>VZTJ01003630.1:408789-466834 GCA_013397795.1 Orthonyx spaldingii
GGGGGGTGGGGGGGGACGACAAGGGCCCAGTCTTACCAGAGAGAGAAGCAGAGGACCTGCTTCTCTGGAAGCAACAGAACAAGAAAAAGGGGGTTTTTTTCAGGTGTCCCGCTCTTAAATATGTTTTTTTCTGGAGGCGGAACAACTTTTAATTGGATTATATACATATCAATACTCAAAAATAGCTAGTCACTGGCTCTCTCTCTCAGGAAGCAAGGTGTACTACTTCCTGCAGCATAGGTCACCTCTAAGACTGACCCTTCCTGGGTAAACCCAGGACAAAAAGCCCTAATAGAGACAAAAGTTTCCGTCAAAATCTCTGCCCAAGAATCAATTTTTCATTAGAGGTTTCTGTTCTGTTTGAAGCTTTTCACATGGTTAGCTGGCATTTATAACCTCGGAGCCCTTGCCACCTCATCTTTTCTCTTCTCCCCAAAACCTACCCTTCATGCTACTTTGCTTTCTTGTCTCAGCTCACACTGCAGTATTTCTATAATGCAGTGAAAAAGCCATGAGGCACAATCTCATCTCATGGAAACCAGAGACTTCTTTCTGCAGCTTATGGCACAAACCTGGGTTTTAAAATATATATTTAAGCTAATATAATTTCCCAGATTTAGCCATAGGGTTCGCAAAATATTTGTCTCACCAATGCAAGTTTGGGGGAAAAAAGTAAAACTTAAAGCAAAGCTAAACAGACAAGCTAAAAAACCCCAACAACAAAAAACCAAAACCCAAAACCTCAAAACAGAACCTCAATGATTTGGTTTTACATCAGTAGGACAAAACACTAAAGTGGGAATTGTCTCACAATATGGAGAGAAGGTGAGACTGAAGTGATAGCTGACAAGGTACTTGCCTTAGGAAAAGTGGCAGTAGTGCTATCTTTGATAAATGCTGGTAAGTAGAATTTACCCGTTTTAGCATCTTAATTTGGGCACCTCTGAGTTCAATTTCCTTTGCCTGGCCTGGGAGGCTGAAACAAGTATTTTTAATCTCTTTTTGTAATATACTACTAACCACTAAAATACTTGTACACCAAACTTGTGAAAGTATTGTTAAGGGGAAAAAGAAACTTTCTGCACCTTCATTTAAATTGCAAAGAGTAGCTGCCCAAAGGGGCTGGTTGTGAAATTCATTGAAAATGTGTTTTGTTATTAACCAATTCCAAACTTAAAATATGTGACAAGCTTCTTTATTCTTCAGTGCCTGGAGCAAAGAAGAACAAAACAGTGCACTAATGTACAGCATATATAAACTGCTATTTTAATAGTAGAACATCATCCACCATAGCGAAGACAGGCAGAAAAAAACGACTTCTAAACCTTCAAAAGGATTGATAACCTTCTCTTCCTGTGCTACTGCAGTAGCACTTTTGGTCCATTTTGTCTCTGTTTTTTTTTTTCACAGTACTGAATTTTATATACATTCCTATTAAGAAGAGCCTGCATGCCAGAAGGATAAAAGTCCCACACTAAAGTTTCAGCAGCTGATACTACGGCTCCTTTTGAAGAGCTCATGTTGTTCTCATGAAGCCAAGACTTCTTTCAGCAGAGAGAAAAATGCAAATGTCTTCTGATGTGTATTTGTGAGTAGGTAGCCCTTGTCGAAGTGAATAAAAGCATTACCCATACCTATTTACTTTGTAAATGTATTTTTTAAAAAATGCTTAGAAGAGAGCTGTATACCTACAACATTAAGATGAAAAGTTTAACAATATTTTTCAGGGTCCTTAGAACTTCATTCCATATTTTGTGCCTGTGTCACTGACAACTTTTTTCCCTTTTTTTTTTTTTNATCTGTGCTTTTTCTTTTTTTTTTTTTTTTTTTTTTTTTCCCTTAATGCTACTTTAAAAGCTCTGGTTTCCTGAAGGGAACAGTTCCTGTAATTAGAGCACATAAAAGACTTTTCTTATTGACAACATTATATTTTTGGCTGTCAATAAACTCATTAATTGCTTGAGACTTTGTCTTAGGAAAAAAAGAACTGAAATCTGCAACTTTTGCCTTCATCTTATTTTCTGTAGAGGATAATTAAGTCAATTCTGGGTTTGAAGAAATACTTGCAGCCCATCCAGCTATGACTTCTGTCTACTGAAACAGGAGGCTGTAGGGAAAGAGACAACTGGCAGAGATGACATGAGAATTTCCCTGTTAAGTTGAATGAGTCAACTGTTCCAGCATTTTAATTTTTATTTTCTTGTGAAGTTCCAGAATGCTCAGTGCACTCATTGCAGTAAAAAAAAAAAAAAGAAAAAAAAAAAGAAGCTATCTCTAAGTAGAAAAACAAGATTCATGACTTCCTACTTTGGGAGAAAAACCACATTTCATAAGTGTGTTTCATTTTCCATCAATTAATTCCCTGCTCTTGATTTTCTTTGTCAAAACAGGCCAGAGACCAGATGGAGTAGGTGTGCGCACAACTTCTTTTGCTGTCACCAGAAGTTAATTACCTATATAAATATTAAACCATTCTCTCATTAATACAGAAACTGGAAGTGCCAGTTTCTTCTCCCTTTCTTAGAGTACCTTTAACCTGTGGCTTTGGTTGCTTCCCACAGACGTTGGTTTGCTGGAGACAACATGACCAGGACTGTGTGGGAAGGGAGTGTGGCACCTGCGCTCCGTGGAGTTGGATGTGTGGGCATCTGCTGCTGGCTGCCAGCACAGGGGCTGGGGCCAGACTCAGATGGTCTCTGGCAGTCTTATCTTTCACATATCGGGAGGAAGCAACTCACTATCACCATAATACACATTATGAATTACGGGGAGATTGCTGAGAGAGTGATCGCTCAAAGCATTAAAGTGATCGCTCAAAGCTTCCTCCACTAACTTAAGCAAGCCCCAAGAGTTTAAGCCTACTGGAAAGCAGCATAAATATTTCCACTGTGACTTCTTTGCCACCCTGTTTTCATGCTATCTGTTGCATGAACTCCCTCACTGATTGCTTCTCAGAGCTAATCAGTGTCACTGCAGAGTTCAGATAATAAATACCACCTCAAGTAAGCAGGAGAAGAAAGACACTTTCACTCAAGAAGTGGTTGGGGAGGATCAGTGGAGAGAGAGACAGACAAAACTGTTCCTGATGGCAGAAGTTGGGGAGGAGAAGGTTTCCTCACCAGAAAGGCAGAGCCACACACATAAAGTTAGTTGAGAACAGGTATGGGTAAGGATCAGAGAAGCAGTAACAGATTCACAGTTATACAAGGTACATTGTTATGAATATGTTCATGAGAGTTTTAAATCCAAGAAGGGCAGATTTAATTTAATTGAAGAACAGCTCTAATTAAAACTTAGTTCTGTGGTGGAAGAAAACCTATTGTTCAAATGAATTCTTTATGCTTGTCATACTAATTTTTTCTTACCAAATCAGATTAGAGTAATTATAAGCCTATAATGACATCAAAACACCGCAGTAAACCAGCCACTTACAGCCAGAATCTGACACCTTATTCACTCTGAACAGCAATTTAATCTGTCATGGGACTACTCAGTATGAGTAACTGTAACAGAAGAGCCTCTTTGGCAGTTAATAGTATATTTTATCTGTCAATGTATCTCCAGAAGATTAGACAGGCATACTTGTGGTTAGGGTAGTAACTGATCCAAATCAGGAGGTTGACTGATCCAGCTCATCTCAGAAAGAGGGATGTGAGAGACATTAGCAGCGATAGCCTGGTGTAATGCACAGAGTAACAGGAATGAGGAGTAAATTATTGATAAGGTCAGCACCACTGTTAATATGTGAGGCATCTTCTATAGCTGCTCTAATTAGTGCACAAAATCTCATGTAAATTCTTTTTGACAATGGCAACATCCATTTGTGAAGTTCCAAGAGATAAATCTACCTTCAATTTGTTTGAATTTTTGCCTGTGCTTTAACTGAATGCTAACCATTCTTTATGCCAACTCTGTAATAACGGAAACAACAATATTTCCCCCTTTTAATAATGACATGCTTGATAGAATTCAATATCTTAACCAAATTCTCCTCTGGGAACATTAAGACTGTTGTTTTCAGATGCCTTTAAGTTAAATACCACCCAGCTATTAGTAAGAGACAGTTTGCTCTTAAAGCCATCAATTGGTAATGGGTTTGCTAAGAATAACGTTGATCTTTGCTTTGCTAAAGGCTTTCCGTATCCATAAAAAAATAAAGTTACACAGTTTTTGGTTTATGGGCCTGTTTTTTTTTTTTTTTTCCTGTTTTTTGACTTGGCTACATGCATTAATTTCCAGCAGCATGCTCTCCACTGTCAGCACCACTAGTTGCAACACACCCAGATCCTACCAAGGGGGTCACATCCCCACCAGTTTGCAACTGACAGATTCATTTCCTACCTTCTCCTGAGACAGCGGCGAGGACCGAGAAACCAGAGGTCCACTGTAATTACTATGTATATTTCAGATTAAATAAATGTGATAAAAGCCTGCATCTGGCTGTTGATCAAATGTGCAGAGGCAGGCTGGTTTTCAGTGACATATTACAATATGTCTCTTGTAACAGTCCCTAATGCCAGCCTGTAAATTACTTACATTTGGGATTACTTGACTATGGCAGACAGAAATATTACTCACTGTTAAAGTGCTGCCTACTGGGAGCATGGGAGATGTGGTCTAATCTTAAAGTTGTTAAGCAAGGCATTAAGAAATAATGGGGCCATGTTTATTTTACTAAATGCTGATTGTGTTCACACTATTTGAAGATGGCAGACCCAATTTAAGAGCAGCCTGAGCTTGTTCCAGATGCTGGAAAGCTGTAGAAAGTCTTAACACTGGGGAAATAAGTGTAAGTGGTGTGCTGGAACTGTTCTTGAGGAGAACTTTAAAAATCAGAAAAATCCTGTAAAATGTGTCGTTTCAAATTATACACTGCCTATTTAAAAAAAAAAAAAAAAAGTTCAGGGCATTACGTTAAAAATACCCAACCAGACACCTCAAAAATAAGACAAATTTCAAGAAGAAAGCAGAAAATTATGCTGCCATTTCACCATATACTTTACAGCTCTCCTTGCAGTGGTGGCTGCAACATGTGGACAGTCAAAAATTAGTACATTATTGAAGGTCTTTTTAAAACTTAAAGTAAGACAGAAAGGCTGGGGGAAAAGTGTCTGGAGGATATTCACAGAGCAACTAATTGTGGTTTGAAAGGATTTTCTTATGATTTACAGCTTCTTGAGCTTTGTAGCTCACAAATCAACAACAAAATTAATTCAAAATTGAGAATACCAGGCTTATTAAAAAAGATTAAAAAAAAGGCAAATATCATCTCCTAGTCAAATGATGGAGATTTCTGGTCTGTGCTGTTACATTGTTGTGGTTCTTATAGCACATTCATTCTGTCCAGAAAGTGTACCAGGACACTGTGTGTAAATCAAGGTGCTGACCATCAAAAAGAGCCTTGGCCCTGTAAATTCTTGTTCTAAAGCTGAGCAGACTGCCCTTGCTGCTCCACAGCTCTTAAAAGGACTGCATCTTTGTACTGCAGTGGTTAAAATTTGTTCCCACCCAGACATGGGTCTGGAAAAAAGTTCTTGGTAGCATTATGAGCATAAGAAAAATCTAGAAATATTCTGCTCATCTCCAATGTGATCACTCCAACAAGTAACTTTCCCTTTCTTTCTCTTCTCAGTTCTTATTCTGCTTTAAGTGCATGAGATTTGCTATATAAACCCTTCACCTTAAATTGTCTCATTAGCCTGCATCACTTAGCATCCACTCTTACTTAACTGAAGTGGTTCATTAAATGACATTTCCTTTTAAAAGACCTCTAAAAACAAAGTCCTCTTTTTAGGAAGTCAAGAAGACAAATTGTGAAAGTAGGAAACAATGTTCTAAACAAATCTGGAATTAACACAACTCCAAATGCTGCTGCTGAGCAACTTTTTTTTACTTCTTTCCTTCTTCCCTTCCTTCCTAATAAGTCTATTGCCTTTACATTATAGCCATGTAAGGGACATGATATTTGTCTCTGAAGTATTCTGAATGCTGAAACTGATTAAAAATCAAGATGCCCTTCAAAAACATCATTTTGATCATTATGGCACCCTCTTTGATGCAGAAGCTTTTATTAGTCAGTGAAATTTTGGCTATGACGATCTACCAACATCTCTAACAATATCATTCCTGACATGCAAGTAGTAGACACTGCATTCAGCTGAAAACCAGAGATTGTTTTTGAGATCTGTGGAGCCAAGTGGGGATATTTCAAGGGTATTACAGCCCTTAATTCAGTAAAACATTTAAGCATGCAACAAATGGGACTTAACACATGATTTAGTGCTTTTGTTGATTTGGAACTGGGCTGTTAGATCCCAGCTCCAGTTAACAAGACTCTGGCTACCAGAGCAGACACAGACAAATCAAAGAAGCAGATAGGAATCCTTTAGCTGTGAGAAGCAGTGTTTTTAGCCTTCCTTGCCTTCTGGAAAGCTTTAGCAGGCCACTCCTTCTCCTGTGGAGGTGAAATTCATGAATTCAGAGCCCACTGTGACAGCTTCTCTCTGACACCAGCATGTCTGAGTCTGGCGCCAGCGGCAGCAGAGTGCCCGTGGCGCTGGGCAGAGCAGAATCACAGAGTCCCCCTTGCTGGGAGCAGCCTCTCATCAAAGCCCTGCTCCCTTACCTGGGCCAAGGAGGCAGCATGGGGCTTGTTCCTTCAATATTTCCATACTTAAGGTGGAAAGGGGTTTTTTGCACCTCGCAGTCGAGCAAAATCATAAAACCGTGTGCTCACTGGGCTGAGTCTGCTCACAGCAACACGTCAGGCCCTGAAGTTGGGGAGGTGTCCTCCAGGACATCATGCTGCTGGCATCCTTTGAGAGGAAGGTTTTCCCAGGAAATAAGCATGGAAAATCAGATTTAAATCCTTGCCATTCAACAAATGGCTTGATGTACGCTTTGGCAAAGTGTTCTCTTTCTCCAAGCCTCAGTTCCTCTAAAATAAAGTGAGGCTTAGGAACAAAGTGTTACCTTGACTCAGACGGAATTGAAAAAGAGTTTTAGATATCACAGTAGTACTGGTAAGGCAACTGCCTTTACAAACAATATTCTATATAACGGTATTTTAAAACATTTGAAATGGACTTCTGTGGGTTTAATTTTTAAAAAGCTTTTTGTTGGATATATTTTTTTCTTGTATAAAAGGAAACTATCTATTATTATGAATTTGCATAGTGAAGAAATTAAAAGCTGGCTGCTTTTATTTCAGAGGGATGAGACTGAACAAGATGGCCTTACGCAGTTACACCACTGGAAGTAATTCACACCAGGTAATTGATGAAGATAAAAATAAACAGAAATAGGGGAATAAGTCAGAAATAGGATAAATCTACTTCTAGATTATGGAAACAAAGAGAGAAGTATTAGGGATGCTGTTAAATGTTGTTAAACAGGTCAACATGAACCCTTGGCTTCATAAATAACCTTGAATTTAATAGGAAAAGATGTTCCATTTTAATAATAGAATCACTGAAGATCTATGTCAGCTGATACAAGAAGGTACCGTACAATTAATGTTTAAAAAATGAACAGCTGTATTCACCTAGCTTGAGTTTTCTTTTTCATCCCAATAATGTCTACTTTCCCACAAGTGCTAATAATTTATGCATTACAGTTAAACTTAGAAAATTATGATTAAAACTTCTTTATATTTAGTTACACAAAGTACCTAAATCTCAGGGGAGCAATTAAATATTCAGTGCTTTATTTGTATGATGACCAAATGCAACAGCACAGTTTGGAACTTTAAAATTACATGAAGCAATCAAACCTGCATCCAGCGGTCAAGGTTTCAGGGAACAATAAGGTAATCTTACCATTTCTTGCGACCACTGAGCAACAAAAGCAACCACAACAGTGACAAAAAAAGAGCCATAAAATGTTACTGTTTTAAAATAATGTGTGTACAGGTAGAGTGACTTATCTTAATAACTTAGCAACCATTCCAGCCTGACAAGTTAGGTGTTTATAGGGACATTCATTGCTGCCACATGGTTAAATCTTCATGGTACTATAAACCACTATTGTTCCAAAAGCTGCTATGGTGCTGCAGGTATGAGCCATAACACAATATATTTCACACAATGTATGAGGAGATGCTGTGAGAATTACACTATTTCATTGAGAAGAGAGAGTTAAGGATGGAAACAGTCTTGCTATCTCCTGCTACTGGGGAAGGAGAACAGATGATGGAACCAGATTTTCATTAGAGGTGTGCAAAGAAGAGAGGCAATGGACACAAGCCGGAACATCAAAAGTTCAAACTAGCTATTAAAAAATTCTGATTCCCTACAAGTGTGGTCAAACACTGGAACAAGTTACCCAGAGATGCTGTGGGTTTTCCATGCACGGACATATGAAAGAATTCACCTGACTGAGGCCTGAGCAACCTGATGCATCATGGCCCTGCTCTGAGCTGGGCTTGGACCAGTTGATTTCCAGAGGTCTGTTAAAATTTCTACCATTCTACAATTCTAAGAAATGGGCCATTGGCCACCACAATGAAGTATACATGGGGAAAAAAATGTTTTGCAGTTTTCTGCATCTTAAAATGAAGAGTTAATAATAAATCAGCATCCAGGAGGATGCCAAGATCCTGGTATTGCTTTAGGTTGTACTGTTCTTTCTGTGTTGTCTTACATTGCTGCCATCACTGTCATATCCATACTGCAAAAACTCAAAAGGCTCCACAATTACTTTTCTCCTGCCTTCTACTAATGGACACACATGAATCAGGCAGCTGGAGTTCACATGAAACCTTAGAACTCATACCACAGAAAGCAGATGTATGTTGGTAGAAGAAAACTCGTGATATAAAGGGCCTTGTCTTCCTGTAATAATTTTTTTCTAAAAATAACCTTTTTTTTTAATCTCACAAACAGGGTCTCAGAATTCTGGGGACAAAAAAAGGTATATTCTACACTAGATTATTTCAGAGAAGGTTTTACAAACCATTATACATAACGAGAATGTCAAAGATCAGCAAATTGTTCCAATGGACTTTCCATCAAATGATGTTTACAATTACTGAGGGGTTAGACTTGCAAAGAAATGAGCTGACATTTCAGCATTCTGTGGCAATTGCAGTATTTTCAGTCAGGATTTCAGTTTTATGGCCAGCTTGACAAAACTAGTGTAATTCTGTTTTCCTCAGGTATAGCCAGGTTTATTTATAGCAAGGTCAACTCATTTGAAATATCTTGTATCTCTTTACTCAGTAGAGAAATTGTCAGGCAAGTAAAACTCCGGATGGTGGTGTTTCTCTGTAATAGTTGGGAGTAAGAACCAGCAACCACAGAAATTGCTTCTCTGCCTGTCAGAGTTGATAGTCAATGCACAAAACATTTTGCAGATAAAAATACGCTGAAGTTTATCTCCAAGTAATAACAGTGAGCACGCGTTTTTCAAAGTACACGGCAGACCCCAAACACAGTGGAGGCTCCGATGGAACTACCACATGGAAGCCCTCATCTAACAATCTGACAACTAAATGCATGGTCCAAAGCTTCTCCCCAAACCTGAGGAGAGAAAAATGCTGCTGCAAAAATTCTGGCCTGAAATTTCTCTCTGCCCCTGAGCTTTCTCTGGGAAAACATTCTGCAGTGCATCAGCCATTTCTCTTTTCCTCCCACTTCCCCATGTCCCTTCTTCTCTGGTAACATAACTTAACTTCAAGGGCAGGAAAATTTCTCAGAACATCTGTTAATGATATAGGATCCCAACTCTATCTAGGAGTGTGCTTACACACAGTTTTCTGCGTATCCTGACTTCTACAAGTCTCACACCATCCTTTTCCTCTACTACTTTTCCATAAAACATGCTCATACAGCATCAGCTAAGCTGTCATTTAAAATGACTTCACCAGTGCCACAAGCATCTGCATAAATCCTATTCTTGCCTTTCTACTTTGTTTTTGTTACTTCCTGCTGTTTCTTTAGAAGCAAAGCACTTTTCCTCGTCCCACAGGTAGGCTGCGTGAGACCTCTGGCATTTTCTTTTTCTATTCAATGTGAATGTGTACTCAAGATGAGAAAGAAATAAACATTTAAGTATCTTTAGTACATCTTAAGGCAAATTTGAGCAGCAAAGTCATGAAGAGTGTTCACAGAAGAGTGGCTTAAGCCGTTTAAAGGACAGCAAGAAAAATGCATCCCTGAAAACACATCCTGAAAACTAATACGCTGTACTGCACGTCTGGAGGCAGCATGCCTTTTTTTACATCTGTCTGCCCCAAAAAGTTTTAAATTTACAAAACTAGGTGTCTCTAGCTGCAAGTTGCCTGAAGGCCCAAGCAATTTGTTTTACCACAAGAGTGTTAAATACACATTTGAAAACACTGAATTCAAACCAAAATGTACTAACCACATGTATTTTATTCAAGATGGAATGTGAAGGGGAACAGAATCATTATGTTTCACTAGGGATGCAGAAGTTAACAAAGAAGATTAAAATAAATACAATTCTGGCGTGCATGAAAGAGGGTGAAACCTCCTGGAAATAGTAAAGGAATCACTACAATAAAATTGTCTGCCAAGGTCATGACCACACTATGAGACAGAAATGAAGCCCCCAGAAGTGGACAGTGATGTTATCTGAGAAGCAGGGCTTTGTGACTTTAATTAAAGAAAACATCACTTTTGAGTGGAACTGTCTTGGAGCAAAGGCAGAGTGAACACAGGAGTTACTGCACCCAAAGACCACTTTGAAATGCCTCATTCAGCGCTTCCCTTCTCTAGCAGACTGCCTAGCATCAGGCGCTGAATACCACACCCCCACCTCTGGTTTCTGTTGACTGGTTGCACCTAGAAAGGCAAATTCCTCCCGGGAAAATGACTCAGGGGATGGATGCAGTCACACATCTCTTATCTCCCTTTCGTGCGTTAGCAAGTGCACGCTGACCAGCAATGGTGTGATTTAGTCCTGGCTGTGATCAAAACGTTCCAGAACTCTTAACAAGGTACAAATTACAGTCAGCAGGATAGTTCCTTAACAACACTTCATCTGTGAATGGACTGGAATGCTGTATTTGAAGACATCATACATGAAGGATGTGGCACCATTAATATGTTCCTCTCCTTTCTGTAACAATTAGTTTGATGCCTCACTGTATGCTCAGGAGAATGCAGACATTCAGTTAAAATCCTCCCTCCCTCTCCATCTTACACCTCTTCAGAGCTGTGCACTTCTGTCACAGCTGTTGATTTCAAACACGATGTTTAAGCACATGTACATTTAGTTGGTAGGGTATATCACTCATTTGCATTCACTGCTATTTAGTTTAAACAATTCCCTCTTAGCATCTTAGGAGAGGAATTTATAGTTAATTGACTAATTTTCTGTACTATTAACATCTCAACATTTTTATGAGGACACAGAAGAAAACAGAGTATGTAAAACCTTGGAAAGTTTTCTTCTAAGCACTGCTTTTTCACAGAATTTACCTTCCAGTTATTAATGGAAAATCTGTAGAAGTCAAGATGCACCGTTAAATGTAAATCACATTGTCTAGTGTTGCTGAAATTTGTTCTTTGAAACATCTGCTTTCCAAGCTGTATTTACCTGTCTGCTGACAGTCAGACAAATTACTGCAAAATTTTTTTGCCTGAAGAGATGTCTGTCATTTCACAGAACAGATGCAACGAAAAGAAGTTGATTTCCCTTTTTCTGAAATATGCTGGTAAAAAAACACACCCCAAAACCTTGCCCAAACAAAACAAATACTTTGGTTTTCCTTTACATCCAAAAAGAACTACACCAGCCAATCCTTTAAGCAAATACTATCATGACTGAGTTGCTCATCAGAGGCTTAGCACTGAACAGTTTAACATTGTGTACGCTTCATGCTTGCTTTACTTTCAGTATCTAAGGATGCAGTCTTGTCCCATCTGACTCAATATACATGTCAAGCTCTTAAATATTTAAAACAACCATTGAGAGCTGTTGGCTGACAGAGATGGTTCTCAGCCAATCCAAACTACATCTGGGACCTTCTTAGTGTGAAGTGCTCAGAGATGAGTTGCTTTGTATGGCGAACACAAACCCCATTCTGCAAAGCACTGAACAGGTATTTTTCTCATGCACACATTTACATCATGGCCTGGCATGTATATAAACATAGTGTCACTGAGAAGGCTTCTTGAACCAGATTTGTAATCTTTAGTGGAAGCCTGTCCCGTTAGAGCAGAGAACAAACTCTTGAATTTTGTACAGCCTGGCGGGAAAGAACAAGCTTGTGCTGGTAAACCTCCAGGTCTAAGCAGTAGAACTTTAGGAAAGATCATATTGATCATTTCAAATCACGTATTTTGGCATAACACCTTTTTATGGATGAGTGATTCTTTTTAGAGACAAGCTTTATAATCACCTATTGCAGAAATCCTTGTTGAAAATGCTGCTATAAAAGAAAATTAAAAAAAAAAGTATTTCTAGTCCATAGACTCTCACACAGAAACAAATATTGAGGGAAGTGCTAGAGAAAGTCTCTGCTTTTAATTCCCAGTTCTTAGAACCTGACTTTAAATTATTTCATCTCTTCATGTGCCAACAGTGTGGATAGGGTTACTGGAGGACTAAAAGAACTCCAGAGTATCATCCTTTAAAGGAGCAACAGTGTGTAGGGGATCCATGACACAACAAAAGTACACGTTCAGTGCGTTGCTTAAAGAGAAAAAAATGTTGTGAAGAACTCCAATACAACACTTTGAAATGTCTCATATGTGCCTTCTGAGGAAACATAAAAAATGGTGGCTGTGATTGCTTTTTGTAACTGACAACAGCACTTGATATCAGATCTGGCTTTTTGAGGCAGGACCTGTGTGAAGCAAGCAGCTGCGCATCAAAAGCAAAATATTCTTCCAAGGAGCTACAAGAAAGGCCCAAGACATAAAAGGACTGATAATTATAACAGCACAAACATAATGAGCTTGGACTGTAATTGATGGTGAGTTGAACTGTTCTTTCAAATAAAAAAAAGCAAAAAAAATCAATTTTCAACATGTTTAGGAAGAGTTATTCTACAGCTAACATTTTAATAGTGTTTTTACACCTACGTTGTACAGGAACCTTTTATTCCCAGAACACCCTGAAAACTGGATGAATCATTTCAATATGTAACACCTTGTGAAACATTTTAAACAAACTTGAAAATCCATTATAACAAAAGAAATGCTACACTGGCTGTAGAAATTTTGGAAAAAGCAAAGTAATGGTTTTTTCCCAGCATTTTGTGCTTATTGCCATTTTTGATACAAGAACATAAAAAAAAAATATTTTAAGAGATTTTAAAGAAACAGAAGAGACTGGAAAGACTGTGAAAGGGGGAAAAGAATCTTCCCTATGAATGCAAACCTCTTTCTGTCCATTTCTCTCATTTCATTCACTTCAGTTCGTAAACATTGTTGAATCACAGCGACGCAGCCATGACTTTTGGTGCTTCCTATATGACAGAACATGCTAAAATTCAGCAGAAAGAGTTACTGTACCTGTGGGTGAAACCAACCAGGACAAAGCAAAAGTACTGGGTACATTTGTTCTGTCTATTTGGCAGGGTTGGGGAAAGGAAAGGCAGATTTTCAGAGGTTCCTTAGAAAATGAATTAAAATGAGAGTGCCCTTCTCTCAGTTATTGCTGTTATTGTTAGCAGCAGGAGTAGGAGTACCAGTTTTATTTTACATATATAACTCTGTCATTTGGGAAAATTAGAATTAGTATTATAAACTGGCCTTGTGCTTGCTTCCTCCAAATGCTATCCCTTTGCCCACCATTCAAAAGAAACAATAAGGGGTTCTTTAAACAGTGATAGGAAATAAAATACATCTTTCCCTGGATTTCACCGCTGCCCCTTTCTATCCTTAATGCATTAAAAGAGAGAAGCATACCAGCAAAGAAATAAAACATAGGGAAGCACAGAGGCTCTGCTTTGGATTTGCTGTGCGTGCCCAAGTATTTTATGTTACCAGTGAGGGCGTCCAGAAATACAGAATGACATCCTCTCTGAGAAGAGTCAGAATGGAAATATCGTCAAACTTAGCCCCTATTAAGTCAGGAGGAAACTTCAACCAGCAAAACCAGATTTCAAGACAGAATACCAGTCAATGCTCTAGTCACTGCTGCATGATTAGCAAAAACCAGATGGGCAAACAATACATATTTTAGGATGCTTTCCCTTTTTTTCTTCTTTTCTTTCCCCAATTAGCTGGTTGCTTTGCTGCTGCTAAATTCCTTTTGCTTTCAAAGCATCTCATTTTCTGTCCACTGAAGCAAAACTGAAGAAAAGAAGTGAGAAAATGATGGGGCAACTAGGCAGGTAAAATCCTTGTAAATCCTACTCCAAACTGCTTAATATTCCAAATCCCTACTTCAGGGAGATAAAAAACCCTGTTGGCATAGTCTGAGTTGCACTGATGTCTGAGTAGGAAGAGTTTACTGTAGATTTGGAAGCTTTGCTTCTAAAAAAAAGGAAAGAAAAAGCAAGAAATTAAGATTCTTCTGTTATGCTGGGATTTTCTACAACACAAGCCCTAGTGATAAACAGAAATATAAACAAACAGAAATTAGAAGCATTAGAAGTGGTCACAAACTGCTGAAGGTCTCCATTTAATTAGCATTCAAAGTGATAGTGAACCATCTAGCTCATTTTGATTCATTATGAAACACTACTGGAGAAACAGAAAAATAACATAATTCCTAATGATTAAGACTGCCATTATGTATATTTGTATAGGCATCAGACTCTTTTCAAGTGGTTGGGACCAAGCCAGAATTCCAATTTTTGCCTGAAGCAGGCAAGAGACTGTGCTGAAATGAAACTTTAACATCCCTATTGCAAACAAAATATGCCTTGAGAGAGTGTGCTCAGTTCAATTGCCTGAATATACACACAAGGGCAGAGCCTTTTCTGCATCACCCAGTGAAGGAGAAGTGCTGATAAATGTTTGCTACATATCCTTTAACATACCTCAAGCATCCTCTGTATTACTAAAGCTGCAGCACTGCATTAAGCTGAGGTATTTTGTTTTTTCTTTAACACAAGAAGATATAATTGGGACACACTTAATGGATGGGCCCAGAATCCACTCAACACCTTCTTCACCCACTCACCCTAACTCACCCAAACTATCCAGTCCTGAATATCCCCCTTGCATACTCAGTGTAGCATGCACAATATTTTATATATTGAATTACTAGGTTAGACTCACAGGGCTCGAGCACTCTATGCCACTGTTATTCAGCAGCCTTCACTGATGTGTAGAAGCTAAGAGCCCGTTCAGGGTATGCAAAACCAAATAACTTGTATGAAAATGTTTCCACAGATCATGAACTCCTACCCCTTGACATCTCTCTAGTTGTTTCCTGTCATTCTTCTCTCACTCATAAACGGGTGAGTATTGACAAAGAAGAGTAAAATCCAGACCCTTTTAAATTTTCAGGGTTGAAAGTCAGTGTTTCTGATTTATGACCTGTGCTTTCTCCTGCCTATGTGCCAGAGGGAGAGCTGTGACTGACGAGGATGTGTATCCTCTTGGCATCTCCAGTTCCACACCAGTCATTTCAGCAGAAGCAAAATCAGAAATTACATTCTGCTTAGAGGAAAGGACCACAGCAGCATCACTGCTGGTCTCCAGCAGGGATACCTGGAAAGCAGGTCCTTGTCCTGTCCAAAGAACCAGAGCACAGCTTCACCTGTGCTCCATGACCTTCCTGAACACGAAAACCAGGTTGAATTTTATGTATATCACCAGAGGAAAAAAGACCAATAAAAAGTCTGTAATGACACAGCACATTTTCCCAAAGAAAAACCCAAACCAAAATCAAAACCCAACCAAACCCCACAGTATTAATTATTCCCTTTAATTCACATATAAAATTCTTATTTTTATGACTCCATTCATGGATTTTGTTAACTTCCGAATATTGAAAAATGTGGGGGTTTTTGGCAGGAAAAACAATGCATATGTATAAATTATTTACAAAGTACTTCATGGTCATATAAATCTTCCTTCATTGATAGTAGGCTTCAATTTAGATTTGTCTAACAACCACCATCTTAATCTGATTCTGTAAAAACTGCGCCCAAAGTTTTACCTGTGTTTGCTGTGGTAAATGAACTGTGACTTATACAGCATCATGTTTACATGGTTTGTACATCAGGAAGATTTTAGCAGTAAATTATACTGCTAGAAGATTGAGGTTAACTATGTTGGATTAAGGTAGGGAGTTGTTACAGTTGTGATTTAATCATCTTGCAATTTTCCGTATTTTTATCTGTGGTTATAAAATCTGAATTTGTATTACCCCTGTCTATGCTTTACGTTCCTTATTCCTACCATTATTGTAACAGATGCTCTTTGGGTTTCCCCTATCACTTTTGTTAATTGTGGAACCATGACTACTATTACAACCTTGAGCCACCCAGGCAGTATTTTACACGCACCAAGCAGTGCAATTGCCAAATAGTTTGATAGTCATTTTACCACTGAACTCACACAGTAGCTGGCCATTGAGAGAAATTATTTTTTCCCTTATAGCAATAAGACTCACATCTGATGAGCATTCTCATCAGATGGTATCTTTTTTTTCCTGATAAAGTGAATTATATTGTAGGATGAGTAAATGCCTTTTTCATCTGTAATTTTCATTTGCATTATTTGGAAGGAGGAAAATTCATAACTTGGTTTTATGATTTTAGAATGTCTTTGAAACTGTGTGACTTGGTAATAAAGAGTCCAAATTAGTAATTTATTTTGTTAAGATGTGTTATATCACTATTATTTATGGCAATAATGGGGGGATTAAGCTACACTCTCAAGCATCTCTGTTTCCTTCACAACCATTAGACTTTTATTTAGCTTACAAATACATACATAAATTTAGGGGGGAAACATGCAAATTCTGTAACAGCAAAAGAAAACACAGTTTATTCAAAAACATCCTTTAGGAAAGCACAAAAGACTTTTATGACTACATGCATAATCACTTGCCTGTGTACTTCTATGTTTTCAGGGTTGAGGCCTAATTAAAATACACCATGGCACCTTAGAGCAATTATTTTCAGGGACAAAAATTTCCAGCATTTGCTATTTTTCAATCTTAACCATGTACTAGCCTTGAAACTTTACACAGGCAGATAAATGTAACTTGGTAAAAATAATCTTTCAAAATATTACAGATTACTTAAACAACCTGGGTTTACGGGTTTATAATAAGACAGCCTCCAATTGAGACTGCAAATTTTTTTTTTTTTTTACCTGACAATTAGGAGAGCAATGGTTTTGGTTTAGAGTTCCAAACAATGTACTGAGATCACATTTTCCAGATAGTGCTAGAGGCACAGTGGGCAGGATGACAAAATTGTTCTGATGTTGCAAGATGTTTCTCTAGCACCTCTCTCTCTCTTACTTTGTCTCTCCCTGCTAAACTTCACTTTGCCAAAACACTGTAGAAGTCTTTTAAAAAAGTATCCTAAGTCAATACAAATTTCTGAAGGGTGAGTTGATGAGAAAAAAAGGGACACAGTGATGTTTGAAAATGTTGATGATTTGTGTAATGATCACTGACTTGGACTGATTTTTTAAGATCTGTATCAAATGATTTTGACCTATGTTTGCTGTGGTATGTGAACTCTGCTATAGAACCAGCACATTTACATTGTCTGTACACCAAAGATGCTTTAATAGTAAATTACACTGTTACAAGATCTGTTTTAACTAAATTGGATTAATGTAGGGGTATATCATTGTGATTTAGTCATCTTGCATTTTTTACTATTTTTATCTGTAGTTATTAAACGAATACATTTACATTTACTTTTCATAACTTTGCAACAAAAATAGCCTTATACCATAGTTATTTTAGTCAACTTTTGGAAAGGCCCATTTTGATGTAACAATTTTATTATTTCTAATATTAATTACAGCTATGATTTTAGGTTGTTATATTTTTCTTCATTTAAATGATGATAAATAGGACACGTGTAATTCTTTTTGCCTGTGCAGACAAATCTGAGGACATAGGAACGTCTGTACTAGATGGGAAAACACCACCATCTAGTCCA
Source organism: Orthonyx spaldingii (assembly GCA_013397795.1). NCBI lineage: Eukaryota > Metazoa > Chordata > Aves > Passeriformes > Orthonychidae > Orthonyx > Orthonyx spaldingii. Next base: position 426,842 of record VZTJ01003630.1, read on the forward strand.
ATTTAATTTACAACCAAATGAAAAATGGAATACATAAAGTTTCCCTTGCTCACTCACCCATTTTTTGACTTCAGAGTCTAGAAACCTTCTGCATTGGTGACTGTATTCACATCATTCACTTTTTTCATGTCATTTCTAATTTAATTTAACTGCTGCCACCTCTCTCTCCAGCTATCTCTTTTCCAAGGTGAAGAGTGCTAGTGTGTTTAATCTCTCTTAGCACAGACACCATTTTCAAAGATCAGCCATCCTTCTCACTTTTTCTTCCCCCCTCATTTCTATCAGGTTTTTTTTTTGCTGCTGGATAAGCAGAACTCCGTGCAGCATTTCCAAAGCAGAGGTGCAGTGTTTCCAAAGTATGGAAGTCACACCCAAAGGTGGACTACTTAAGGTGCACCCCAGATTTGTGAAGTGACAAGGCAATGATTTCTGTTTGAGTTTCTGCCCCTCTCCTGGCTTGGAAGTCACCCTTTCTCTCCAGCAAAAGGCCAGAGTGCTGTGGGGTCAGGTGACAGTGACACCACAGGGCCCCATCACTTGTTCCCTAGTAGCAAAACAATTAAAACCACTTCAGGTACCAAGTGAAAGATTTTTGTGCTCTTCATAGTCCTGAAAAAAATCGACTTATTTTACAAGTGGCTTGTGAAAATAGCTCTACTGGGCAGGAGGGATAAGGGGGAATTATCCCCTTTAGTATGTGAAGGAAAAATATACATAATCTCTGGTAGGCTTCTATAAATACTTTTGACACTGAAAATTATGAACCCTTCCTAATTTTATCATAAAAGTGACTTCAAATGTTACATGAACTGCAAAGTGACCATGCCTTTCTGCTAAATACTCTCACTACATTAAAAAAAATCTGTGAAATAGAAATGGGAAATGTTCAGTATATGAGCAAATAGTTTTAATTTGTTTTAAATTTCTGTCTGGAAAATATAGTTGTACTACTGCTCGCTAGCAGCAGTAATATTTAGCATTATCTACTATGGTACTGCAGATGTTCAGATATATATTTGGAAAATGAGTAAAAAATTTGAAGTCCCATTACTTTTTCTTTCTTTGAAGCTGGTTCTGTGGACACTTCAGACAGAAATTGGGTCTTATCTTAATATTCACACCTTATCAAAGTTGTGAAGTGCTACATAAAATGAGCAAATAGAGTAAATGCTTGATAAGTGCATAACAATACAAATGCTTTAAGCTTATCGTGAAAATTATTTATCTATAATAACACAGACTGGGTGCCAAGAAAAAAGAACAAGGCAAAACCCCTCATTTTTGTTCTACTTGTCTCAGTATGCAAGGAGTAAGTGGAAAAAGAAATCAAATTAATGGAATATTTGGGCATGATTACGCCACGGTGCCTTCTACACAACCTTCCAAATAAACTTTCTTAAGTAAGGTTCAAAGAATGGGGTTTATCCCTAATGTCACATGGGTCCTAATCTCCCGCAGACACACATGCATTTGAATTAAAAAACAGATGCAGCTTCCCTGATTTCCATGGGATTGCTCCTACTGAGCAAAGCGGGTGGGTTTGCAGGATCGGGGCGGTATCTGCAGCCTGATCACTGTCCCTTGTCCAGCAGACAAGAAATCAGGCCACGGGAAGACACCTGGGAAAGTGTTAATGTTAAAAATATACTGCTTGCTGATGTAGCCACAAACTAATTCAATTAATGCGTAATCATAATGTCTCTTTAATGTCACGTAGAACTGACAAAAAGTTCTTAATTTTTAGTACAGACCTGACAGAATGATACCATCTGTAAAGTTCAGACTAAATAAAACTCTGCTGGATTGCAGGTCCCATTCTGTGTCGTGCTCTTGCCCTGCTATGTATGTAAGTGGTGCTGCCAATGCAGCACAGCTCTGCTGCTGATACATCATTTTCCTTTGGACTGCTGAAAGAAAAGCTGTGGAACGCAGTCAGGATTAGTTCACATTCCTGTAATGGAGAGTGGGCATCGTGTGTTTTGTGGGACTTACTGCCTTAGAGTCTTAAAAACCCACTTTTTTCAGCACTACATGCTTTTGTTTCTATTTTTTTATCTGTATTTTTCTTTCACTAATATGCAGGCAATGCAAAGACAACAATTAATGTTAATGATGTATCAGCAGATAAAACGAATCTTAAAATATAACGTGTTGGTGGAAAGAAAAAATTTACTGACATTGGTCAGTTCATTGCAAATTAAATAAGTTACAGGTGCTTTTTTGGCAGAAAAAGTGTCCATTCAATGTGGAAAAATCCGTTTACTACGTTTGTTAATAAATAACTCATCCACAGTCATTTTTGACCTAGATCTGATGTCTGAAGTTAACTTTTAGTTGATGTTCAGGACTAATGAGGCTGATTCTTGGAACTCTCGACTGACCAAGACTCTGAGATTATTTGACTGCCATTTTCCTCTTTCCCCTTTCCCGAAGCCATCCTTTTAACATACTGTTAATATTGCAATATGGCTAAAATAACTGCCCTTTTCCAAAACTTGTCTTTTGAATGCAGTACAAAAGACCCTCTTCTAACCCTTACAAAGAGAATTAAAATAGCTTTTTCAAGCTTAAAAAGCCATATATTGAAGGGATCCAGCAACAGATGGGGAAACTTATGACTGTAACTATTCTAAACGTTTGTGTGCCTTTTAAAAGGCACACAGATTATTCCATAACTTGAATCCTTTGATTATAATTTATTTGCAAGGGAAGATGACCTAAATTTTCACGTGTGATATTGAATGTAAAGCTCAGATCTTTTCAGGAACCTCTCTCAACTGGAGGTTTGTGAGTTCCAGTGCACCATCAGGTATCTGCTGTGGCTGCCATGCTATAAATGCTAGGGTTGAATAGAATACAATGGAACAGAACAGAAGAGTCACGGTGAAAGGGACCCACAGGGATCATCCAGCTCAGCTGCCTGACTGCTTCAGGCCTGACACTCAAAGCTCTTTATTAATGCCATTTTCCAAAGTCTCCTAAGCACTGGCAGGGAAGGGCCATTACCACCTCTCTCTCCAGGATGGCTGTTTCAGTGCTTGACCACCCTCTTGGTACAGAAATGTTTCCTAATGTGCAGTCTGAACCTCTCCTGGTGCAACTCTGAACCATTCCTGTCACTCGATGCCAAGGAAGAGATCAGTACTTCCCTCACCACTTTCCCTCCTCAGGATCAGCCTCTTTTTTTCCAGACCCCACAAGTCCAGAGTTCTTATGTGCTTCTCAATTCGATGAATTAATGCCAATTCTGACTCTGAATGAAGAGTCAATTTAAATATGGCATATTCAGTATATTTCTCCAAGTAAATTCCTTTTTAAAATCAGGTAATCAATAATAAAAGTGAGGTAAATAAAAAGTGGATGGAAATAAGAAGAAGTGTGATAGAGAAATATGAGGCTGAAATGGGCAACAATAGGGAACTGGGAGAGGTTACCATGCACAGAAGAAGCCGCTAATTTTCTTTCTTTTATCCAGCTTTGTTTTTCCTATTGCCTTCCTTAACCTGACCAATGACAGATGCATTGGTCAGCCTTCCTGACCAATGACAGATGCATTAAATTTTAGACACTTGTTATTTTAAATATTCATTAAGAGTTTACCCTGGGTTCCCTACTAAAGTTTGTGAAAGCATGAAGAATTAGCAGCATCATTCTGTAGCCAAGGAAAGACAGGAAAGGGTTTAAGACCTGTCCAATCCTACAAAATCTACATCAGATGACCCCAAAAGGAATGAAGACTGTTTTCTATGATCTCTGTTTAAATGCTAGCTAATATGTTTAATTTCATTTACATTGAGAGACAAAAGTGTAATTTAGGATTGTGTTTGAATACTGAACTAAGCTCAAATGCTGGCATGTATCAATCAACCACAGAGTAAACGAATTACTCACAAAATAGTTTAATATGGTCAGATTTTGAAAGTTGTTCAGTCTAGAAATCAGGACAGTAACTAATAGACTTAGTAGCCTGCAACATAAGACAACTCAAACATATTGTCAACAGTAAAAAATATTAAAAATACCCCTCTGAATGTATTTGAGCAGCATTAACTTCCAAAGCCCTTGAGTCTGCTGCTTATGTTCTGTCTTCAGAACACAGCTCAACAGTTCATCTTTTTTTAATAAAACAGACATATTTGAAACTGTGTTTTAGACTGACCAAAAGTCATATTCATGTTGTTCATATTACGAGTGTTATTTTTTCTGTTATTTTATACAAGTGCATGCAAGCATTGCCTATATAAAAAAAAAGAAAAACCAACAAAAAGCCAGAAGAAAATGTTTCCTGCCCTTGAAGTTTCCTGATGTTCTTAATTTCTCCATAACACTGCAAATATAGCAGGAGCAAGATGTTTCAGACTGCATACAAGCCATCTATTTTATTACAGTTGTTGAAGGCAAGCCCACACTACTGTGAATTTCTGTTGTGTATAAATTATTCCCCTGAATGTTTATTTGGTTGAATGGAATTTAGAATTATGCAGAAATCCTACAGTCCACTCACATTTCATAATAAATATAAAGAAGCACATTCTGTATGGGAAAACAAAACTCAAATCTTGAGTGTCACAGCAGCAATTTGAAGGATATTTTTCCACAGAAAGGATTTGGTAAGAATTAGTGAATACTACTCAAAAGCACCAGGAAGCAAAAAGGTGAAGACCTCCATCAGACAAAAACAATTGACACACCTCCCCACAGTCATGCTATGATGCAGGGACCTACAATAACAACAACGTCAACCAAGTCCCACAGGGACTGGGAATCTCTAAAGCCACTCACAAATTACTTGGCACAAGGTCTTGTGGTGGAGGAGAGCCAACCTGAATGTAATAAAAGACTAATTTCTTCTTAGCGGTACCGACTCTAGAAATATTGGGAACAGATGCTTCTGAGATGAACTGGAGGGATAGGGCTCTGGATTTAGGCAACCCTTAAAAACTTAAATAACCCATGACTGCTATTGCTTTCAAAACCACAGAGCTTACCCCAAAACCCCACAACAACAGCCTGACATATGGGTGTCCACACACAATAGCAACCCAGCAGTCACACTAAGAAAACTGCATTGTAGGGGTCAAAGAACTTCAGGATCGACGGCAGTAATTCTGCCAAAGAATCTCAAAGTGTGCCCAATATTTGCAGTTCAGCCCCATAACAGAGTGGATTCTTCCACTGGATACAGGAATTGAGTGAAACTCAAACCTAAACATCAGAAATGTTCCTCTGTACCGAAAACTACACCAAAAAAAGAAAACAAAAAAGGCACATATTCATTTTCTATGATATTCCCATTCTCTAACAAATTAATATACTTTTAAAAGCCAGCTTCTGTGAAGTATGTCCAGGGATCTGGTCCAAAGTCAAAGCTAAAGTCCATTATGGCACTTTGAATTCATTAAAATGAAACTTGTCTCTTCTCTGTTGGGTGCTGAATGCACTTCATGACCTGATGTGTATACAGCAGAGACTTGTTAGCCACAACAAAAGAATCATACAAAAGAAACAGAATGTCTTCCTCAAATTGTCAGTCTCGGGGATTTTTCTTTTTCTTTTCTTCTTTTTTTTTTTTTCTTTTGACATATTCCCATAAAGATTTATATTCTGGCCTCTGTTGTCTGGGATCCTTGTCTCTTACCCTTTATGCTAGAAAAGGAAATTGTACATTAAGGTAAATTGCTACTCCTGATACTTCTTTCCCTTGACTGATGGTTTTCTATTACAGGCTTGCAAGAATTCAGACTGGAAAGAAACCCAAGCATCTTGATTGAAAAGATTTGATACATTCTTTTCAAATTCATGCTATCTAAATCACAGCAGGATGACTTGTAATCAAAGTTTTTCAAAAAGAACATAAATTTGGAGAAAAGGAAAAGGCCATTCAGCCCATTGCAAGTCATCCTGGTTAACACAGTTCTTCCAGAATAGTATCTCCCTTCTTCTTTAATGACCCCAGTGCCTCCAATTCCAAACTTGGCTCAGTAGGCTATTGAAAAATTGTATTTCTTTTTGAGTGAAAAGTACTTCCTTGTGTTGGTTTTGAATTTCATTTTTTCAGTCAATTCCAGTTCTGCTTCCCTGTTCAGTCTTTTATAGTCAGCCAAACAGTGAGTCAAGTGTTATTGAATAAGGTTTTCCACCCCGTCTTTCTCAGAGTAGATGAGTTTGCAATTCTCTCTTTTTCTCAATTTTGCAGCGACAAAAAATGAACTCAGCTGTGATTACGAGACCGTGGACTTCAAATCAGACTTTTCTTCCAGTTCTTTCCTTCAGAGGTGTGTTTGAAGCTAATCTTTTAAAACACTGGTATTTGATTTTTGTTCACCTGTTTGACTTTGTTGACTGCACACACACAGGTGCCAGCCCTTCCAAGCACTGTGGCACCCCCTTTTCTCCATGGTGCACTTGCTGAATCCGACACAGAGAAGACATCCCAAATGACTAACGCAGAGGAAAAAGGGGGCATGATTCAGCAATTTATTTCAATGCTCTGAAAAATGCTAAAAAAAAATACCTTAAGAATACCCTTTTTTGTATTCACGGTCTGAATTACTTCACATGCAAAAATTAATAGGTTGGGTTAAATAATCTCCAAAGTCACTCTCTGTAGATTTTGCTTTTATTTTTTTGTTCTGGGGAATGCTATAGCTTCAAGTTTCACCAAGGTCATCTTTCATCCAAAAAACTTAATATAATTAGTATCAATTCTGCATTTGGTGAGGCTCACGCTGGAAGTTATTAACTGTGTTTCAAGTGGAATGTCAGAGAAACGAAGGGCAGGGAGAGTAATATTTTCAGCTTCAAAGGCCCAGTTGATGACTCCAGTTCACTGGTTAGTGAGAAAGACGTGCTTTTTTTATTAAAGGTATTAGCAACACATTTGAAACCATAAGCATTTTTCTCTCTTTTTTCTTTCCATTTCTCATTTTTGAAACTTGGCACCACTTCAGGTTTTTTTTAACATCCCACATGGCACTGGAACAGTTGCTTTAGATGTCCTTGTTGTTAGCTGTAACAATATTTAGTTGTATACTTTTGCTTTTAACAGTGAAGCACTTCATCAACACCCTGACAGCACAGAACTTGCCAAAATCTGCCTTACCCAGTAATAAATATAAAAAAAAATCAGTTTTTGCTGGTAGTGCCTTTAAAAGACCACAAACACCTCTCTAAATAAAGTAAAACTAAGCTTTGTGATCCCATAGAAATACATTCAACAGAAACCATTTGCTAATCTTTCTCCCTGCTGTAAGAAATGCAATATATTTCCCTTAAAATTCATCATTGAAGATACGTTTGACAACACCTCTAAAACAAACCAAATCAAAGTCTTAATAAGATCCTAAAGATCATAGATTCAATTCTTTCAAATGAAATCCAAGAATAAATTTCAAAGCATATTTACACAGTCTTCTTTACAATAAATATTTGCTTTTGAGAAGAAAATGCACATGGCATGTAAAGCCTTCAAGAACCAATCTATGGTTTTTAACTTCAAAGAAATTTAAGTGAGAAGCAAGGTTCAAGTTTGCAACAGTGAGGATAACTAAGTGCTGAAGAGAAACACCGAGGAGAATTGTGGATCTTCCATTTCCTTAGGTCCTAAATTAAATCTACATATGTTCTAGTGGATGCTCTTTAATAAAGGAAAGGTTTCTGTGTCTCATTATAAATCTATGAGAGTGAAAACTATACAAGAATTTAGGCTAACTGACCCAGCAGGTCCCTCTGGACTGAACAGATCACAGATTTTATCTGTGAATAACATCCCAAACTACATACAGCCCCACTGAAAATTAATGAGCTTACCTGTATGTAAGGCTTTACTTGGAAGAAAGAGAAGTGCAGCCTGTTTTTCTGTAGAGGAAATACTTTACATACCTGCCATTGTCAAGGCAGCACTGACAATACACTACAAAAAGCCTGTCTCTCTTTGGACTGGGAAATCCAGATATGTCCACTTCAGAACTACCTGTGAGTGAGATGGTTATGATAAACTCATTTAACCAATAAACAAGCCAAACTGCAGAGAAGGTAAATACTAGATCACCAAAATCTCCTGAAATCAGTAGAATTCTGGCTTTTAAAGCAGGAGGTACAAAAACCTACTTTTAAAAAAAATTATAGTTTTGAAAATCAGAATTTAAGCCTGAATAGAGTATGAAGTTAGTATGAATGGTATTGTTTTCATACCCTGTTTACACCTGAATGTTGAAAAATCACAACCTTGAGGTCAGCATCCCACTAGAGGTCAGATGAAATGCTCAGTGTGACACCAGCAGACACTGCCTCTGGTGTAACACTTCACACAGAGATGCTGACAATGATGACTTCAGCCCTTCTTCCCAGGGACTTTGTTGGAAATGCCTGTGCTTCCTTGCTAGTTTGCACGTGGATCCTGAGCAGAAGGAGAGCTACCACCTTACAGCCTGTGGCACTGGAGGGGAGGTCTGGGGCTGAATTCAGAACAAAGGATGCTCTTGGCAGGCAGTGAAAAAGCTTCCAGCAGAAGGGACTCTTAATTTGGAAAACCTCTTGCACTGCCAGTTTACAATAGAGGCTGTTAGACTGCGTAATTCATATGCAGTAGAAAAAAAACCCAAAAAAATCCCAGTGTGATCAGAGCTTAGGCTGGGAATGTTTGAATTCCTGATGCTGAAACCTCTCTGGAGCTCAGCTATATAATGGAATCTTTATCAGACCATCAACCAATTGTGATACTTATCTGCACAGCCTTGAATTTTGGGTTAAGTGATAATCCATCAAGGCTGGAAATCACTGTGTACTTTTTAAGTTGCCTACTTCATTACTGCAAGCTGACAGCTGGATGGATTTGTTAGCACTAGAAATATTTGTCCCAGACACAAATAGCAGGTTCCTAATATACGATATTATGATATTTCCTTTCATGTATTCAGCATGTCCGTAGTTTAATCTGTCTCATTTATGATATTCATTTACGTGGCAAACTGTTCAGATAATGAAATCTGTCTTTATTTGCTCCAGAATGCAACAGCCTCATTTCATGACCAAATAATGTGTAATAATGACGACAGTCTTCATCTTACATCATAAGGGCTGTTCAGCAGAGAAAATTGCCATTTTATAAATGGCACAGGTTTCTGCTTTAGTCTGTAAAAGGTAAAAATTGCAAAGCACAGGTACTTTTCATGGCAATGGAGGTAACTAGCCTCATGTGGGTCACGTTGCCAGAATTTTTTTTGGTGGTTACACTGCATTCGTGATGTGCACGTTGCCTTGAGGATTACTCTTGGATTGATACTACAACTACAAAGCATCTTTTAAAAGTATCTGAGAACAGGAAATTCCACACAGAAGCACCTGGGTTTGATTTTGGTTTGTTCACAACAGACATTAGGGTATTTACATTTTTTAACATGTAGTGATAATGCAGTTTCATATTTAGTTTCACACTGTATGAAAAATTACCTCCTTCCGTAACGACATTCTGCTGCTATTTACTGCCCTGTTGCCTTATTGCCTCTGAGACACGGGAAGATGTTTTGTGTGGATGCACCAATACTCAAAATTCATAGCCTTAACTTAAAAAAAAAAAAAAAGAAATGATTTTCATATTGTGTTTGTACAGCCTCTCGCTTGGAGCTGGTGTGGTTTTGGTCTGTGATCACCATGAATGGGAACATGCACTGCTTGCCATTATTCTAATTCTATGGGGACATACTTAGAAATCTGCAGGAATCCAGCCAATATGGTTTGAAACTGCTTGAGGTTGGGGTTATTTTTTTAAACTTGTTGTTTTGGGTTGTTTCTTTTTTGGGAGGGAGGGCATTGAAAGGAGAGGTTTAATTTTTCTTTTCTTTTTTTTTTTTTTTTCAGATTATATTATAGGAAGGATTTTCCTGGCTCTGTATCTATCAGACCTAAAAACCAAAGAGCTCTTTGAGTTAGAACAGATGCTACAATCTCCTCTGTTGATCTTAAATCTGTGAGCTTTGAGAATTCATGGCACTAATTGCACCACCAAGCCTGACTAGCGGGATGAAACCCTAATTAAATGTTGCTTCAGAAAAGGAACAAATACTGTGTAACCCCTAAAATGGGCACTGAGGATGACGAAGCCTCTTGAAAATATCATTGGAGAACTTAAGAAACTCCAAGTCCTGTTCACAACAGGTTTATTTTGATATAAAAAAAATCCAACAGTATAATCTACCAGCTGTTTGGAGGTGCTAGAGAAGGTTTTCCAGCTATTACTCAACTGTAGCCTGTGGATGTTTCACCTGGTTAACAGCACTGACAAAGACAATCCTGTTTAGAGACTTTGGAAAAGAGGCTTGGAAAATAAGTTTGTAATTTCACCATGGTCTGTATTAAGGTTTATCATAAATTTTTAACACACCATCTAAACAGATGACAAACAAGTAGAATGAGAAAGTAATGGCACTGAAAGAAATCAGTATAAAAATCAAGAGATGGCAGTTCTTGAAAGTTGAGTGATGAAGACTTACTTGAATTTTAAATGGAAAAAAAAAATAATCTAAGGAACTGTTACCAAAATCTCAAATTGTTTGGCCTTCTGAGAAATCCAGACCTTGGATAAGCCAGTAGGAGACTATTGGGAGAAAGAAGCCTAGAAAGTTTAATTTTCCTATACAGTTTGAATAAACCTAGCCACAAATTCGATTTTATGTTACTGCTACAGCTATAAAGCAGTATATAAATGAACTGGCTTTTAGCTTGCTGTCACAGGAAACTGCTTTTCACATTAGACAACAATCACTTTTATTACCAGAGCTGAATGCAAGTGAAAACACACAACTATATTTAAAGTGTAAGTCTACCCTTATCTCCTTTGCCCCTCACATATTCTATAGCTTTTCCTTGCTTTGTTGTTTCTTTGTCAATATCTCAGCCTGCCAAGCTATATTAATCAGATTATGTGAAAGAAAAATAAAGTCACAAGGAAAGAACTGGTAATGTTTAGCATTTTTTGATAGGAAAAAGTATGAAGACTACAAGCACTGTCCAAGTAGTTTCTGCTTTCGAGCTGCCTATAATGAAACAGTTATTCTAGAAGGGTTGGGTTTTCTTTTTAATAGAGACTTTAAAGTAAAATTAGGAAAAAAAGAGTTTGTAATGTAATTTTTTAGCTAGGATGATTGCCATTTATGCTAATAATAGAAATATTCACACAAAGCCGCCATAGTTTTCAAAATGAAAACCCTTCCTTACATCTCTTCATCTGAACTCCTCTTCTAAATTTAGCTTCGCAGATTTCCTTTAAGAAATCTTTATTTTATACCAGAGCCAAACCAAATAAAAGCAAAGTGGATTATAATAAGGCAGGGACCTCATCCATAAAAAAATGTGTGCTTTCGCTGGCTTTGTGGTCACCCTGACAAATAAACTCTTGATCTCCCCAGTGCAGCTGCCTGGGAGCAGCATCGTGTCTGTGCTGTGCACAACAACTTCTGGAGATGTTTTCAGGCGTTGCTATATAAAGCTTTGAGCATTCTGGTGCAGTCATCGTCCCAGTGAGTCAGCTGAGCCTGAGTCACTCTGGTACGTGCAACCGAGCTGAACGGATCTGTCTTTTGAGATTGGGATGCCCTTGCAATGTTACATTTCCACCTGTTTGGGTGGTGGTGGCGGTGAGATTTCAGTCCCCAGTAATAAGTCAAAATAAACAAGTTTTACAACCTCTGACTTTTTTTTTTTGTTTCTTGATAGAAATAGGATTCAAACAAACAAACAAAAAATGTGCTGTTTGTGTGTGTGTGGGTGATTAACATAATGCCAGCCCATGGGAAGGTTTTACATACATTTGTATGCATAAGCTTTTTCCCTCTGTGAATCCAGAAACTGACTTGAGGTGGCTTCTCCTAGACTGTTAATCACACTCCCTCCTCACCTACAGGACTTGGAAAGATTGGCACAGCACCACTTAAATTTACTTTACACTAACAAAGAATTTCTTCAATAGAGGCATCCTGTGTTTCATTACCAGGGCAAATCCACAATCCTCTTGTGGCTCTTCCCAATCATAAAAGGGAAAAATTGCATGGATCCATGCACAGCTTTCACAAATAACATTACATAAATCTGATAGAAAGATTTCTACTCATACAGTGTATAATTATTCTTTCAGTAGTGCTCCAGATTTGTGTCTTCTCACACATTTTATTCTCATTTTGTTGTACATTCCTCATCACGGTTATTAGGCTTTAAGATACCCTTGACAAATACATAAAGGACAATATTCCTCACTGGCATCAAATTATGTTTAGGGTTTTTTTGAGTTAGTAGGTAATGTACCAGTAAAAGAGTAATTAATTCCTGAAGGACTGAGCACAAAAACAAGTATACATTTGTCTGAGAAAGTGAAAAGTTTGACTAAACACGAAGTTCATGAATTATCATGCTGTCATCCAAGTAGATCAGTAGCTTTTCTCATGTTGTTTACTAAATGCCAGGCAAATTCAGCTAGCAATGAATCACATGGTTCCAGAATTAAGTGATGACTTTTGGAGAATTTTTTTCCCCATGAATTAGGGCTTTTGGTAATGAGGAGGTACAATAATCAGAACGCAAAATGCCTTAGATTCACAGATTCTGTTGGCTTTTTATATCCTCTATCTTGTGCCTGTAAATACATTTCCTGTGACTGGATGTGGAGGAACACATCCTCAAAGCAGACTATGTAAAAGCCATGCAGAACAGAGGAATGTCTTGTAAAAGTTACCTGAGGAGATTCTTAAGTATCAAGCAATAATTTTAGAACAAAATTAGTGAAATCTCTTTAGAAAGTTTATTATGTCAGCTATAGGGAACCCAGCTCAAATATATCATTAAATAGCATACACTACCTTACGATCTGGGGAAAACTTCTGTTTCTTTAAGGCATGATCCAATAAAGCAAGACAAAGAAAAAACAAAACAAAGAAGTTTTGATGTTTGAGAATACATGGATAGTTTCTCAACTTAATGTCCTTACATATTCCTTCATATCAAAAATCTTATTGGAATACAAAGCAGAGGTGTCAAAATGAAAAATATGTTTATGTGGTACTTTTTGTTTAGCCAGCAACAGATGCTACTGAAAATCTGACCTTCTCTGAAATGGCTCTTAGGCCGCTTGCAGCTTTGGGTGGTGGGTGCTCTGACAATGGAGATGAGATTGAGTCTTGTGTTTCAGGATGGCAGAACTCTGCCTGCACAGCTGGCACTGAAAGTTTGTGAACATTATTTGTTTATAGATCCAAGAAAGAGAGGGGATGCAGAGATCTAAGGAGAGCACCTTGGCCATTTCCCTCTGACATGGAAATCAAGCACTTTGAAATAAAGCAAGGATGAAGGAAGTCATAGAACTTAAATAACTGAAGGCACTGCCTCCTATGCATTTACAAAGTGTCTCCACTAAATGTCTTTGCCACTAATTCAGGGAATCATTTACCCTATTGAACTTGGAAAATAACTCTTCATCACAGTCACACTGACTTCTTTTTTGAAAACAAATCCAAACTGGTGCATTCAGCTTCTTTGCAGAGCATATCTACAAATTTTCTATCCTTATTCTTTGATCTGTCTCTATTTGTGGTCATTTTCCAGTGCAATGCCCGCATCCCCAAGCCCCCCATTAGAAACAGCACTTCAGTTGTCTTCCACTGTCAGATAAAACACCAATTACTTCAGCCTTGTCCTCAGTATTCATGATTAATTTCTTTATTTTTGCCTTTCATCTAGTGCACTTCTAAACACATTTGTTTTGTTACATTCTCACAACTTGCTGGTTTCATGCCCATTTTCCTGTTTCTTCCACACTGATATCCTCTATGATTTATAGTAAACTCTTGTTTTAGTGTTTTAGTGAGGTTTGATATCTTAAACTGTTAGACAAACAACTTCATTAGTTTAGTACATATGTCCTACTTTTTCTCTGCATTGGGATAAACTATCATTTTCCTTTCAGTACAAGATTTTGAGGAAACAGACTTCCCACACTCATTTGGCCCTTCGATTATCTATCTGCCCAAGAGAGTCTATCTACCACTTCCTTGAGGCTGAAGTGGTCTCATAATTTCAGCCATTTTGCTGCATGCACTTCTTTCTTTCTGGGAAAAGTGAGTGCTCATGTTTTAGCAATTGATCACTCAATTTTCCTTCTTTTATTTTCTATAAAAGCAGCATTCCTGTAAGTGCAGCATCAAATTACATGCATTCTCCCATGTGTTAGAGCTGAAACTTAGAAGTGAGTTCTCCCGTTTCAGATCTTTCTATTGATGCTGGACACACAAATGGTGAAAATGAACACTTCACACTAAAAAATGAGATTACACTAAACCACACTTAGGAGGTGAGACAATGCATTACAAACATCAGTACAATCACAACAATGACATAGTTATGACCACACAACATGCAGAAGAAAACAATTCGTGAAGGGCAGCAAGCATCAGCACAGCACACTAAGAGCATCGTCCTTCCAGCCCTCCGAAAGCTGGAAGCTTCTGGTGCTTTACACAGAACACTCTTCTATAAAGACATGATAATTCCTGTCATTCTGCCCCTCCTCAGGAAATTCTCCTTGTGCAACCACTTAGACTCATGAACATCATGCTGTTTCCCATGGTCTAGCTTTCTTTTTCTGAAGGAAAAGGACTACTATAACACTTCCCCTCTTCATTTAAATAATATCAGTTTCACATTAAAAGTAATATTAAAGATTAAAAAATGTAATTTCAGGTTTGATGTCAGTTTATCACATGAAGGCCACATTATTAAAATATCAGTGCCATGTGGAGGAAGAATTTGGGTGATCTGACACTATCACAATCTTTATGCAATGAACTTGCAAGTTAGCTAAGGTTATTCTTGGAAGTTAGGCAGCTCACTGCAACTGACTATTTGCAGAAAGAAAAGATTTCATAACTGTCTTAACTTTCCTGGCGTAGCTGCACCTCCTCATGTCAATACTTGCAGTGTAGTAAAAGAAAATAATTTCCTCTCTTCTTGTGCAACGAAAGCTTTCAAGAGACCACATAGGAACTTTCTGCCATTTCATTTACCACGAGAGATTTGTAGCTACCCAGAAGATGATAATCTGTAAAACCTGCTGCACACATCTTCCCTATTTAACAGTTATCTGATCAGCCACTGCATACAGGAATAAAATAATCTTTATATTTTGCTCATAAAGAAATGAAGCATTACTAGAAACATTTGAAAAGCTGTAACAGAAAAAAAACCCCAACAGATGGGGGTCAGGGAGGGAAGAGAGAATTTTTAGCCCATTTACTCTAGCTCTGGTGAGTTAACAACACCCCTAAATTAGGAATGCCTTAAACTGTAAAAGGCTAACAAGGGTCATGCAATGCAATGCCTCTTTGTTAGCAAGCAAGGCTTCACCAACAGAAATTCCAGTGCTGAGACACCTAGCTTGTTGAAATGGGAGCACCCAAAATAACCAGCGTTAAAAGGTCATGCTTATTTAAAAATAGCTTGCTTGCATTTTACATTAAAGTTAATTTACTAACCTTAAAAAATTAAATGCAAATGTATACAAATAATTTAAGCATCCTGTCAAAGTTCACATACACACTGCTAGAGCAACGACAACATTCAAGGTCATACGAAATCCTTCTTGACCCGTGTATCACCCTGTGGATTATTCTGTTAAATATATAGTGAACTAAAATGCTTGTACCCTCTCTTTAGCAATTTCTATCCTTGTTTAAAAAAAAAAAAAAAAAAAAAATCACAGCTCTAATTTCATATTTATCATGAGCTTTCCAGGCCAAAACAAAGAAGAATACTGTACCTCTGATGCTGGTGGCTGCTGCCGATGTGGTTGTGCTGGCTGTTAAGGCTACATTGGTTGTGACTGTTGCAGTGGTAAGGGAGGGGATGACAGTAGTGGGAAGCAAAGTGTTGAAAACATCTGGTGAATGGAAAAAAAAAAAAAATCATATCATGCAAACAATGGAGAAACATAACAGTGGTTTAATTTGTAAATACAAGTATGTTGAAAATGACTAAATTAAAGCATGATTAACATAAATTATTACATGTACAACGGAATACCTTTAAATTCTTGACACTTATCACTCTCATTTTTTATAGTCAATCACTGAGTACACGGAATTTAAAACTGTTAAAATGACCAAGTTTCCACAGAACTAGAGAGTGACAGTTTAAGTGACAAGAATCCATTTCTTCACTGAGCCATTTTAAATGTCTCACAGGGTAGAAACCATACACAGATGAAACATGCCATGTCAGAGTGGGAGATGAAAAAAACAACATCATCATGCTAAAATAAAGACACACATGTTAACGAGAAATGGCTCTGTGTTAAAACACCCACTTTCAGACAGACTCAATGAAGGGAAGAGGGGAGAAAATGCTACTAACTATAAGAGCTGCTTTTTCCGGATTGCTTTTCTTCTTCCCACACATTTGCTTTAGACACAGCTGTCTGCTAAGATCTAGAGCAGAGTATATTTCAAAATCTTTACCCTAATTAGCAGGCAGAGTCATTTTTCAGTCATCCTTAAAATGCTTACAATTTATTGTTAGTACACATCAGTATTTTTTTTAAAACAGCTTCGAACTAAAAATCAGAAATGCTAATAATATTACTGATAAAAAAGCGTGCATAGGAGTGAGAAAAAATGCATAGCCCTGATGACAGCATCCCATGAAACCCTCCAGGTTTTGCTCAAGCAAGTGCAGGTATGCCAGGATTAGGAACAGGACTGCTTCGCTGCAGAAGAACGAACACGGCCTGATGCAGAGTGCTCCGGTACAGAGCAGAACATAACCAGATGGACACACAGAAAATACTTTGATTACACTGCCAAAGACCAATAGGACTTTGCTTATAAGATAATTGCAGGTTTTAAAGAACAAACAAACAAAAGCTCTGAAGAGAGCTAGAGAAAAGCACTTCTGTGAAGGCATAAAAAGCATCTGACATTTTTCAGATTATTTATACCGCAGGTTTGAAAGGGAAGGACTCGTTTCTCAGCAGTTGATGGTGAGTAACCCATTCCATACTGATTTCACTGAAAATATTTCTGAAGGGTGCTATTCAGTGCAATAAAAGAGCAAAAACCTGACCCACAATCTGTCTTCCCTTGCTGTGGAAAGAAATGCAATTGGTCCCTGAGTACCATCAATTCTGGCTGAAATCAATGGAAGCTGAAGTAGTTCAGAGCTTTTCAGTATTGGGCCCTGCACAGCACATTTCAGACACAGGGTCCTCGAGTTCAGCATTGCCTAATTACTCTCTTAAGGCTTCAAAGTAGCACACTTACCTTATTTTCATGCTGGAGGACAGATTATTTTCCAAGTTTAAAAGCCTCCTTGTTAGTTAATATCCACAAGGCACCTAAAATTTTCTGTATTCTTCTAGTTTTGATAAAAACCATCACTATACTCTCTGAAATCTATACTTGTGTGGTGTTCTACTTCTGAAGCCATCGGTAAATAGCATAAGATCCATCTTTCATCTGCTGTACACTGATATTTAATTTAATTCTCAGTAGAAAATATTCTCAAGACAGAAAAATTAGAACAGGCTTTTAAAAACCCCCACAGTTGTAGCCACATTAATCACCAGGAAAAATGATAATATTACCTGGAGTGTGAGTACCAGAGTAATGAAATAAAACTGAGTATAACAAGCATTAGAAATAAATTAACATGTTAAAAAGATACATGCCACATGTACTGATCTATGCAATTTCTTCTCATAAAGGGAAACTCCTTCCCTAATAAGTATCTGTTAAAAATTAAATCAAACAGAAAAAAACCCCTCCACCTACATCATAAGGAGAGCAAAACCTTGTTTATTAGGAAAGCTTTACACATCATTCTTGTACGTAAAACTAATTAGTGTGACTCATGGTTCCATTAATTATCTTTCTTAAATATACCAATTACTTAAGACTGCAGTGACAAGTTATGGTTTTATGACAGTGCTATCCACTCTACAAGCACACTGTTTACCTATTTTACCAAATAATAGCTTACATGACTCACTGGGGAACTTAGAACTTTCTGGTTTCTCTTCTGATCGAAGCATTTTAAACAAGATTTCTTATTTTAAATGAAAGGCTACCTAGGAAACATTCTAGTTAACAACAATTAGGATATGCCAGTTTTTTAATACAGATGTGATCTCATCAGATTAAGAATAAGGAAAGCTTGTGCAGAAATGAGTTTCCTGATGAAGGCCATAAACTCTGATGCCAAACAGCAAAATGGCAGTTTGGCAGAAGCCTCAAAGGAAAACATATTTTCTCAAAAAAGAAGTAAATACAAGGAAAAACATTTGGTTTGTTTCTTTCTTTGCAGAGTGAGGTGAAATTCACCGTGTAAACAATTGCACCTGATTGCTTTGCTCACAGCATTACAAGGACTTGCTTCTAAAGACCACAGCACAAGAGAGAAACCAGGAATCAGCAGCCTGAGGAGCACTACATTGCCCAGGCAATGAAATGTCAGTCTGATCTGGACTCTAGAAATGTTTGGTTTGTACCAGCTTAGGTTCGAGGCTCTGCCCAGTGGAATTACTTCATTAACAACAGGAGAGTCTGCAACAGGAATGTGCAAAGTAACCAAATAGCTCATAGCCCTCCAGGCAAAACTTTTTTGAATCTTGGACCATATCTCATCCTTAAATCCTGCTTTGGACAGCCCAGATCCAGGCACAGCATTCTGAAATGATCCCCACATTGAAAAGACTTGGGTGTATGGTGCCTGCCGAGTCTGACAGAAAGGCTCCTATCAGTTCTTCCAGGATTTCTGGATTCTCATGAAAACATTGTCTGTGCCCTGGAAAGGCTTTTACATCAGAGAATACAGAATATGCAGTTCAGGAAAAAACCCCTAGAAGTAATGTACAGTGCTCCTCAGTCTCTCATCGTGCATTGCAGGTCCAGGAGGTGAGTTTGGAACTTCCCAAAAACATACAGACTACAGATAAAAAAATGATACTTAACAGCACAGGCTTCTGCTTAAGCCATATGGATCACTCTGCTTCATAGAGGGTGTGCTGCTCCATTTCATGCCAGAAAAGGGAATTACAATTTGACCTGTTTCTAGTCCTGCAGAACTTTTGGTCTTTTTTTTTTTTTTTTAAATGCAAGGCAAACCTATCTTATATCACTCGCAAGGCACACATTGTCATCCAGAGCTCCCTGCTGGCAGCTGCTCAGAACATGCTATCAAAGGGACCACGTGGATTTATCCTCTTGAGCTTTCTGTCAGGAAGGAACTTAACAGAATGGATTTGCAGATTTCTGCCCAAGAAATCTGTGCCAGGGTGAAACTTAATTCCATTTCCTTGTCTTGCAATTTCTGAATCTAGTCGTACATGATGTTCAGCTGAAAATGAATTTTGGTTTATGCCTCTCATGCCACTAAATACCAAGGATCATTACGACCAAGAGACCTTGCAGAGCAGAGCTTTTTAATTCAAGTAGCCATACCCAAATCACTGCACCAGATTGCTATTTCAATAATACTAAGGTATTAATCCTTAGCCTCCTGTGAAGCAGAAAATAGCTATATTTTGTAGATGGGGAACCAAAGAAGATAGAAAAGCCATGCTCAGGGATCTAGAAGTCAAGCAATAATTGTCTCCATTAATTTTGAAACCTCACTTCTAAACTGGATGTTTGGTGTCAGATATTCAGTCAAAAATCCAATAATGTAATTAAGTTGGTATTAATTTCATCATCTTGCTGGCTTTGAAATGCAAACAATTCACGGAGAACTAACTGTTTCCATAAAAGCTGCTGGAAATAGAAGAGGGGTTGACCTTCACACCAAGGACTCCCATGGACTCTTTGTCATTTATGTTTCTCACATTATACAGGTAAGGTTTAAACTGGATATCCAGTAGAGATGGGCTCTTGACCTCTCTCTAGTGGCACAGGGAGGTTTGAGCTGAGCTGCAAATGCTCAGCCAAGAACCCTCATTTCGGTGAGGACCGGACATGATGTCAGAGCTCAGTGCCTGCAGAGAAGAGACTGGGGAAGGCTCTGGAAAGGCGTTCTCATGGCACTGCTGCCTGTCAACATGCCACAAGCAGGAGCCAGGGGAGGGCAGCCAGGTGACCTGGCTTCAGGCGGGTAACTTGAAGGCTGATTCCCAGTGGATGGTGGAAAAAGGAGGAACAGGCAAACTGGGCTTGGTGTGGCGGCTGCTCTTCAACAGAGGCACAGCTGCAAACGGCTTGGGAGTGGCAGAGCAGTGTTGTACAAGGTCAGCTCAAAGCAGTGTCAAGCCCCACCTGAGCAAAGTCTCCTCTTTACTTCTCCTTCTTTCTTGAATTAATGCCACGTTCTCCTTACTAAGGCAGAAGACATCCATCCATTTAAGTGCAGGGAGCCTGGATAATTTACTCTCCCTGCCAATCTGGCCCTAAGCGTTTTTACTCTCCATTTCCAAAGAAATGAGAAATGGTTCTGTTTGGTTTAGCAGGCTTATGAGAAAGATAGATCTGACCTATTGAAAATATTTGACTTTTTTGGTAAAAACACAACCGATATTTTGACATGACTGAGCACAAATCAGACAACAGTAGCGGCAGTTGATAAAAATGTAAAGGCTTTTGTTTCAAGCCTGACAAAGGCTGACAGAAAAATTAAAGGACAGAGTGATAATGATGGATGGTCCTTGCTGTATTTTGACTGAGAATGAAAGAAATTTTAAGTGGTAAACTGAACTGAGTGATGACCTACCTGGGAAACAATCTCACTACTCTGTGAAAAATTTAATCAGTCTGTGGTATGTAGCACTAAATAATTTAGCAAGGTTTTAAATTCAAAGGGAGCTGCATTTACCTTGCTCGAAGAAAATGGGATTGAACAAAAGGATCACTCAGCTTGAACATCATGTGCCAATAGCTCCTTAGCACTTAGACTGAATGATCATGAATGCTCATGGACACGAGGTCAAGGGGTTCTTTTTACTAATTGATTCAGATTTATGAAACTCTGAAATGGCAATTATGTGCTTGACATTTTTGCTAGCAAATCAGATGTCATTAAAAATATCCAAACCCTTTTAACAAAAGCTCCATGTAGATTTATATCCTTAGTTATACCAATAAAGTCTTCTGGTGGGTGAGTTCACAGTGCAAGATATACAGCTGGAGTAAAATGGCTAGAAATTAGGAACTGGAAAGAACAAATTAGGAACCGGGAAGAACAATAGTCTTCTCTTCTCACAGAAAATTTTATAGTTTGCTGGTTGGTTTGTGGGTCTGGTTTGGGTTTTTTTCCCCCTATTTCAAAAGCATTAGGTTTTAGTAGCAAATGAAGGAGGAGGAAGCATTAAAAATTACAGCAAAAAAAGCCTGTTTCCTTCTGTCTCAGAGAGCCAAGCAAATAATTGGAATCTACACATCCCTGGCCCAAATTTGTCCTTAGAAAGTTAAGAATATAATTCAAAAGAACAAAGCCCATTTCAATATTAGTACTTACACTGGCAGTATGGTGTCATCCCAAATCACTTAAAATGAGGGCCTGATATCACACTGTGGCACATTTTACAACACATGCTCTGACCAGAATTGCTTATGACAAAATAAAAAATGTGATGAATATGAAAAAACAAGGTGTAGTAGCAAGTTATTTCTGATTATGCCATCTCGTTTGACACTGAAATATGAAGAAGAAGTTAGCTGCCCTAAATTGTCTAGGAAGAATTACTCTAGTGAATATCTCATTTGTTTTGTGCACCAGAGCAACAGCAGGACTCACAAAGACCACAGGTGTGTGAAAGGCTGATTTTCCACAAGTAAAGCCAGGTCAGGTTCAGGCCAGATACGAGAGCTGCCAGCAAACAAGCAGCTGTGGATCTCAGGCAGGTGAGAAGGAAAAAGCAATGGGAAGGAAGTGCCTCGGTGTGGTAGGAAGGACATGGCAAGGGAGGATAAGTTCACGGGGCTGGGAGCAGGGACTGGCCTTGACTTCTCTCCTCCCTCAAGATGCATCTGCCCAGATCCAGGGCAGCTCTCAGCAGAGCTGTGGGGCCCTGGGCCAGGCAGGCAGGAGGGGTGTTTAGGGTGTTTAGGTAAAACCCACCTCTGCCACCTTCTGTGGGCACCCTAACAAGTAGAATATGCTGAGTGGAGGCAGTGCCCACCTTTCCCCTTGCACAGACCAGAATCTAGGATTTAGTAGACAATGGGACTATGTGCTTTATAATTCTCATGGGTACTTGCTACAAATTCAAAGAGCAGCAGTAAACAGAAAGGAAAGGTCTTTTTTTTTTTTTTTTTTGATGGATATTAAAACATGACCTTTCTGCACAGCACCAGATGTTGACACAAACATGGCTTTGTCACCTGGAGAGTGGGGCAGTCTGCTGCACACACAGCTGGTGCAGCTGCACAGAGGGACCCCAGGAAACCTGAATCAAGCATTTCCCAGGAAAGGCTGTAACATGAACATTTGAGTACTGCACTGGTGGCTCATAGCTCTCAAAATGTCGGGTCTGACCTTTGAAGCCCTCAGTGCTTACTTTAGGGATCGTTTTGCTCCCCACAGCACTCCACTGAATTTGCTATCAGCAAAAGCACTCTGCCTGCAGCTCCCCTGAAACAGAGAGAGAAGTTTGCAATGAAGGCCTGGAGATGCTGGAACACGCTCCCATTTCACCTCCCATCAGACTCACTGTTTGTCACCAGCCCAGCCATTTAAAAACTCCCTGTCCCTGCTCTCAGTGGAGCAGAAGAATAAAAGGTGACATAATGTACTATCCCATAATACATTTACCTATTGCTGTTCAGTTTTGGTGGGGAAGGTTGTATTATCTGCAACACTTGGACTGTAAGAAGCTAATAGGCTGCAATGCCTTATTTCTTAATTTCTATTTGTAGTAAAGCCAGGTGACACACAGAACATAAAAGGGTAAATTTGACAAGATAATAACTTAACCAGGTGATTAGGTATTGAAAATTACGTTAGTGCAAGAAAAATCGAAATTCTCAAGTTGGCAAATTCTTTAACACTGAAGGATCTGTTTTTAAGCCCTCTAAGTTTTACTTTATTAATGGTTATTAGTACAAGGTTTACCTCTAAGGACAAATCAAACCAAGTATTCAACAGAAAGATTAATCTTCAATGTTCTGGAGTTAGATGAATATCATACACACTTCAAATTACACCAGAAGTACTGTAAGACCTAATTTTTCCCCCCAAACTTAGCACAAGGTTTGCCAGCAGTTAAAAGAAGTCCTTTCCAATTCCATAGTAGCAATAATAACAAAGCCTATTATTTTAAAGAAGTCAATCTGTGTTGTATAAAAGCTCACCTTTCTCATTTAAAGTAGCTACAAATACTGCACTGAAGCTTATGCAACTTGCCTGAAAGAAATTAAGTAAAATTTGCAGAGCATGAAACAGGCTAAGAAAAAGAATTTGGTAATTCAACACCTTAAATAAAAAGAAAGGAAAAGTTTTAGAGCATTGTCTGAGGCTGCAGCCACACATGAAGATGTTTTACTTATAAAAAGGCATCTCTAGATAAGTCTTGATTTTCTTCACAGCTCTACATTAACAAATACAGAAACAGTAAAGAATGGATCTCTGCATTGAAGAGCTGTAAGATCATTATTTGGGCAGTACAGACCAAACTTTAGGAAAAAAGAGTATGATTCCCATTTCACAGCTGGGGAAAAGAACACAGAAGAATTAAGTGGATATCTTATATTTTACAGATTTCTGAGCCTGACAGGCGATTTCAGAACAGATCTCCTGAGGCTCATTTTAATCCTCTGCTAAAAATCAAAAAAAACCCAAAAAATCAAAACCACAAAAGAAAACAAAACCTCACAAAATTGCATTTAAAAAAGCAGTTGTCCTTATACCTGCAGTGCCAATTTCACTGCATTCAAGACAAAATGTTACCACAAAAGCCACCGAACATCTTGTATGAATAAAGCCAGCACAATTTTCCCCAGAAGCACACCATTCTATCACTATTAATATGGTGTTCTAGGACCATTGCCACTGCTTAAAAATCACATTAAGGCTGTGATGTTCATTTTTATTCTTTTTAAGTAAGCAGACAAGCCACATTTCCTTGTTTTTCCAAGCCATAAAATAGGAGTATTCAAAATTAAATGAAATAAAGTACCAGCAGCTGGCCCTTGAAAACCTATAAGGAAAAGCTAATGCACAATACAAATTCAGACACCAGCAGCCTTGAACAAAGATGACAGCTTTCTCAGAATGACACTTGGCTCTTTCTGCACACACACAAAAAAATTATTTCAAAAAGCTCAGCCAGAATTGCACTAAGAAGAAGAAAGAAGGTAAAGAGAATTTTCCAACATTTCCTTCTTATGGGGACATGTGTTGAAAGTAAATGGAGGTAAACAAATTGCCGATCTCTATTTTATTACAGTTGCTACTTTCATTTCTCTGAGAAATTCAGGGCAAATCACTGAAGTTTCTCAAACAGCTCCAAACCCACTGCAATAATTCTAAGGTTAGTAAAGAGAGATAACAGGAACTGCTATTTATTTTAAATAAGTTTATTTCAAAATAAAATCAAAGGGTCCAACTAACCTGAAATGCTTTATCACAGTGGGATTGCTGCATCTTATTGAAAATCACCTTGGGAAAGTGACTGGCACTTGGCAACCTTAAACATAGATTTTTGCACTTCATTGCACTGTCTTTGACTAATACACTTAATTCTCACATTCCTATCACCAAAGTACACTACCTGGGAAAACAAGGTCCTGTCTTTCTAGCTGTCAATCTTTTATGCTCTGTTTTTTGGGTTTTTTTTTCCTCAACAAAGTTCTATACATGTAGTTGAATTCCTGCCATGACTCTTTGGCTTTGTAAACACATGACTATGAATGGTGGAATCCATTCAAGACTCAACTTTGTTTAAATTATCCTTCTTCCCTTCAGGCTGGCAGATGTTTAGTACCTTAACTATTATGCCATCAAACAGGATAGTTTACCAATGAAAATCACAGGGGTTTTTTTTATCAAGAACGCTTGATCATATCTGCTAATTTATTTTAAACAAAATGATGCACAAAGCAGTGCAAAGATATTTCAATTCCTTCTCCAAAAAGGTGAAAGCCATCCAGACCTCTCCTCAGTCAAGCACTTCAATGTGTCAGCATCCCTCAATCCTCCCTGCTTCCCACCAACCAAGGGCTGGGAAACCTGCAGAAAATGTGAACCACAGAAACCACTGGGGGAAGAACATATCTGAAGATATGTTGCCCATTCCTCGAGTTTTTCCCTGTCAAACACTTTCTTCTGTCCTTCCTCCTCTCCTTTGATTTGTTTCTTTCTACACTTGCCATGAGGATTAATAAGGGCGGTTTCGGCTGAAAGATAAATTCTCCTCAGGCATGAGGTTACCAAGAAAAACAATTTTTTGCTTCAAGGGAGTAAACAAGCTGTGTGGATACCAGTGAAGAGACAGCAAAGGGTCCTGACTGAAAATTCTTGGGGTCACTGTCACGAATGGCACATCAGCTTACACCACAACAGAGATCTGGAGACCTCTTCCCAAGCCAGGTGAGTTCTTTCACACGAACTTTCAGAGCTTTCCCAGAGCTTGTGAGGGAACCACAGCCTGGTGGAGGCAGTCAGAGCATTGTGGGACATCCTCACATGGTGGATTCCAAGCTTCATCAGCTTTGGTAGCAATGGTTTTAACAAGTTTTTGCTTTCTTTTTTCTCCTTGCAGCTTGAGGATGGTTTTGAGATACACCCTTCCTGTCTTCCTGGATATTTTTGCTGTCTGCTCCCCTTTCCGTGGGCACAATACAGAAAGACTGATGCTATGAGCTTTTTTTTGAAACCTGCCAAAACACCCTGGAATCCTTGAGACAAAGTCAAAGTGATTCACATGAAGGCATAGTAAGCCAGGGTAAGAGCCAATGCAGAAAGTCTAGGTTAGGATTCAGCAATAAAAAAAAAGTTCCTTTAATTAAAAAGCAAAGGGAATTTTATTATATTGCTTCAAGAATTCAATCAGTAAGAGCTAGAGCAATCTGTGTACCTCTATGATTGCAACATAAAGGATTCCATTTTGGAGGAGGGGCTAAAGACACTAGGTCCCAATACAAATTTAGATTGAACCTATGCTGTGAAGAGAGATGTTAGGAAGATTTTTTAATTTTTTCAGGGAAATTCCAAATTACTGTTAGTTTGTTCTGTTTCTAAGTTGAAAGAATACAGAAAACAAGTGGAGAAATACCTTACTTGCTCTAACAAAAATGTTAATTGAGTACTGTAAGGAACATTTTATTGAATATTCTTCCTTTATATAACATAGCAATGCAGGTTAAGATAAACTCCAGGAACATTTGCCAAGTAATTAATAATTAATATTTTGAAGAGCAAAAGTAGAATAATCAATACTGATAATTATTAAGATAAAGTTATGGATGTTGGAATTATTATATGGTTTTAGACAAGCTAGTTATCTACTTCTCTCTGAGCCTCCATGCCCATCTTCACATGTGACCAGAGACATCAGATACAAAAGTTCTCAAAGCTCTCTAAGACAGATGCATAATCTTTGCAGGAGCTTTCCCTACCCCTCTCAGCCTCCAAGGCATTTATATCTATCTCAAAGAGGTTTCACAATCTCAGCTGGAGCAAAGCACAGTTCTGATCTATCACCTGGCATGACCACTTGTCATTTGAAGCAATATAACTTAGATAATGTTCTATTTTCTTTCCTGAATTGAGTGAAACACTGAGGAATCTATTCTCAAAAGAATGGTAAGTTATGGAAGCACCCTATGAGAAAGACAGAGACAGGATACCCTTATCTGCATTCCATGTAGCACCTAATGGCACAGGAAAGGTTTCAATTTAGAAAAATCACTAAGTCACTTGAATATTTTCTTTATGGTTTGGGTTTCCTCAATAATAAATGATCTAGAGATCATTAGCAACTGTTTTATATTATAATTTTATAATCAGTCTCAAGTGAAATTATTGAGTTAATATTTTCTTCATGAAGATTGCATATGATGTTCATAGACATGGTAATTTTACAAGCCGGCACCTCAAAAAAAAAAAAGAAAGGCTCAGTTGAAGTAAAGTTCAGGAAAACTGGGAGTGTAAGCAACAGCAAAGGGTGAAAAATTAGAGAGCAAGCTTTGCTACTACAGCAATTCAGTGTTAACAAGCTCAACAGCCTTATTTTAGAAACACACAGCACTGAAGGTCAGTTCAAACAGTTATTTTCAAAAAAGCCAGATGGATATATTTGGTATCCACTCAATCTTTTCCTCTTCAGAAATCCCGTAAGAACTATCACCTCAACCAATAATATGTACACAAAGAAAATGAAGTATTTTCAAGAGTTTTGTGTTATTAAAGACGTTATTCAAAACCACAGGTTTTAGAGCATGTACACCATATATTCAGATAGGAAGGAGTTTTAGGTATTAGAATATATTGTTCAAGATCATATTGATAGATTGTATATATTGTTATATTGTTAAAGGGCTTGGGGAGAGACTTCCTGCTGCTGAAACACTCTGCATTCAATGATTTCAATGAGTACTCCAGTATGAAATTAATAAAAAAACCAAAAATTCTTTTATATGTTATATAACAATCACTTAATTTAAAAAGTTTTCTTTCATGAGAAACGGTATATTAATGTAAAAATGTAGAAGTGTCAAGCATATTCCCCAAAAGTGTTAGTGTGGTTTGGAATGTTATTTTCTTGACCTTTCCAAAATACTTTTAAGCTTATCTGGAAAAGAAATTTGTATCTTATTTTTCTAAAGTCACCATAAATGAAGAAAGATCAGTTCACACAGCTCAACTACACACCCCACTATTCAAGTATTTATCAACAAAAAGCAATTTCAAAGTAGCTGCCTTGAGAGTGTTCAGGGATAACAGCTGGACAATTCATCCATAAAATTAAGCCAACAACTCCACCACAAGTTTCTTGACAGACTTCTCATACCTGGAAATGTCAACTAAACACTGTTCTTCTTCAGCCCAGTAACAAAAGCTCTATTACACAATGATTTCTTAATTCATCTGACGGCAGGAAATTCATCTGCACTGTGCTTTAAGGTCTGGACCACCTCTTCTAGTCCAGCCAAAAGTCTTCTGGAGAAGTCAGCTTTAATGTTGTGATAATCATTTAATACTTTAATGTCATTTTAGAACATTGATGTACAATTAGAGTATTTCAACACAGTTTGAAGGTCTATGCTTTGAAGAAGATTGCTTGGGGGAAGGAAGGCTTTTGAGTCCAAGAAAGTATTCAGGAGCATACTTTTATTTATTTATTTTCCAGCTGAAATCTCAGTTGGAAAGGCTCCTGAAGGCAACTGAAGGCTCCTTTTTCTGCAGGTTACCTTCTGTACTTTTAAACTTATTTTTACTTCTTATACCATGGGAATAGGAGAAACTTTTCACCTTTCTCAAAACTAAAAGGCACAGGTAGTCACATGGACTGAATTTCTGTTTAAGTCCTAAGAAGTCTTCTGACTCTCATATTCCCGATATGCCTTGATTGCTGTAAGGGCAACGTTGGGGTTTTTTACCAAATGCACCCATTATTGTAACTATAAATATTATTATTGTTACATCACGCCACGGCTCTGCTCAATTCTCTTTTCACAAAGTCCAAGCTTTGTTCACATAAGGGCAGGATGTTCTCAGAGGCAAATAAAGCCTTTTCTCTTAGGTGTGTATGTAAACGAAACATTTCAACTCAGCAAACTTTAAAGGAGGAAACTTTAGCAATTGTCCCGTTACCTCAGTGTGTAGGATCTTAACACCAAAACACAGAGCAGCCAGATTACTGATGAGTGTGCTTCCCTACAAGGCTGCTGATTCCTTTCCTTCCCAAAAATTTTTAAGTGTTTTTTGTTATATGTTTACAAGGATAAGGTGTCCAAAAACACTGCACAAGATTTACCAGAGGTCTGTAGTGAAAATATTTGCAAAATGAAAGATCTATTGCCTATTCATTAAGCTTAGTTTTGAAAGAAAGCAGAAAATATCTTCATCTCCTCAGTTTTCCTTCAATTTACTGCTGTACTCAGTTTCTACCTTTATAGAGCGATATGCACAAGTGAGTGAGAGAAATGAAGGAACGAGAGGGGCACCTATGAGGACATCACAGCAGAAATGAAATGTAATAAAAATCTGATTGTGGGCAAATGAAATGACAAAGACAAAAGAATCTAGAACACACAGAGGTAGAAGATTGTGTTTAATTTCATGTGTTTTGGATTCCACAGAGTTTCCACTAATTAAAAAAAACAACAAAAAAACCCAACATTACAGAGATGCACCAGTAGAATTATTGTGGGGTGCAGATGGTGAACCTCTATAAATTTACTTGGAGGTAGAATTTAATAAACCAAGGTGTCTGGTGCAGATTTGGCATAGTGCTGTTTGAGATATGGAGAACAGTCAATCATAGAGGTTCAGAACTATACCAAAAAACGAAGAAAAAGCGTGAAAAAAAAGACCGTGAAAGAAGACAAATGGATACAAGGGAGAGGATTCCAGGAAATGCAGAGTTTAAGATCATAATTAATGAGAAATTGAGATCGAGGGGGAAATAATTGAGAATCTATTGAAGGGAAGCAGGAAATATAATTTT
This sequence comes from Orthonyx spaldingii, assembly GCA_013397795.1. Taxonomy (NCBI): domain Eukaryota; kingdom Metazoa; phylum Chordata; class Aves; order Passeriformes; family Orthonychidae; genus Orthonyx; species Orthonyx spaldingii. Next base: position 456,471 of record VZTJ01003630.1, read on the forward strand.
AAGTGCAAACTTCCAGCACAAACAGCAAAAGAGGCCAAATAAGCTACTGAGGTTGGAAAGTGACAAGATCAAGCACCAGGCTTAAACAAACAAAAGAGAATACTTTTCCCTCAAAGCACATAACTAAATTCAGAATCTTGTTGCCACAAGTTACTGTGGAAGCTAAGACGACAAATGTTTTGAAATTGGATTGGACAAGCAGGTGGAATATAAATAATGCCACAGTTGGGAAAGGTGCAGTCGAACCTCTGGTCTTACACATTGTAGGAGATGTTCTGTTTGAAAGCACATACTAATGAGGATGTAACTCAGTCTTTCAGTTGCCTTTATTTGCAAAAAATAGCTTGCCCAAGAAAAAAAAAAAAAATACAAAATAGAGAGGCTGAAGACTAAGGAATATGTTGTGCCACTCTTTATTCCCCAGAGATCCTAAGAACTGGCTCAAATGCTTTCTACTGTAGTTACAATTTGGGCAATAAGAACTGTCTTGTCCATCCACAGCTGCTGATTAATGTTCATTTCCATATTGCTCTTCTACATAATTGCTGCACAACACATTATAGCTCTGAATATTTCAATTAATGTAATGCCTGGCTGTAGATTGGCGTATCAGGATATTCCACCAAGGTACTCTGTTTCAAGTAGGGCTGCAAATCATCAACTGCTGCTGTTCCCATTAAGGAGGTTTCTCAACGCTGTGGACTTCTGTCACTCACGCCAGTGTGGTGCTGAACTGAGTCTGTGGCAGTGACACCCAGAGGTTATGAACTACTCCCACAAACACAGCAGCTGTGTCTTCAGGCTGATTATGATGGAACACCTCCATCCTCAACTTCAGCTAAATCACTGCAGTTATTACCCAAGCTCTGTGAGCACAGTCTATGTTTTTGGGTTGAGCAACACGAGTTTGACAGTTTGCTCTGTTTGCTGATGATTAATGACTAGTATTTGGACAAAGGTAAACAAAAATTCTTAATAAATTGGAAGAGAGTGAAAATTGCCTGGGGCCCATTACCAAAGAAAGGGTGTAATATATCTAGCCAGAATGTGCACTTCTAAAGCACTAAGCTTGCCAATTAGAATACAGAAATGACAACAGCTACAGGCATTAAAGCCTGTGCCTTTGTTACTGCATGAAATAAATGTTTGAGCACACTACATGTCTTGCCTTTGTACTTCTGCCTATAAACTCTGACTTTGTACCCACCTTCCTGCTTCACACAGTACTTTTTGACATTTATTATTAACAATAAATGTTAAGAAAAATGAAATTAGCAGTCACATTGATTCAGCAAAGCAGCATGACCATATATAACAGTCCAAGCCTTTAACCTTATTCAAATAGATTTAATTTATCTGAAGTCTGGTTTCTCTAATTACACAAAAGAAAAATCTAAGAATAATTTTTATGTTATCAGATACTAATTGTGTTGGACAGATTGCCATTCATCTGCTTACAGCAATATTTATTTCCACTGCCATCACTTAACATCAAAACAGTATTGCCTCATCACCACTCAGAGTGGAAAAAATATTACTCTTCTGTATAATTTTGTGTTTAGGTTGGTCCAGTTAAAGGCATGCAGCACTCTTTGCTTGGTTTGTATAATTAATATGTATAAATATTTTGCTTACCCTTAATCTCTAATTATGATAAACTCTATCTTCCATTTTTAGGCAATCTTCTCTCTACACTAAAGCTGTCTAAATCTTCCCTGAGTTAGGAAGATAACTTAAAAAATTGAGAGAATTAGTAGATTGCGTATCACTGAGAGGGGGATATCCTAGGGGGAATAAAGAAAAAAAAGAACAGAAGCCACATGAAGCTTTTAGATCATTAACACACAGAAAGACAGAACAATCTGTTGAAGTGAAAAAAGAGACTAATAAAGTGTATGCAAATGACAGTACATATAAGAAAGGGAAAGCTGTGAATCATGTTGCACTGCCCTGCCTCTGCAATACCTTCCACTGATGTCCCCTGTTTCGTCACACAGGCTCGTGTGAGAAATTTGGCGTGTACCTTGTCTTAGAAACCTGATATTCAAGGTTAGAAGTCATATGGTTATTTGAGCTCTAACAAAGGAGAGGGACAAAAAATTACATCAACACGTTAAGCACATGGGAAGGGATGAGAAATCAAAGGATGCTTCCACATATATTTAGGAAGATTAAAAAAAATACATCCTCTATTAAATAGAAGGATGCATCTCTGAAAATGATAAAAAGTAGGTTTTCTAGTCCCCAGAGAGAGAGAGAAAAAATATTGTATAATTTTAGGAGGATAATGTTTCACTAGAGACATTCATGAATGTAATGAGCTAAAGAAGGGGTAAGGCTGCTTAAATTTATCTATACAACTGGTTGTGCCACACTCGATAAAATAATTGTGTCAGTCTCCCCTGCACTTAAAATAAACCTAACAACTCTGAACCCCAGCAAGTTGTTAAGTACTAAACATCATCTCATGCTCTGTCACATAACTCTGATTTTTTCAGAAACCTCGGAAGCACCTGACATTTACCTTCTCTAGTTCCAGCGCTGGAACCGCAGAAATGCAATTAGGAAAACTCGGGTACTCATAACAGAAAAGGTCAGCAATGAGCAAGCTAAACCTGATAACATGCCTAATGTGCTGCCAAACATAACCGAATGCCTCCCTGATAATGAATGATTTTACAGACTGCCAGGAAGTTCATGCAAGATAATCGGATCAACAAGTGACACGCCACTGTGTGAAGGTGGAAATGGTGAAATATTCTTTGATAGAGTTCTATTGCAGAGTCGTCACTGATGGAAAAAAAATCTCCCGTTACAAAAGGCCATCTTTTCAGAAATAATCACATAAATAAATTGGGCAGAAAACACAAATGACAGAAGTTTCAACATATGGTAAGTGCAGGAGCCGTTACTTTCTCAAAGGCAGAGCACTTTGTACCTGCAGCCAACAACCAACCACCACCACCTCTGGGATGCAAAAAGACATTTTTTCTTTTCCTCTTCTTGTCACAGCCAATGTAAGTAGAGGTTAGAGGGTTCAGCTTTTCTGTTTGTCTTTAACACAGAAATACTCACGCAGCAGTACAGGCTCTGTGTTCCTCATGCAAAGATCTCCTCCTTATTTGTGTCACTAATCCTACATAAACTAATGGTGAACTTTAAGAAAAATGAGAAGTAACCTAAGTGATTCTTTTCATAAATGACATTTCATCAACAGTGCCAATAAATACCTCAGTACTGAAAGCAGCACTTCCTAGAAGTTTTATGCCAAACCCAGAGGCAGGTTAAGCCTGTAGTGAAAAATGTTTCTGATAGCTTACAACCACCAAGGAAATGTATATTTGTTGGGACTGAGTTCATCATGAGCAAATAAAATCTACATAATTCTCTTGTCTATTTAAAGATGAAAACTGGCATTAGATTTTTTCATTTTCCATAGTTATAAGAAATTGCATTTAAAAAAAAGAGGAAAAATAGTACTATCATAAACTACAATGGAGCCTCTGCCTCTATATTCTCTTATATTAAAATTCAAATTATGGAAATCATAACCTTCCAGGAATTATCACACACATATCTGTGATAAGAGGACATCATGTTTTGAGACTCCAAGATTCAAATTGCAAGGCTGTATTAAAGGTAAATGCTACTTTTATATTACAGTTTCCCCTACAGCTGAGTTATATCAATCTATTTCCTGATCAATGTAGAAGGAAGCTATTCTTTTCACGTGATATATTGTTGCCTAATTGATTAGCAGAAAAAAAATCAACTGTGATTTAATGTGAACCTTCCTATTTTTCCATTTTATTGGAAGTAGTAAAATGAATGTAGGACATGACACAGTTTTGAGGTCTGACTGTAATGACAGGCCAGGTGATATCTGAAATGCACTTACTTATCCCATTTCTCAGGCTGTAACTTGTGTGAAATATCTCATGTCCTATCTTTGGTGGTCTATAAAAAGCTAAGCAGAAAACCTCAAGCACACATCTGTCTGGTATTTCTCTTCATATATCCTTTAGTAACCAGCTTTATCTGAACAGCTGGGCCTGAGGCAAGTATTTATAAAAGAGTATCCACACACCGCAAAACATTTTTACAGGTGCTTACCTAGCAAAAATATCACAGCATAAGTGAAGATATTTTGTTTAAACTGTAAGAAGAGAGGCATGCTAATAAAAGAAAGACCGCACACTCCCCACAGCTAGACAACAGCATCAATAAAAGTGCAATTACACTTCCAACTTTTTCTTGCTGTTCTTTCCATAATGACCAAAAGTGCCTGATTGTATCAGCTGGAAATGTTAAATATGTGCAGGATGCACTGAGGAGAGCACACTCACCATGTACTATCAGGACATATTCTGTGCTGTTTCGGCCAATGGGATTTTTTGCTTCACATCGGTATGTGCCATTGTCTGTTTTGTTTAGGAAGCTGATGCTCAGAACTCTGCCATTGACAACCATTCTCTCTGGATCTGGTAGTTCTCCACCGTCCTTTGTCCACAGTACTGGTTCTGGCCTGTTGGACCCAAAGCAAGGCATTTATTTAGACACATGAAACACGTATATGCAATGTGAACATCAGAAATAGCAGCATCAGAAACTTATGAACAGTCACGTACCACCAAAGAATATTTGAATTACTGGGTCTAATGAACTGTCACTGTTACAACCTTACCATCCTGGATGTGAACTGCTAAAGAAAGTGAAAGAACAAGCAGAGAAATAAGAAAGAAGGGAAATAAAAAAGGAAGCAGAACAGTACTCCAACAGGCCAAGATCTCTCCTAAATTAAAAAATAGTTCTCGTGAGGTTTCAGGGCCCGCAGATGCCTGGCAAGGTAAGTGCAAACAGGATGATATGGTTGGAAGTAGTTTGTAAATGGATTCTCAAATGACTTAGGCCATTCACATTCATGAGTGAACTTGAATGCACTGAGTATTTTTCCTGAACCAGGCCTATCAGTCTCAAAGTAGCACATGTTACACACACAAGCTAAACTTGTTTCTGTTGCTGCATTGTGCCACAGCCCATCCCTGTTGCCACCCTTTCTGCATCCTTCCCTTAAATAATTCCTTGTTATAGACGTTATCACAAGCAATGTAAGATTTAACTTGAAATCCTGGATATTCTTCTTGTGTGAAACCTTTCCTCTTGTGCTTGATGCACTCACATCAAACAGGCCAAAGGCAATGCCCTGGCAGTGACAACCCCCTAGGCAAGGTGAGGGCACCACAGAGAAGGGCACTGGCAGCCCTGCAGGTTCACATACCCCTTCCCACTGGCCAGGGATACCTAACTCTTACCCAGAGACCCTCAAGAAGCTCCACAGTACCTGAGATCTGCCTAACAGACAGCAGGATGCATTTATTACTGGCATGCAGCCTTTGCTTACGTGTAACAAGATACACTTGCAAATTAACATGAGGGAAATCACCAAAAAGACAGGTCCGTAACCAGGAATGAAAGTCTGATTTACTGAATCCTGTCTATGTCACGAACAGACAAAGCATCTCAGGCCCTTTTACACCAGTCACTTCAGCAGGATATCCACAGCCTGGACATTCAATGCTGCCTTGCTTGCAGCTGATAGCTTTGTGCAGCATAACCCACGTATCAATCTTTATCCACACACGCAGTTGTATGACTCAGCAATAAACCAAAACATAATATGCTGCTATAAAATTAGCAGTTGCCAAATTAGTCACCAGTCTTACTCAAGAAACACTTAATTTCACTAATTTGAAGCAGGTGTTTAAAGCCTATTAGGTATAATAAGTGCTAAGAAAAAGAATTAAACCTAAATACTTAAGGAGAAACATTTAGCCAAAATGTGGCCTCATAAACAGAAAAAGAGTTCTAATGGCTGCAATGACATGATTTTCATTTGAGTTAGGCAAGACAAAGGGATTTTTTTTTGAAATGCACTTACTTCTATAAAATTCATATTAGTCTTCAAAGAAATTATTATAACTTACATTTATTTTGAAATGTAACAGATTGCCATACATTTTAGTAGTATTTGGATGACATACTGTTAAAATGTTGTTCAATTTAGTACTTAGACTGGCTATTCTCTGAAATTTTGATTTTTTTCAGAAAATCATATGCCCAGAGAATAAAAGCAAGGATTAAGAATTGTTGGTGTAATGGGTCTTATTTATGCCTTGCCATAAATATGTCTTAATACTCTTTCTAAGTGCACTTTCATGAACTGGTATCTAAGTACAGAAGATACACAATGTACACACTTCCTTTCTGCCTAATGCAAGCAGGGAATTCAGATGTCCATGCTGGTGCAGAAACATTGCCCTACAGAGCTCACAGCATTAAGGTGTGATTTGCTGTGATATGTTAAGGTGGATTTGTTCAATTTTCTGGCAACTCCGCATTGTTTCCCATTTACCAGCCTACTGTGGATCTGTAGTCCCAGGAGTGGGGACTCTGAAACACTTCTGCTACAATGTGCACCATTACCTGCATAAATGCTGTGTTAAAGCAACTTCTGTGCAGCGGTAATTTATGGAACTTAGGTTTTAAATTGAAACTAGATGGCATATCCTAGGGGAAAACCTATAGGATAACAAATAAGTATGAAATGGAGCAGTAGATATAAATTATTCAGGGAGCTCAGTCACATTGTAATACACCAACTCTAGTGTTATACAGAGCACTTAGCTATGGTTGCAAAATGATGTGTGGCAGAAAAGCCACGGCTTAGAGAGAGGCAGATCTACATTCTCTGTGTGTTGGGGAAGCTGCTAATCAACAGTGAATATTCAGCCATTCTGTGCTGCATTACTGGGAGCAGCAGAGCAATTCCTGGGCAGCAGGCCCCTAGTCAACACATCGTGGTGGCCGGGCACAGCTCTCCCTCCACCTCACCGCTCTCGGGCGTCGTGGTGCCTAAAGCAGCAAGTCTGTCACAGCCACGGAATTAAATTTTGCCTGCACTGCTGGGCAGCTTTGAGACGCTTGGTCTAAACAATTCACTGGTTAGGCAGAAGTGAGCTAAGAGCAGGAGACGTGCTCGTGCACCCAGACCATCGCTGTGGTCAGCAACAACGGGATGGCTGTTTAAGGGAAGCACGGGAGCACATCCATGTTCTGCTGTCCATTCCTCCTGCACTCTGCCAGCAACCACAATCACTCTGTCAGGGGTGCTTCAGGCCACATCCCTTCTTCTCTTTTGTATCCACTTATTATTTAGACCTGTTGCCTGTGAGTGTCTCTAATATCTTTTGGAATCTGCTTATGATGTCCATCAACGCAGCCTCCTGCAGCAATGAATTCTGGAAGTTCCCTACCGGCCATGCAAAATAGTATTTACTTTTATCTGTCTTACACTGATCTAGAACTGGCAATGAATATTGCAGGACATGGTAAGTAACACTCCTCCACATCATAACCTCATTGCAAATGATGACAGCCTTGTACTGAGCAGGCCTTTTTCTCTCCCTCTTTCTCTGTTAGAATTTGATACCCTCTGAGATTATCAGCAGGGAAAAAAATACACTAAAAAAGGGCAAAAGAATCTTTCGAGCACATTGGTTTTTCTTTTATAATTGCCTTAGTACCTTCATTGGCCAAAGCTGAAACACTGAAACAACTTTTTTCCTTCTCTGTCACAAGGCACAGTCAAGTGGGAATTCCCCACAGTTTATCCTCCTGAAGCATGTCCACAGGTACAGACCCAGACAGAGGTTCTTGTTCTTACCCAACATTTGGAAAGGGATACTTAGGTTTGACATGCTAAAAGACCTGGCAAACATGTATGCTTCTAATACTGCACATTTTTCTTTACTGCATTCATGTCTAATATTGCAGAATTTCACGGTTTTTTTTCTTTTTTTCCATATTAATGAGTTGCCCTAATGCTGTCAATTCCTGTGTGGACTGGAACAAACAGGGATGTCCCCATAATTCCCATTTGTGCTTACTTTAGGTTGAATCACACTTATCAATTTAATAACCATTTTTTTCCCCAGAAAATCCTTATATAGAACCAACAAACTTTGGTGTTCTTTTCCAGTCAGAATGAAATGAGACTGAAGTGAAGGTATAAAACTCTGACATGAAGTTCCACAATGATTCATGTTTTATATTGTGGTACTTTTCTTACAAGTAACTGAACAAAGGAATGGTAAATAAAGCAAAACTATTTTCTGGTCTTGAGAGCAGAAAACCTTTTCTTTCAAAATAAGTCAGAGAGAAAGGTAAGGGCAAACTGAAATGTGTTTGAAAAACAAAAATTAAAAACCACAGTCAGGCTTGATTAGAAAAGAACACTTAGGCACTGCCTTACCTTTTCAACCAGTGTTTACTTAACATGAGAATCGACAGTTATATTTATCTATATTAATATTTATTTTTTTTTAGCTGAGGCCTTTGAAATTACATAGGAGTATTTTAAGACAAGTTTATCAATTTTCTGTCCCTTTCTCCATCCTTAACCAAATGACAGTGATGTTTCAGTGCTTTCTTGTAATTCTCCTCTCCAGTGATATCTTTATATTTAAACATAATAAAAGGTTCTCTTTTTCAACAAGGTGAATTTAAGCAATGAAATCCATTTGCACCTGAAAGTTCTTGGCTCTATGTATTTCTGTTGCCCTTTTCTAATTTTTGTGTACAGAAAGGTCATGCACAAAGCATTCTTCACTGAGTCCTTAGTAAACAACACTTGGACAACTTACTGACCCATGATAATAGCACAGAATAACCTTTTCATTTTCATAAGATCACACTAAAAAAAAAAACCCTGGCCAGCCAAAACAACAACAAAAAAAATCCCAATGCCACCTTTTCACATTTTCAGTCTCACTGAAGGTATTATGGTCCAACTGGGTATCTAAACATCCTGCCAAAATTTTGTAGCCAATGTGGGTAAAAATAAAGATGGAAGAAGAAGAACTTGAGGAACACTAACAAAATAAGTAAATGCATTATTTTGAGTAGGGCCATCTCAAACAACACCTTTGACTTCTCCAAACAGGGGTACAACTTGCCTTCGATGAAGTCCATAAAAACATAATCTAGTGAATGTGCTCAAATGAGTAATGGAAAAAGTCTCACAAGATTTATCAGAGTATTTCATGTTGAAAACCTGGTGCAATGCTAAAAGTCATCTAAGGGAATGATTGCTTCATTAATTTGAAACTTATAGTTTCTCTGTATCAAGAAACTGGATTTTTAGCTTTGTCAGTTAATCTTCCACTTGAAAGTCTAAACCCTGGGGGAACCTCTTGTTTATATAAAGTCTCAGTCTGAGGAGTCATATTGGGATGAGCTGGTTTGGGAGCATTTCATCTATCAAAAACATCAATATCCACAGTCTCTAGCCTTTCATAAAAGGCTTGGATAGATGGATTTTATTTTATGAGATAAGAACTCTGTGATTTTCTAGTTCTGCAAAACCTGAGTAACCTTGACAGAGTGGTTTTTTCCCCAGAAGAATTAGTAAAGAATATCCAAAGTATATTTCACAAAGTTCTCTTATTTTTTCAGAACGAAGCTCTGAACATCTGAATTGGCTATTATTATATTTGCCCCTACTTTTCTCTTTAAAGCATCTCAGCAGACAAAATGTAGACTAAAAATATTTATGATGTCCTATACTAACACTTTTTAAATGGTTAAGAATTAAATTACCAAAATACGTTAAAAAATGAGGTGGCAACTAAATATAGATTTCAACTTTATCACAAAATTTTGACAATAATTTACAGCTATAAAGACAACAGGTAGAACAAGTAATGTCGAGGACAGCTGCAGTGTATTATGTCTTTGAAAAAGGTGCTTAAATAATACACATAAAGAAGCAAAAAGAATCTCAAATGATTCCATCATCTATACGGAAAACAGGAGAACACCAAAAAACGGAAAAAAAGAAAAAGATAGAAAAGGAAAGCAAACAAGCAAAAAACCAAGCAGTCTTCATTCCTTACCTTTTGTCCTAGACAGATAAAGCCTTTGCTTTGTTCATCACAACTCTACTGAGGTGACAGACCTCCCTGCTTGTATCTTGCTTTGGATAAACCAGGCAGTCCTCTCACCCTGGCTGGATCACAGGTGCTAACCATGCTGATATGATAGACTAAATTTGCAGCTGAAAGTCCTTATCCCTCAGCAGACTGTGACAGCAACTGATTAAAGTGAATCAAGAGTCTTTTCAAAGCAAAGATATTTATTCTTCTACCCAAAGATACAAAGTATATCTTGTTACAGGGTAAAAGAATAATTTTTCAAATTCCCTCCATCTACACACTAATATTTCCTTGCAAGTGATATTAAGGTTCCCTTCAGGTTAAAAATCTTTGCCTGTGAGCAGTTATCTGTTCTGTCTCTGCCATAATTTT
>VZTJ01003630.1:466943-538968 GCA_013397795.1 Orthonyx spaldingii
TTTTTTTTTTTTTTTGTATTTTGTCTCATCAGGCTGGTAGTCCATTTTTTTTTTATGCTTTAGTACCCTTAGAGCCTGGGACACCCTTTGACCTAAGGCTTTCCACCTTTAACACAACTGTGTGATGCTGCTGCTCTCTGTCTGGATAGATTTTCCCAATTGAACACAAAGCCATTATAATTGTAACTTCTTTGAAACTACTCACCTGTAGTTTTTCCCTTTGTGCATATCACGTACCTCCCCCCTGCCCCCCCAAAAAATAAAAATCCTCTGTTAGTCATTTTCAAGAAGGCAAGCCAATATCAGACTAATATTCTGAAAAGTGCCTAATCCATATATATATGCATGTGTATATATATATGTGAGCTTCTTGCCTAATTCCAGTATTATTCACAATCTTTTCAGAGAAGTAGAAAAACCCTGCTGTGAATAACGTTTTGGAGAATGGCTTTCTCATAGTCATGAGACAGATCAACAAGAGAACTTATGTGAAATCAGAAGATAACTTATTGGTGAATTGCATCAGAAATATCCCTTGTATTCTGCTATTGTAAGCAGCAGGGAGGCTAGAAATGGACAAAAAGATTGTCTAAAAAAAAAAGAAACCCAACAAAAGTTTGTGAGGGAGGTGCCATAGGGACTAGTTGCCATTCCATAACCTGTCCTGGTTTTTACACAAACCTCTCCCGCATTCATCACATACTACACCTGCTTTCAAACTTCTGGCATCTCATTTAATCCCCCTCCATTTTTTTTGCTTTCTCTGAATCTGACCAACCTCCCAAACAACAGATTGGGCATTTATACTCCTTTATTACTTCTCAAGACATTTCTGCACCAGGCAGGTAGTTGTATCCATGAAAGGCAAAATTTGCTGACCTATTTAATTTATGCCTCCCATCAGTTATGATTCTAGAAGCAAAAAATGAAGGAGTGAGAAAGAGGCTGCCATATTTTCAAATTTTCAAGGCCAGGCCACCACTTAGGAGCAGATAGAACTGAAGCATACTGTTAAACTTATGTATACCATAAAGAAGACAGGTAAACCTCTTTTAAATACACCATCAGGTCAGAGAATAGGCAATGACTTAATTTTTTTTTTTTTTCACAATAAATCTGGAAAAGACCTGGATATTTTAATGCATTTTTAGTAGTTCAAAACAAAATGCCAAATATTTTAGAATACTCTTAGTAGCCAGCTAATAACCACACTTTTTTATATGTATTTTAAAGTCTGAGGCTCAAAACATCTTAAGTTCAGTGGAAACACTATAACCTCTACAGCTTATGAACAGCTTTAATAAGTCTGCTTTAAAACCTTGTCTTTAAAAAACAATGGCATATATGGCTATACTGTTCATTTTATGTTGCCAGTTTATAAATAATTTATATTTCTTTTAAATTTTAACCAGGAAAAAAAGAAAAGTCCTCCACAGAAGTGTAACATGTCTTTCAAAAAGATTCCCGAGGCAAAAAATGCAGAAGGAGAGGTGCAAGTCTTTACAGCAGCAAGAAAGACAAAAAAAACCCAAAACAAACAAACCAAGCAAAAACCCCTCAGATCACATTAAACAATCTTGTCACAAATCCTGCCTCACTTGCTGGGGAACAGAGGCCTTGCAGGAGTGATGGCCACTGTGAGCTAGCTGGCAATAGCTCAAGGACAAAGCCGCAGGTAACACTTCACAGGAAACATCTGCAGGCTGGCCTGGACTTGGCCACAGATTAGATAAGGTGTTTTCCAGTTTCTATACAGTAGCAAAGACGTTGGTTTTGTATCAGAATCCTTGTGCAGAAGGCCTGATATGGCCAGATTGCACAATGCTGCTCGTGTTCAGGTGGGTGCACAATGTGTTATCTGCCGTGCAGTCGTTCAGCAGCTCTCACAGGCAATGGGTAAGATACACCTAATGACACATTGATAATTAAGGACAAGCGACAGCCTTGTTTTTAGCAGACTGTGCAAGAAAGCAAAGGGATAAAGACCTCTAGAAGGTGCATCTCCCTTACTGCTGCAGTAAAGGGAAGGCAGCAGAAGAACCTTGAAGCTGCCCCCTCATCCAGAGAATGGAAATCCAGCAGAGTCCAGATCCAGACTGTTGGCCAGGCAATCTCACACAGGGAAAGAAGTGAGGTCCACTCACAGGAAAACACTGATGCCCTGAAAGCTTCCTTAAAATTCTGGAGCTGAAAGTACTTTGGATCAGCACTGGAGCACCTGGTAATACACGCCCTTCCCCTGTTCTGCCTGGGATTGGTGCCATATATTGATGTGCAAAGTACAAAGACAAATCCCTTTCCTTTCAGTCTCATAAGCTAAGACCTACTCTCAGATAAGAGCAGGGAAGGGAAGAAAGGAGAAACTATATACAGATAAGTGAATATAAAGAATAATTGTCACACCTTCCTTAAAGATTTTATCACTGTTGCTAAAGTCTTTTTCTTTCCTGTCAGAGTACAGCTGAAATGATAAATGGCATGTAACAATTTTATTCACATGAAAAACTGTTGATTAAATATTGAAATCTTAATGGCCTAGTTTCACCATAATTCTAGTTCTGTATGTTTCTAATTATGTAGTCAGTGTTCAAACAGCTAAACCTTTGGACTTCTTATGCTGCTGTTTACACCCTGTTGATTCCTTCTTAACCTTTAAGAGCTATTGAGAAATTAGTAGATTATTCTTTTTCATCAGTTGTAAGTAAAGCATGACTATAAGAACACAGGATGATAGAAACTGCCATGGATTAAATGGACAATAATATCTAAAAAAAAATGTATTTCAAAGACATGCAAATGTCAGCAGTTTTAAGATAATATGGTGCTCAAGTGGATGCAATCAGAACGGCTGCTGAAAATTACTGGGATTAACCAGGAACTATGTTCTTAATGTTAATGAAGTACTGCTGGGGATAGGAAAGCTGCAGCAAAGCATAGTCATAGGATGTGCACACCTTAGTTACTATGCATGTCATAGAACAGAGGAAAATAACATCTCCTCATCTGGCACATCTTCAGACCTGTTTAGAACACTATGTCTCTTCACACCAGTTTGCAAGCCTACTGCACCCCCAGCCAGGGGAGCAAGCACTGGGGAAAATACTAGTTTATCAGAAGAAAACAGAGGAAAAATAGCAGAAAGAGCTTCAGCACCACTTATTAAAATAGCTTTACATTTTCATATTACAGGATTAAGAAAGGTGCATTTTCTTAAGATAGCCTGGTTTACACAGGTTATGCTGAAGTGCCACATAGAGATAACGGTGGGGACTGCAAAAATACAAGAATCAGGCAGCAACTGCTGTCACACCCCATTTTCAGTTCCTTTTTCCCTTTTTCCTTAATCAGCATTATGCCTGTTGGTCATATCCTCAATACCAGTTCAGGTCTGAAGGGTATATCAAGGAATTAATGAGCAAATATTATTACGAGAATTTTTTCCCCCTTTGACAAGTTCTAATTTTCAACTGCTTAGATATTCCAGGCTGCCACACTGATGGATGTTCACATGCCTAATTTGCACTGTTTTGAATTTGCCTTCACTGTGTTCCAACACTCACAAGAAACTTTGTCTCTATTATTACAATAAGCTGAGAAATCCCATCTAAGAAACGCCAGCTGCGTTTTCTGCGTTAAGGTCAAATGCTTGCGGGCATGAGAATCAAAGAGGAAAATGAAGAGTGGCTGATTCATTTCCGCTTTTTCCAGTAAGTAAACAGTTGAAAATCTCATTCACAGTTATTTGCTTGTCCAAATACTACTTTTTTGAAATCATTTGCTGTTGATGTAAGACACAGTCAAGGAGAAGCCTCATTAAACTAAAATTCCTTCCTGCACTTGAGCTGCAGTGACAACACCCGCAGAGCTGATAAAAGCACCAGTGCTGCATCTTGGATGACAAGCAAGGACTTCAGTAGCAACCCTCATTAACCAAGGTATGCACTTCTCGACTGTCAATGCATGTAAGAGCATTGTGAAGTTTGGGAGATGAAGCAAAATATCCTCTTTTCACCAGATAAGAAACCAGTATTAACTAGCCATAGCAATGACAATTCTAAGATCTTCTGTTGAATTGTGCCTTCTCAGCAAGTAAATATTTGTTGCTATATACAACAGTTTATAGGAGCACAAATGTTGGGGTAGCTGAGCCCATCCCGGGAATTATATGTTGGTGGGACAGCTCTGCTCTATGAAACCACCCCTTGGAAAGTCTCTCCCTAGGTTACCTTGCCTGGATATGTTAATTCTCCTATGTTCATTGGCCTTGACCTGTTCTCTCGCTCCACCCGTGTCTCCTTCTGTATCCCCCCACCCTCTCTCCACCCCTGTGCCCCCTGCCCTCTGGCCGGTGCCCTATAACAAGGGTTTCACAAGGGCATTCAACCTCTTTCACCTCTGGACACCTTCGGAATAAAGCGTCTCCGGAACTCCATGTGATTTGAGCCTTCTGTTAACCCCGGTAACGCACGAGCCATCTGGCTAGGAGAGGTGGATACTCGCCAGAACACCAGCTGGGGTAGGACAGGGCTGTCTGCACAGGATCCGGCTGTACTGGCCAGAGGGGTCTTCTGGAGCCTCCAAGGCACTCCTGGTAAAAGCAGAAGCCTCCATCCACCCCACACCTCCCCCCCCTCGGAACTGCGTTACACAAAGGAATGAAAATACTCCATAAAATTTTTGTACTCCAGTTATTTTTTTTTCACCAATGCCAAAAAAAGCTGATGTTGAAGTACACTGTATTAAATCATAATGAATAATAAAATGTTTTATGCTTTCAAGACAATATAATGATATCCTAATAATAATACACTAGGAATTTATGGTTATTTATATTTCAGAGCTAAGTCCTATACCACCAGTTTGGGTCAATTTCTTTTGCATCTAAAAATAACTCATGAAACAGTAATACAATAAAGGGAAAAAGAGACAAACATTATTTACTTACTGAAGTTTGCTTTTCTTTTCCCAAATGTGTCATTATCTCCAGACAGAGGGGAGTGCTTTCATTCACACAAACTTCTCTCACACAGAAAATTATTCATTAGTACCTTCATGGTAATAATTTTAGCACTGTAAAGGAGATATCCTCAAAGCTCTCCATGGGATCCAGCTCCATCAGCATCTAGTCCCAGCAAGCCACAACAACCTAGGTTCAAGGCTTAGCAGCACAGGAACAGCTGTACTGAGTCAGACAAAGAGTTCAGCTAGCCCAGTCCCTTATCTCCAACACCAGGGATAAGCAGATGTCTAGGGAACAGGCCAAGCACAGATCTGAGGCATTTCTGATACCAAGCATAGTTTAAAAATACTCTGTAAACCTTAAGGACTTGACTTTTCATGAACTTAGCCAGTGTTCCCTTGAATTACTGTAAATTTTCACCATCTGTCATATCCATCGACGACAAATTCCCAAAGTTTACCAGTCATTTTATGAAAAATTATGTCCTTGCTTTGCGACAAAGCTGGTTCTTACTAGTTTAACTTACCCTTAAACATTTCTATTCGTAGAGAGAATGAGCCAGCAGTCCTTAGGAACACTCTCTGTACCATTTACAAGTTTGGAAACATCTGTAATGTTTCCCTTCTTTCTATACCAAATAGGCCACCACAAGATGTATTTTCTGTGCCCTTCAAGGAACGTTTACTGAATGTTTATAAAATGGGCTTTTCCCTCTGCAAAAGGAATTCTAACCCAATGACACTTTGTCTTGATTTAGATGCCTGCTAATTCTAGTCCTTTTTATAGTTTTTGGTATTTGTGAAGTTCAGATGTCAGACATAGACATGCACATGCTGGGATCTCTCCTGAAGCTCTGTTGTCCTTAGCTAGCCAGGTGGTTTTAAGCATTAAGTTTCCTGTCACAGTTCATAATTCATCAGTCTCATCTTTGAATTCCCTTTGAATGCCAGGGTAAAACCTTCTGGTCCTGCTGACTTCCTACTGCTCATTTTGCCTGTTTGTTCCACAACCACCTCCACAGTCCATTTAAATCTTGCTGGTGAGCACCTCAGAAAAGAAGGAATCAGTCTGTAATGCATCCAGTTTCCTCTGCCACGGAAATCCGGATGTACAAAATTCATCTGGCTTCCCTTTAAACCTTGATTCTCAGTTGAGCTTAAAAAATGTACTGACAAACTTTGCATTATTTAATTAAAAAAACCCAACTTTTATTTTCAAGTTTCTTTTCTAGTTATTCCCTAAATACTTCCCTCCCCTTTCCGGGCTTTCTGGTGTTTTGGCTTACTGAATTTTTATATTTAATCTGCCAAGATCTAAGAAACTTCTCTTTCCTTTGGAAACCAACTTCAGCTTTTCAAATTACAGCTTCGCCCTTTTTATTACTTTGATTTCTCTTCTGTTTAGCCTCACTAACTACTTCTTCTCAAGGGTTTCTGCTAGGTGATATGGATTGACCCTGTGGTTCTCTTTTTTTTCAATTTTTCTAACATAGTCCTCAGGCTGCTTGGAAAGATTTACTTCTCTTAGTTGCCCCTTACAGCTCCTTTTTAACAAGATTCTTCGTTTTTATGTGGCTCCCCTTTTTGATGTTGATTACCATATAATTGCCCTGACTTTGTTTTTTGCCTCTAGGTACAAACTGCAAATAAATACTTTTTAAAGAATGAGCTGTATGAAGATGATGCTGAGAGCTCCCTCAGTCTGTGACTCTCTGCAAACTGATTCCCTTTGGAACACTCTAGAAATTGTACCTGTGGGAGGTACAAAGGTAGGTTAGGGATACTGAGAGCAATGGAAGGTAAAAACAAACCAAAAAACAAACAAAAACTCCACAAACAGACAAACACAACAAAAAAATCATAATAAAAAGACAATAGTAAGTAGAAACACTGATGTGTCTCCTACTGACCTCCCTCCCACCATCCCCCAGAGACACCCACAGCCCCTCCTGCTGCAGGGATAACACAGTCCATCCCTCCAGCGCTTCTTAACCCTCGCTAAATCTTTACAATTCCATCTGAAAAGTGACCAATCCAATGTTCCTAAGCAGGAGTAAACCAAAACAATGGCAAGAGGTGATTCAGGTGCAGGAGCAGGGGTTTCCCTGCAGCCCCTGGAGGAGCATGCTCCAGAGCAGTGATCTCCTGTGCGAGACTGCAAATCACAGGCTCAGTCTTTCCTCAACTCTTAAATAATGTAAGTTTTGGAAATGGTTTACTGTGGTGCTTTAAATGGTATGTATGAATGTGGAAATTTCATTTTAACCAGCCAAACTCAGGTGTGAGAAATCCCCAAGATTTTCCTTGCCATAGAAAGTCAAAAACTACCTCAACCAAACAATGAATAATTTGTTACACTAATAATAAATTAACACAATTTATTATTTCTCTTACCTGTTTACTGCCATGACTGACATATCCACAACCCCACTTATCTTGTCATGTCTATTTTTTCTGAGGTTATGCTCACCAAAGCATTCAGCTCCCCTAGAAGGACAGTGTTTTACCCTGCTAGCTTACACCACATAGAGGTTCTCAGGGTACTGCTGTTCTAAATGTGGGGTAAAAATGTAGATATTCAATGGGTTGGTGCTCCCCATGACATTGGGTGTATTCTACATAACATCTGCCACACGTATTCCAGAACTGTGAAACATAGCAAGTATAATGAGCATGACTTACACTGAAGAAGTTATACTGATGTGTCTTTCTGTGTTCTACTGCTAGTGGTTGATTCGAGAACTATCATTTTATGTGTAAGTGTGGTTAAACACTTGTCTACACAAACTGAAGTGTCTGAAAGACCAAATATCACATTCTCTACCAAAACTTTTTTCTTATGTTTCAACTTTCAGTCTAGCAGTCACTTAGAATTACCTGCTCTGTATTTCAGTTTTATCTATTATTCTATTTCACGGGCCTTTTTTATTTTAGAATGTGTTTCCACCTGAGAGCGAGGAAAAGAATTATTTCAAAAGCCATACACATGCAAAATGGATTTAACGAGCACTAAAAATGCTGCGTGCAGTTGTTTTTCATACTGTACTTTCTGCACTTTTATGGGTAAACACTGCAAAAAAAGGATGCTTAAAAAAGAGGAAAAGCAATTATTGAATTGAGCCTATTAGGCAATGTGATCATTTTACAGAACACTAAAGGGGAAGTTCTTAAGCACTGCAGGAGGCTTTACTGTAAAGTGTAATTTTCAGACAGCCACTAATGCTCCCACCTGCTTCTTTCTGTGTCACACTTTTTATAACACCAATTTCCCTGCTCTCTGCAAAATACTGGGGGAAAAAAAAAATACAAAAAGGTGTAGAATGTCCCAGCTGTGAAAAGAAGATACAAGCTCCCACAAGGACAGGATGTTTAATACAAACTGAAATTTAATCTATTGGATATACATGCTGCATCTGTTACCTGCAACATCTGTACATGTTACCTGCTTTGTGATATGTTATCTACTACATCATGGCATAATGCTACAGTGGAGGTGTAATGCCAATGAAATATTGGTGTAGAGGGTCTCAAACTGAATATTTACACAATCCTTTAAAATAATTGGCTTTTTCCTTCAAAGACAACTACCTATCTGGAAAGTTCCACCAGGCAGATTTTTTCCTACAATTCGTATGATATTCTTCATAAGATTTTAAAACATTTTACTGAAAATGAGCACTCATTAAATATAAAATAAAATAGATGCATACTAAATCAAGGCAGGAGATAGCATTAGTATGAACTCCTTCAAAATTACAATAATTTAAAAATTGGCCAACATTTCTTTGAGGGTGACAATAACCCCAGGATACAGGGTGATTAACATCAGCCAACATGAGATATATGCCATCAGATCAAATTAACAGGAGGTTGGGTTTGAGTTAACAACCACCTACTCAAATAGAATAAGTTCCTTTTGGAAAAATGGAAGCTCACACTTCTCCAAACAGAAAAAAAAAACATACAGAGAGCCTAAAAGGGAAAAAGATAGAGAGCTGAAAAAGTACTGTTAAAAAAAAAAAAAAAAAAAAAGACAAAGTAAGAACATTTCAATAAACTATAACAAGGACAAAGAGATGGACGGGACAGAGAGACCAGCTGTATTTGTAGAAGAGAGGCTCTAACTGCTGAACAAGCCAAGTTCAAAGAAAGACAACTTGGAATGGACAGAGAGCAAGACAAAAGACAGGAACAGCAGAGCCTGAGCTATCCTGAGAGCTGTTCCAGTGAGAAGGAACACAGGGCTGAGAACTGTGAGGAGAGTTTCTTGCCTTTCTCCAAGAGTATATCCACAGATACAATAATCTGTCCTATACATGTAGGCATTTATTCAAGCATATATTTACAGAACCTTGCCAAAGCTCTGTGTGACGTGTCCCTGGAAACTTCACTGTAAACTCAGAGTGTTCAGAAGGCATAAACCAGATAAAGTTATTTCAGTTAATGCTAGTTCTGGGATCAAGGCAAAGAACACTAGGGAGGCTCCTGGTTTGTTAAAAGGACAGCAGTTTTGCTCAAAACCATCCACCTTTCTGCTAAGACAAAAATATAAAAATAAAGCAGTGAAACCCCAGTATCTAGCTTCCTTTTTTTTTTTTTCCCCACTTAGTTGATTTCTTGATTTCAGTTGTAGGCGGTCCTTTCCAGAGAAATCAGGAAAAAAACTCCTACAATTCAGGATTTCTTATGTACAAATGTATATGAAGCTTAAGGGAGAAACACTTTGATACCACATTCATGTTTTGCAAGAGTAATATTTCATCATGGATATGGACAAATCTATTTAATTTTCCAAATCATTAATATTTATTGATACTGCCTGAGCATTCAGTTTGGGCTGTGGATTCTTTCTGCATGGTGATTCATAAATACAGAAACATGAATGCTATTCCAGATTCATTATGATAATTTATATAGGCAGAAGCGATACCAGCATTCCTTTCTAGGCTGCTAGGTATTCATGGCACAAATCCAGACAGCAGTGAATAAAATCTATGTAGAAAATGAGATAATTTCTTACAGAACCTCCATCTCACCTGCCAGAGAAGTCGGGAAGTGCATCATGTCAAAGCAGGACAGAAAAAATTGTCCATGGACAAAAAGCTGGCCGTTAGACTAATGATGCAGAGTCTAAACCTGCCATTAAGATGCAGTTTCAAAGCAATATTGGCAAACTGCTTATACCAAAATGTTAAAGGCTGAATGGCAAGTGGGTTTCTGCAATTTTCTGCCCTAGATTCTGATTCCACTCTTGAGCACAGTTTTGTAGGTGTGCTAAGAGCTCACTGTTACACTTCAAACCAAGGGTGAGCTATCTCCTGAGTGGGATGCTGTGTCACTCCAAGTAATCTTTGGGAAATAGGGACTGTGATCAATGTTAGACACAAAATATACATCACCTACTTGTCAATTTTGAACTTAGGACTTTTTCTTGCTTCAGTTCCCAGATGTAAATTTGAGGCAGCTGAATAATCTAATCATACAAAGGTGTGGTAAAAACAAACATTCAAATATTTGCTAAGTTCTCAGATTCTGTCGGGAAAAAACATATGAGCACTATGAAGCAACTCCTTTAATTCTGTGGGCATGCATCAGATAAGACATACAGACCATTCATAGCTACCGTTCATAATTACTATTCCACTGAAGGAGTCAAGAATGTTCTTCAAATGTTATATCCTGCCACAGTTTTCAGGAAGAAAATCATTATATTGTCATCATGAAAAGAAAATCAGGAAATCCAAATGTGACCCTTCTAGTATTCTATCAAAATACCTTCCTTAGGTTCAGTTGTCTTTCCACTTTGAATTAGTTTGAACTAAAGTAAGTGTTTAGAGGAAGGAAGAGATTTTCTGATCTTTTCTTTACAGTATTTTTCATCCTTAAGCCTGTGACTAAATGATTCATGAGATAAATGTTTCTATAATTTTTTCAGCTAACAAACATGTGAAAACTGAAGAAATGGCAGGATCTGCAAGTGAAGAAGACAGTGTCTGTTGTCTGCTTTGACTTTAGCAAGTCTTTGGTGACTGTCTCCAATGACACTCATTGTACCTAGGTGGGGATGTCACTGTCACGTGGATGTGTGCACCACTCAGTGGGTTAAAAACTGGCTGGACCATTGATGGAGCTGAAGGAACGCTCTACTCAGGGGCTGGTTAAAAGCAGATTTCTTCAAGAGTCTGTCATGGGTCCTGTTTAACTCTTTACTACCAAAGGCTTGGCTGAGTTCGTTAAGTTGGCTGTACTGATACATCTGAGGGGAGGCCACGACTCAGAGGGGCTTCTGTGGCCTGGAGCAATGGGCCAACAGGTCCCTCATGGTAGACAGGGAACTTCAGCAAGGTTGTAAAATCCAACCCCTAAGCTGAGAAGAAACTGAGAGTTGTGGCTAATAGCAGGTGAAACTAGTCAGCTTGAGTCCAGGTTGCTTTCAGGTGACTGGATACGAGTTCACTCCCTTCACTGGTTTTCCTCTGTCTCACCCAGAGCCCTGCCAGGTCCTTCTCAAATGAACCAGCCCCTCTCTGGGCTTCCTGACAGAATGGTGGCACGTGTTTCTCTGCTATCATTCGTATTTGTTTCCATCAGCCTTTGCAAAATGTTTGTCTCACTCAAGGGAGTCTTCTTTAAATAGATGCTAGAAAAGACAGGACAGTCTGTGCAGATACCACACACATCGTTTATAATGACTTTATAGCCCAAGCCTGGTTCTTTGGTGTGCACTCATTATTAAAAGTGAACACCTCTTCTTACATTAAAATGTTTATTTGTCTGTATTTTATACCACTCTGTACATATTGGTGTTTGTTATTGATTGCGCTTTTCTCTATGACTTTCATGAGCTCACGAGTATTGTTATTCTAATGAAGGACACCTATGTGCATTTTCTGAAATAAAATTCTTCCCTATTTATCTCAAACAAGGCCAAATATTCACTTTACATTAGTCAACCAACTGTACTATGATTCCCCTGAGCTGCACAGAATGGAAAGACATTTCTCTAAAGCCCACAGGAGACAGCTAACTCTCTCTTTGTTTCCTGTGCCCTAATTATTCCATTATATTTTGACGTCCTTTCTCCTGAAATGACACTGACTTAAAAAAACTCACATATTTCATGCATGCTTTGATGATTAAATATTAAACATTGAACCTTTCCTTCATTATGGGTCATTTTTTGAATTTGCTTTTGGGGCAGTTTTGAGTCACTAGACAATATTGTTAAGACACAATGGTGTATAGAAGTTACAGCTTGCAATAAGAAAACACTGGCTTTTAAAAAATGTTGTAAGCACAGATGACTGTAAATGATCACTTTGTTCTTTACTTTTTATATTTTTTTACAGCTATCTCATGTTTATTTTAAAATACTCAAAATACTGCCAGGCAAAATGATTTCAGAAAAGTCTAGACATTGCATAAAAAGGAAATCTATTATTTCTGAACTTTAATTACATTTCCTTCTTTGGTAAATAATCAGAGCTTGCTAAAAGTATATTATGCTAAAAGAAGAAATAAATTGAGAATATTCACCAACACCTTACAGATATATTGAGCAAGCTCGTTGATTAGAATGTTACAGACTCACAACCAGGGATCCATCCAAAAACATTGGAAAACAAAACAGTGCTAAGAACTGAAAAGAGAATAGATGAAATTTGGTTTGAACCTACACAACAGTACCTTCAAAAAGGGAATGCTGTTGAATAGTGGCATCAATTACAGAGTGTCTTGACCTAAGTTATGCAGAGAAAGGGCTAAATACATTTTTACCTGCAATTTGGAGAAAAAAAAAAACCAAACCAAAACACAACAACTCTGGACACCAATATTATCAAAATTGTCAATAGGGTGAAGAAACCAGTGACTGAGTCTTGCAAAAGGAAAGACAAAGCTAACGAAAAAACACCTACTCAAAGTTGTCCAAAAGAAAACTCTTATTTTTTATATATACATATACACCAACTGGGCATTGATCACCTGGGCAAAATCGTCACAAATGCTATAGCTCAGGTTCCTTTAAAATATTAGCGATAATAGGATACACTCCTATAGTGAGTCATATTTATCTGTGGTAAACTGATGAATATATTTCCTTTTTTCCTTTTGTATCAACAGAAGATTTTAGTTGAAAATGTCATAGATGTATGCATGCAATATTCCAAACACCAGCTTTCTGCTGTTTCTTAGAGCTGGTGCCTGAAGTGCTACAGAGTTGGATCAGAACATCATCAAATCCACACGGCCTGCCTCTGCAAAACCATCACAGAACAGGCAGGAAGCTTGGCCTGCTCTTTTTAGTGCTATCATCACATTTCCACAGCAGCAACGCAGTGCTTACCCAAAAGAAGGTCATTTTCAGCTCCTGCCTCACAGCAACAGAAATAAGCACAGGGTCTGACTGGAGCCAGAGCTATCCTCACCCTCTCAGTGATGAGCAGAGAGGTGAAACAGCACAGTTACAGAATTAGTGCAAGGCTGTCTTACACCCCCTTACATTGCCTCACTGAATCCCATTTCCATCTTCCTCTCCACCCCCTCTCCCATGCCCCCAGCTTCTCTTCTCCCCCTTAGCCCACCTTCAGGATCCCTGTTCCAACGTTGGGATCTCTGCATCTCCCAGGGTGGGGTGACAGGAACCCATCCACACCAACTGGAAACCTCAGAGGCTGGGATAATCCCAGCCCATCTCACACACTGAGACAGCTGATGCCACTCACATCCAAGGCTCTGAGGACATTTTTTTCTCCTATCCAAAGTGATGGCTAATGACTGGCCAAGCTAAATCTTATACCCTAAATTGTGAATCCTCAGCAGAGCCCCAGATCTAACACCTTGTACAGTTGTTATTTGTAGGTGTTCTTTGTCCCTCTGCTGTCTCTCTGGAGGATGCTGTTTCAGCGGGAGATGCAGAGTCCAGTTAATTTCCCAGAGGTGTTGGTCTGAGCAAGTCTTCCCTCCCATTTCCTGCTACAGTTAGGAAGGGTTTTTCCTCAGAACTGCGTTGTAGACTGGAAGCAGTATCTGGGTAACTACCATGCACACGGTTTGAGGGACAGAATCCCTTCCACGAAGGGCTTGGTGACGAGCTGTAAGATGGTGTAAGTACATTCTAGCTTTAGCCTTATCCTGCTTTTCCCTTTTGGGAAAGAATTACTCAGCAGCAGCTATCAGTATTGTCAATGTCACACAGCCACCACCTGGCTTCACTCTTTATCAGTTTTCATCTCAAATGTCATTTTGAAGCTTGTGAAAATTGCTCTGGGATACACAAGAAATGCACCTCTAAGTAAGTGTTCATTTACTGGTGCGACTCAGTGCTGCCTACAGGAAACAGGAGAGATTGGTGTATCTGTGACATAAAATATATAGAAATTAACCCATAGTGTGCAAATGGCTGTGAAGGATCATGGCTGGCTCTGAGCTCTCCATGAAGCCCACAGTTCATCACTTACCTTCTGACACTGACACATCTGGGCTCTGTGGACCTCTCCAATTCCTCCCTCTCTCCAAGCCAGAGGTACTCACAGTGCAGGTTGGGAGCAGGACATTCCTGTTTCTCATGCTAAGCCACTGCAAACTGCTCCCAGGAGGATGCCTATTGTCACTGGCCCTGTGCCATGAAAGACTGACCTAATGAAGCAATACAGAGCAGCTGATGTTGGCAGTTCCTGTGGCCTGGGCAATTAGAGGTGCATTTATTGGCAAAATATTTGTGCCCCAAAGGCTACCACATATGGGTCCCCTGTCTTGATAATTCTGTGATGTGAAGTTTGGTTGTTTTTTTTTTTTGCCGCCCTTTCAAAACCACATGTAAGGTTTGCATTTCAATCCTTTAAGGGCAGAACACAGTTTTATTTAAAATAAATAAACAAATAAATCATCAAACACTGCATTTGAAGCTCCATTTTAATTACTAACTAGTGCCTCCTAATGGTATAAAGTATGTGTATATTATATGTACCAAATAGAAAATAATGTGTTTGTCAAGGTAGCTCAGTCTTACTCCTCTGATTCTTTCCCTGATCCTGCTGGTGAGTGAGGAGCTGAGTGGGGCTGGAATGCCTCAAGTCTATCAGCCAAAGATAGCACTTCACATGTAGCTGTTGCCTGTCATGTCGTGAGGAAAACACTGAGATAAGGAAAATGCTAAATATCGCCCAGGCAATGGTGCACTGAGGGCAATCAGCGCCGATTTCTTTCCTAAAATTAAGCATTTGCACATCTTCAGCAGAACTTGAAAGTAATCAGGAAACAGACTCTACCTCCTCATACCCAGGGGAATGCCCAAGGGATATGAGGTAAAAGGATAATTCCTTCTCTTTTAGGTACTTATAAAAGCAAGACACGGCTCATAACGGATTTTTGTGTTACCTAGAGAAGCACTGTGTTTATCAGAAACACATGCACATCAGAACTGCACAGGTACACAGAAGACCAACTACACTGAGTGTCAGGTCAGACTAATTAGATGGAATTCCAGTGTTTTGGTCTCAAGCAGGGTAGACACACGATCTAGGTGCTCACTTACTCAGCCCAGCCAAGATGGAGGAGTTGCTTTAGAATTATGCAGGCACATAATATAAAAGAGTACCTACAGCATTTAAATTATGGCAGACATAAGTCAGAAGAGCTTTTCAAAATAGAAATTTTGGACTTAAATGCCTGACTCGACCTAAATCTGACTTCAGGCTCCTACATAAAGCAATTCCTAAAGTCACTAAAGTTACACCAGGGAGAAATTCAGCCAAAAGTGACATGATTTTTGTTATGCAATTGGCACCTTTTCTAGACCCAAAATATTATTCTATTACCATTTGCAAGACCATTCTAAATCTGTGTGTCATCACTACACTATATATTGATCTTTGGAGCACAAGGTCAATACTTAAGAAGCTTGATTAATATTAACTTAATATTAAGCAATTGGATTATTTATATAACTGTTTCTGAGTAAATATATAACAGCTCCTCTGAGAAGACCCTGTTTTCAAGAGTGAAGTCTATTTACATAGTAGATTCTGTGCAAGGGTTAACCTCTGCAGATCTGTCTTTAAAGATATTTATAGCAAAGATGTTAATTCCCAAGAAAAACAATTTATACTCTTAAAGCAGGGTACACCTTTCCAAATCCTGGTAGGAACAGGCAGACAACTTCCACATACAATTAAACTTCAAATTCCCCTGTAAATGGCAGCCAAAGTTCAATATATTTTTTCTGAGGCTGATTGATGTAGGAAGATTCTCATGAGATGTTTTCTATCATCACTTCAATGATGTAAACAGTGACAGATTAAACCTGCACACCTTTCAGGTGATATACCTGACTGGGAAAAAAAAAAATCTCACAGCTGGAATTCTTTCTGAAAACTAAAATAGATGACAAAGTAAAAGACCAATCTTCTATAGACACTTAATGAAGACAGGCTTCAAGGGGTTTCTGTACCAGAGAGTACTTTACACCCCAGGAGCAGACAAAACCAGCAGATTTCTGCAGCTGAGGATTGCAGTCACAGCAGAATAAGTAAAATAACAAAAAACATATTACTTGTTAAATCACTTACACTGGTTTTCCTTTGGATTCACAAGTCAAAATTATAGATTGTCCTTCTTCAGGCCATGAAGTGGAAGAAATGATTTTAACTAAAGGTGTATCTAGGAAGAAAAAAATAGACAACTTGTTGATATACACAAGAAAGATTTATTATCTAAGAGTACATTCTTCTCTATTTACAACAGACTAAACCACAGATTTAATTTACACTTGGAGACAGTTTCATATGGAGCCTTGTGCAATTTCCATTGTCTTCAGGAAGGCAATAAAAATGACCAGTGTAACTAAATCAGTAACTTTTTATATCCCTAGGAAACACAGATAGAAAGCATGTGTATACTCAGAGAAAACAACTTTTATATTTCTGTATTCGATGCAAATATGACTATCCAAAAGTCTGATAGCTAACAACAAAGTAAAAAAAAAAAACCAAATATTGAGGGTGAATAACAAGTACTCCATGCAATTGTTTGCCTATTTTTAGGCTGATATGATGGAATGCTGCTATTAGAGGAATGAATGCAATAGTGTACATTTGAATAAGAACCCTTTTGTTGTTGCAGAAGCTTGAAACTCATAATAAGAAAGCTACAATGGGCTTTCAGATAAAATACCTTGTTACAGACATTTCACAGGATATTATTTCTGAAATGCAATAAAGCTGTTCCTAAACCAGAACAATCTTAAACAGAGTTTGCAAAGAGAATGTTTCAAATGTCTGGAGAAAGCACTACAGAAGAGTCTGCAATCTGTCCAGTGTGATGGGATTAGTTTTATAGTTTTAATTGCAAAAAGATACACAATATAGCTACTGTGAATTCATGCAGAATTTGAAGTAGATCTTTAACTTTTAAAAAATTTTGCCAGCTGGCTTGCAAGAATATACTCAGTCAACATACAACTTAGAGGGGCACCTTTATAAGGAATAAAGAAAGATGATAAAGAAAGGAATGTAACACATTTTTTCCTTAGGAAGAAAAAAATAAAAGCTCACTGTCATAATGAAAAAAAATTTCAGATTCAATAGAAAAAATTCTATTTCTCTCCACAATCTCTTTCTCTATAGTTTCCTAATACAAACCACTTTAACCTGCAAACCTAGAGTACCTAAGCTTTGTCTCATTCAATTTGCAGTTGCTGTTTTCCTAAGCAGTGACACCACAGATGTCCTGTTTTCAAGCAAATGGGAAAGAGCATGATAACGTGACCCCAAAAAATCAAACAGAAAAACGAAAAGATGTGCTGTAACAATACAGTCTCTTACTGAGGTGCCAATAGCCCTGTTGAATGCCAAACGGCATCTGAACAATTCAAATGATGGAAACGTTTTTCCAACTTTTGACTTCTAGTTTTACAACCACAGCGTAACAGCATGGCACAAGAACAGGGAAAGGCTTAGTGCAGACTCCCTGTAATTCCACCAAAAGTATTTTCAGCCTCATGCAGCTTTCCAGAACAGCTGCACTAACCTTACACCAGTAGCAAATTTGTTCCAGAAGTTCATATTTTTAAGGAGCCTGCAAACCATTATGCAGGTGACTAATCCTTTGGAAGCCAGGCTGGCATTTGCTTCATTTTTAGCACATGCTTAAGGCACTGACCTCAAGTGCCTTAATAAATCAGGGCATCAAGTGCTTCTGTGATTTCAGTGGTGCTGTTGAAGATGAATAAATTACTCTCTTGACTATACATTGAACCAGAGGAGCAAATTAGTATCAGATAGGAATACATGAAGAATTTAACTGAGGGAGGGAGACAACTAATGTGACGAGATCAAGAGGTTTCCAGAGAAATATGAAAAAGAGTAAAACTTTGATGAAAGTAATCCTGACAGCCACAGGTGAAGGAAGAAATTAAAGGTCCATCCAGCTATTATTCCTGGCTTAAATATTTAAAAAAATTATCAGCATTTTATGCAATATTGTAAATGTCCCACATAAAACAGAAGAGAGGACTCCAGACAATTAAGCTTTCATTTCCATGGATCGGTGTAGTGCTGTTTCCCCCAGTCTGAGGTTCCCACTTCTACTCTAATACACCAGACAGCTCTCTGTTCTCCATGCACCTCTAAACAGAGCTGACTAACACAGAATAAGAAAGGTCTTAGATTTATGTTTCGCTCTCTAACGCCAAACAAAGTAGTGCAGGAAATATATTCCTTAGTGGTTTTCCCTGCTAATTGACTTAAACAGTAACTACTTGTTTCTCTAAAGCAGAAAACACAGGGTTTAATTCAATATATAATTTTTAGGGAAGTGAGCAATGGACAATTTTTGTATTTTATTATCGGTTCCTTTTCAAAAACTAGATATTTTATTTTGAGTGCTTTATTCTCAGTATTACTGTTTCCATTTTTTCTTTTTAGGCCATGCCTGATTTCTCTCCAGAATTCAAGTGTACACTTAAAAAGGAAAAACTTTTCAGACAAACTTGCCCTCTATTTTCACATTCCCATCAACATTTTAAAGGAGAAGAAATCTTCAGAATAACTGAATTGAATCAAAACTAACCTAAACATCGTATTTTAACAAAGATGATAAAATCCTTCTGACTGGTACTTTTCCAGAACACAAAATGCTATTACAAAATACTACCTCTTGCTATAACTGCTCATTTTAGAAGAATTTGTAAAGTATAAATGTGCTTTATCAACATTTTAAGCTTTGACCTGTCACACTTAAAAGTATTAATCATAACAACTGGAACATCACCCGATCTCCAGCAAACACCAACACGAGGAAACAGCCTAAAGAAAGGAAATCAAGAACTATAATAGAGTAAGAGGTTGATTTCTTTTCAGTTATGCCCATCAGCTTGTTATAAGTAATGTAGATATGTCCAAAAAACCCTCTTCTTTTACAGCCAAAACAAACAATAGGAGTAGCGTCAAGGGTTTCAATGTGGGTCAGATGAGTTCCTCCTCCTCTAAGGTCAGTAGAAATATATCAATTAGTATCAGTTGAACTTACCAAAAATTTAATAATTTGCATATTTTTGTAGTATTTGGCCCAGCCATCTCATGAAAATAAAATATCCTGGATCAGTATTCAAAGCAGAATTCTTCTGAACAGGGGAGTGGTGACTACAGTTTCTTTACAATACCTACAAATGCCCTCATCCTGAGTTCTAAAAATATTACATAGGAATAAGTACTCCAAAAAGAACAAGCTTTGGGAAAGCCCAATTCTATAAAATAGCAGTAGTTTATGTGAATGTAAGCACCAGAGCAAGTTTTCCCAGCACTGCTTTCAGTACCCAGCGACTTTTGTAATTCCATCCATCACCACCAGTGAGAGCATCTTTGGCCCTGCAGTCTTTAGCTTGAGTAATGAGATACTTATGAGCTGCAATTGATTGCTACCACCAATCTGAATTGAGATTCAAACATGTCTTTACACATCTTCTACCCTCTATGAGCACAGAATCTACCCTTCTTTTCTTTTTCTGGACATACCAGCTGTAGGCAAGAATTATGGCATGGGACTTTTTTCATATAACTGTCATGATTCAGCAGACCAAAGGTAAAAGTTCCACTGAGTGATTCTGCTTCATCTATCTTTCTAGGATTTGGGTTCATCTCATCTCACAAGAACAGCAAACTCATTTCAAAGCTTTGGGAAGATTTATCACTTTTGATTACGCTACGTCATCTTCAGCAACACACAAAATCAGTAAGTGTATATGGAAAATTGGTACCAGTTTACACCGGTAAAAAATGTGTTCTGATACATGAAGATACTTGACTTTTGAATTACTTTTAGCAGCAACTAATAGCAATATTCATACCCTGTGGAACTGCATTAGTGATTGATTTAATCTCTTTGAAGCTATTTTCAAAATAAAGGTGGTTCTTCTCAGTCACTAGACCTTTGGTCTTAATCAGATCTTCTATGCTTAAATGTTTGTGTGTTTGCTTTCAGAATGTACTTGTTGTTTTTACATTACTTGAAGTAAAACAGACTTCAGTATGTATTTGTATTATTTTATCACCAAGCCTTTATAAGGTTGCATGTAGGATTAAATTCCTTCACGGAAATTTACTCATATAAAGTAATAACATGAAAGCTGCTGGAAGATCCCTGCATGATAAGTTATGTCGCACTTTCTGTGCAAACTCTCAACAAGCACAGCCTAAAAATGGAAAACTGAATTCATAAAAGTAAACAAATTTGCTAAGATCGTGAAACCGGCCCACAACAGAATCAGGCAATTAATCTCTACAAGTTTCTTCTTAGTGCCAAGATACTAAAAGTGTAATTTGACCTATTTCTCATATGTATCCTCAGACGTCCTTTGTCCCATCAGTTCTCAGCATGCAAAACCTTTCATGGAACTCAGCTGCTGATCGAGTCAGGTAGTCAAATATATCAAAGTATAACCCTTTGCATCTTAGGGCATTAATCAGCAACATCAGGACATTAATCAGGTGTGTAGGAATAAGCACGTGAAAAACCCATTTTGTGAAACGAAGGGGTAGCATTATCATGATGTTATGCTGGGAACATGCCATTTTATCAAATAATCCCTCCCTGATGTAATCATCTTTGGTCAATGTAATTACACTCCTAGAAACAGGAAATAAGACCACATTTCTTCTTGGGCAGATGTTAGGCTGGGTGGGGTACCCATGTCAATGAGAATATATTTCATCGACACTTTTAAGAAACAACTATTGGAAGCAGCAGGCTACTCAGGAGTAGGAGTATTCATGGTCTCATAGTTATAGAATTCCAAGAGTGCTGAAAATGCACCTATTCAAAAAAACATGCAGCAACCTTTTCTCCAGGTAATTTTGATATATGCATTACTTTAACTGTAATAGAAACTTCTTGCCACGAGATTTTGTTGAAAGGTAAATCTCTGTGTTGCTCAAACTTAGTCTTCATTGGCCTTCCAGTGAAAGGAGGATTAACAGAAAAAGTCTTAGTGGTTCTCCTCTGCAGAAACTTACACAGGAGTATTGTATCAGATCTACAGATCCAAGTCAGGGCTCCTAATCTGCAAGTTTTCTGCTGAATTATAGATTTTTAAAAAAAGAAATAAATGCAATAACTTATTATGAAATTGAAACTTAGCACCCCAAATATCTTCCAATTTGGCTGAAGCTTCAGAAAGCAGAACAAAAAAAGGTCACTCCTCTTTTCACTTACAGAGATAGTGTCACTAAACACCAAAGATGGGTCCTGTACTTCAACACTCTACATTTTAGAGGCCTGGTCTATCTTAGGAAGTCACTTCTATACGCCCCCACTTACATGTAACTTGATTTTTGTGAGAAGTGCTAATCAGTCCACCAAGGTCCATTATCAGACCCCATGCAGTGATTTATGAGAAAAAGAAGTTACTTATGCAACTGAGTACTGAAGTATTCACACTACATTGATCAGATCTAGCAAAACATTTATCTGACAGTAATTCAGAGATTAGAACATTCAACCCTTTGGAGTTCATGGATTAAGGGTTTGGGCTGGGTCAGAGTGCAAGGACCTGTGTGCTGGACTCCCATGCAATTGCAGAAGTCAGCCAGGAATTCTAACGTCTCCCTTCCAGGCAGATTTTGAACTAAAATGTCACTTTAAATCTCAAAGAACTTTTTTCCCTACCTATTTCCTAGTTTGGATAAATCAGGATATTCTGACATACTAAAAAAGCACCAGGTATTAGAATATTCTTAGCCCAATGCACATAATGAGTTAGAATTCCTCAAGCATTTCAGTACTGTGTAAATTGTCTCTATTTATATTCAGTGCCAACATAACACAAAATATACCCTTCATTTTGCATTTAAAAAAGTTTTCTTTTTTTCTGAGCCGATTAGGATACTCACAAAAAGAAAAAATCATAAAACTTTAATAATACCCACCTATTTCCTAGAAATGTGTCAATGCTTAGCATCAAGTGGTTTTGCTGCATCCATTTTTGGGCTTTACTGAATTGTTTTTTAAAGGACTTTTTGAGCTGGTGGCCTCACAGCAGCCTTCTTACTTGTCAAAGATGGCAATCTTTTTTAATGTTTAAATAATTTTCTTTTTTTTAAATAAAATCATTAAATGTAAACACAATGCCAGAAGCAGATCTTAGATATTTTACTAATACCAACACAAATTTAAGAAAGCCTTGTCCAAACTGGTAGCACATATTCAGCTAGGGCAATTATGTTTCCACATTATTAGTTCATATAAAGTGCAGTGTCTCTTCAAGTCTTTGGGTTTTTAAACTTACTTATTGCATGAAGTCTGTAATTTCTACTTCCCAAAGTAAAATGGCATCACAGAAGACATGGGTTCTACCATATTTCAATTCAAATCTCCTGTAGTATTATTCATTTAAGGTTTTGCATACTATACAGCAGTTTTGCCAAATGTTTGGATCTTCTCTTTGTACATGGCTAGCATGATTTTGTCATGATCCAAGCAGTCCAATAATTAATATTTTTAAAAAGGGTTATTTACTGTTTAAGTTACAATCAGTTCATGAAGTAGTATTGGTCTCAACTTCAATTCTGGGCAGGTTGGTTCACATAATTTTAAGGAAATGGGTGATAGTGTCAAGAAGAAATCACATTTTTCTTGACTTCCACTGTTTTTCCTTCACCAAAGAAAGCATTTTTTTCTGGTCTGTAGAATCTGAAAAGATCCGGCATGAAAAAAAAATGTCCCATTTGGTGACAGTAACATATAATGTTCAATATATACAAGGTGCATAGGGAGAGATTAATCTCTTGAATTCTTTTAGTTTATGAGTCTTTGGGGTTCAGAAAGAAAAATCCATTGGTCAGGTTCTTTCCTGTATGCATGACGCACATCAGGGTGATGTATGCTGTCTAAAGCCCTCTCTCTTAAAACACGAGGGATTCTGTACTTCTTTTTTTTTTTTTTTTTTTTTCTTTTCGCAGTGCTCTACTTAGTCTTGCAAGTTTAAACTAGTAAAAAGAGCTAAATCTTGTGAAAATGGTAGGAAAAAACCTGCCTCCTGCACAGCTGGTCAAACGTTTGCATGTGACGAACAAAAATGTGCAGCTCTGCACAATAACATTACAGCAAATATATTAAACCTCCAAAACAAGGCCCTCCTGACTGATTAGTGTCCATGCAGCCAAATGGTCAGGTGCCTACCTCAAAACAAGGACAAAACAATCCTGTCCCAAACTGTGTTATAAATAATTGGAAGCAGCTCATTAACATCGTTTGACCCTAGGCCTCCGCTGGAATACTTTGATTCTGATGCATGTTTTCTTTGAAGGTGATTCTCTCTCTGTAGTTTATGTTATGAACATCTCTCCAGCTGCAGTAAGAAGCTGAGTTTATTGTAATGAAGCCTGTGATCCTTGTTGGACTTGCTGTTAGAGTGCAAATTATGTTAACAGTAAAAGGAAAAACACGGGAAAGATCCAGGGAGGGGCAAACGCTTCACCTGGCTGGGTTTGTCAGCGGAAGCAAGTGCTCACAATACATCAGGATGTGCTACAAGTGTTACTTAAAACCCTTCTAAAAGCATTTATACTGTAGGATGATGAGTAGATGGTTTTAATTACCTTTTGTCACTAGAAATTTTCTCCTATACACAATGATTTTAAAAGCCTTGAAAGTTCTGTCAGTAAGAAAAGGCTTTGTTTAACAACCTGAGCATAGGATCCAACAGTGTGGAATGTGATAAAGGATCCATTCAGGAAGAGAGCTGTGCTTGTGTGGCAGAGCAGTTCTTCCCACTGTGATCACTGAGCTTCCCATGGATGCCAGGTTTTATCTTCCTGGACTCTAAGCAACACAGGGAACATGTCTTACTAATTACTTGCCAGTTTAGAACACACTCAGCTGAGCTGCAGGCAGCCCAGATAAAATACACAGACCTTTTCTACGGTGCAACATCCGTGTTGTGGCTGCCAGATCATCTGGCAAGGAAAAAGATAACCCCCACCTCCTTCCCATTACCCACTGGCTGTTTCCAGACTACTCCAAGTTCTGTATTAATCACTTAATTTTGTGCAGCAGCACCTCCTGCATGGATCTATAATACTCAGATTTACTCTGCCATTTTTAATTAATATATTTACCTTGTTTTTTTTTTTTGTTTTTTTTTTTTGAACACAAACCACCATTTCCTCTTTCTACCAGAGTGCAAATTACTATAACTGGTTCATTACAACACATTTTTCTTCTTACAGGTTTAGCTAAATTATGAGCTACCAACAGCATGTCTTTACTTCATAGTTTTATTTTATGACCACAAACCCTCTGAATATTGAAAAGCTTCCATAAATTTCTCAGATATTTTATTGTGGCAGTGAACAACAACAGTTCTGGTGCTATCATTTTAAAAAATGTTATAAAAATCTAACAGTTCGATAATAAAAGATTATTGCTACCTGGTAATAAATGGCTGCCAGATGATAAGATTTTAAAAGTTTTTCCTGAGAGACTAATTCATTTATTTTCTACCCATTTTTGTCTGTTTTTTCAAAATGCATGTTTGTGAAATCTATTTATGTCACAGCTTTCTACATTTTTCATCACGCTTTTTGTCTCTCTTATTTCCTTGGAACCTTTCCATCATTTCCAGATGCAAAGATAAAATAAGCAGATACCTCTGAAAATGATGATGTATCTACTTTCTAGATTAATTAGCACTGGAGTAAGCACAGGACAGTTTCAGGAACTTTTTTCTTCCCCTTTGGAAACCACAAGATCATATTTTCATACACAATTACAAAGCTTATTGAAAATTCTGTAGTCCTACATAATTTTATTCCTATTTCTAAAAAATGTAAGCAAATAAGCTTAGGAAAAAAAGAGACTTTAAAAGTAAATTCCAAGGACAAACCACTCCAGTATGCACAAAAATAAACATCAAATTGGATATCCCAAACGAGATGAGAAAGAAGAGAGAGGAGCACTTTAATCAGCTCTGTGCAAGTGTTCACCACTTTTAATAGCTTTTACACTTACCAGCTGTGCATGCTACAGCTGTGAATCAGCATTCCCCCAAAATCTGGCTTATTTTGTAAATGGCAAGCAGCATGGCTTCTATCTGTGCACTATTGGCTTGAATAAGCACTTAGGAGCAACTCTGCCTTGGTAACTTCATCAAAGTAGCCTGGGAGATACAGCAAGTTTGATGCTCTGCTTCAGAATAGAACAAATAACTCATTGCAGCAAAGGATTAGAGCAAAATTCAGTATTATGTATCTGACAAATTACTTAATTAGCAATATTGGTAGGTGAGTCAATCTAGTTCAAGTGACTGTGCCATGGCAATGGTGTTTCATTTCAATAAAAGCATTCAGAAACACTGTAAATGAAGCTTTATGATTGTACTGAACTACTTAGGTTTGATAGAAGTGGATACTTGGTACCATATTGGATATCCACACCTCATGGATATTCCAGTGTCTTCTTTTTACACTCCTTTAAAAGTGCTTTACAGTCAAGCTGGACCAGAAACAGCATATGGTCCTTTGTTACCTGAGATTCTTTGATGACTATTGTGTCATCTTTAATCTCATCTGGTTTAATTTATTTTAAAACAACGTTTGTTGTAGGAAAGAGTAAGTAACAGCTTGTAAAAGAAGAATGCAAAAACACTCTCCTGGAAGCAAAACAAGGAGCTGCATTCCAGTGTGGGGGAAAAGAAAGATTGATCAGTCAAATATTCCCTCCTCATACTCAAATTACATGAGTGCCTGAATTTGAGCACCAACCTTGCAGGAAACCATTTAGGTTACTAATGCTATGAACATCGATTATGTGGTACTTTGTTAAAGATATTCATTGGACTTGTTTCAGCACCTCACCTGCCGGCCGTGCCAGGCCCCTTCACCGCAATTACTAAACTGGAATAAAATAAAATGTGGCAGCACACAACACACAGCTTTGGCTTTTGGGAAGGTGAAACAGAAGCTGGAGGTACAACACCAAAGCTCCACAGTTTCTCTCTGGTTCCTTTCAGATATTTACAACCTTACCCTTCCTTTGTCACATACTGTGTTCATTGATCATGCTTACCTACTATGCTTGGCCTTAAAACAGGCAGAGATAAACGTGAGCACATCAGTAGCCCCTGCTGAAGTAAGTGGAGGGCAGAGTGGCCCTGTCACCCCAGTTCTGAGTGTGTGCCACCCCATGGAGGCAGCAGCAGACAACAGCTACTCCCCTTTACATGGCTTTGCACAATGGGTCACTGGTTTCTGAGTTATGCATAAGTCCCATCCACACATGACTGATATAGTAGAAACAATATTTTCTTTGTAAATCAGTTCTGTTTTCTCCAGTGAATGCAAGCGATGAAGTTTAGTTCTACAACTTTCATCTTGTTTAATTATTTTTGTCATGCCACTTCTTCAGAGTAAACAATCTGTTCCATTTAGCATCTCTGCTGCCTTACACTGTGCTCTCTCCAACTTATTTATGTTTTATCTCACTTTTGCTGTTAAGAGAAGTAGAAAAAAGACAAAGAAAAGCCTTCTGCCTAAACCATATAAAGAAATACTGAACTTTGAGACAGTGCATGAGTTTCCAATGTAACTTCTGCTTTCTCAGATTCTTTTATTTAAAGCCTTCATTGTTCTGTTGTGTCTGACTTAAATTATCTTGACTGTGGCTTAAGAACTGTAGCACATCCAAAACTGTTGAAGGAGTTAAATAAGAGCTTTTAATGCTCCAAAATATCTCTTCAGTCCTTTCTCCGACATTGATATCAGGTATTGGACACCATAGAAGTTTAGTCTATATAAAAATAACTAAGCAGTTAGCATAAGGAAATGAAAATTTGACTTGCTTCTTGAAAATATACACCCACCCTCGTGAATGGCAAACTTCTCTTCCTTGGGAAGTTCTGGTAAAGATCTCTAGATATGTTTTCTTCCAGACTGTCTTACCTGCTTGCTAGTCTTTAGTTTTGGAAATAAACAGCCTCCACATCTGTTCTGTAGAGGAGTCCTGAAACAGCTCTGTGCCATTAGGCTGAAGGTGGCCAGAGCAGAAACCTGGGCTGTGAATTATTACAGATTCTGTAATTTTCAGTCTTATCCAATACAATACAGGTTTGGGGGTTTTTTTTCATTTTTTTTTTCATCCTTTTATGGTGATTGACTGTTAGATTAGAGCTTCAAAAATCAGTCTGTCTTGGGGATACTGTAGCTGGACTGTCTTGGAACAGGTTCAGGGATGACCTCACTGTGCTCCTGTCCCCAGCACAGCCATGCCCTCTGTATTTTCAGTCCTTTTACCACTGGTTGTCTCTCTCCTATGCCTGAAGGCTTACTCCTCTGAAATGGAACTATATCTATGTTTTATTTCCTGAGTGTCCTGCTTTTAATAGTATTAAACCTTCCCTCCCAAACTTCCTTTGAAACATTCTGGAACCCTCTGTTAATTACACAACAAGTACATGGAATAACCTGCCCACACCAGATTTCAAAGTTTTCATGCAGAGTAGACAAGCCATCCTGTGGATTTTCCACATAAGATTTTACAGAGAAATAATTTATATTAGATTAGACTTCACTTGTAAACCATATTTGAACATAAACCTCCAGATGGTAAAGGTCAGGATTGTACATTAACCCTTTGAACTGAATATCCCCTTTGAAAGATGAAAGTTTGGCAGAAAATGGACTTACAAGTTTTTGAATTATTTTGCATTTAAATCATGGATTTCTTATTTTCATCCATCATTAACCTAATTGATTTCATTTAAACATGCAAATTGTGGCAGAGAACTTTCCTGTTCACAGATATCATCCTTTACTCTTTACAGTAACTAGCCTTTTAAGTTTCTTTCAAGCATTTGCTAATATGAAAATCTTAAAAAAACCCCTGTATTAATTAACACAGTGCTTACATAATTATTGAGCTATATAATTAAGTAACTTCTTAACTTTTGTTCAATATGAAGAGATCTACTGAAACTGCAGCTTTTAAATTGCATTCTCATTACTGTTTTTATCTGCATCTTACACTGGTAAGTATAGAAACATCCCTCCTTTAAGAGGCTTAGGAAGTATAGCTGGTCCTCAAAGTATTGTAGAAACATTGGGATATATTTATTTTCCATATTAACATTCACTTCAGGAACAAGAAAACCCAAACCAAAACCCAAACCTGTTTGGGTTGGTCAAGTATCACAACATGGGTGGGTCTTGGGTGGGAGCCTGAATGTGTATAAAGGATAAACTTATATAAGAGGGAGTCAACTGGAAGACACTGAAACTCTCTCCTTCTGAAGGTCACAGCAATCCAGCAGAACATCTTCCTTGAAAGAGAAAAGCAGGAACACCTCTCAGAGGGTTGATCTCTAAAGGATGGGAGCATCAGTTGAAGAGACCATGCCTCCCTTTCAGGCTCAGGGAGTCATTTAAGAAAACATCCAGCTTTTCCTCATGAGCTTCTACAGGATCTGAACAGCTCACAGGTTTTCACTGAAGTGAAGGACATCCCTGCTTGCTTAGGCTTAGAGATTATCTGTGATGAGAAGCGGAGGCTGTGTGAGAGACCATGTCCTGTCTGCACACCAGACAGAAAATACAGCCCCCTCTTGCTTCTTAAGCTGGAACAAAAGGCAGCTTTAATCAGTAAGACCAAGCTTGAGATACCGGTTTCCTTCCACAAGTTCCAGAGGTCTCTGAGGTATCACAGTTCCAAATCACTCAAATTATACCATAGTTATAGCAAGAGAGAAAATCGTGCTTCTTTGGAATAGAGAACTGGAAAGCCTCCAATGTGCAAATCTCAGGTAAGTTCTTTCTTTTGTGACCCTAGGGAATTATGCCCCTGGAAAATCCAGGTCTTCTCACTGTATCAGAAGTTATAGGAAAATTGTGTGGTTAAACTCATTGATTTAAGTTATCATTACACAGACATTTTCTCTCATGGCAACATCAGAACAAGTTTCAATTCTCAAAAATATTGCAACTATTTTCACTCCTGACTCACCATGCAGGCTATTTGTTTGAGCTGGCCTAGTATTTTGGGGCCTTGTTAAGAAAAAAGTCAATGCAAAATTGGAAGGCTATGCTATGACACCTTATTATCGTACTTAACAAACCATTTTCTGATTGTGGGGATGCATCTCTTGCCAGGTTGTCCATACAAAGATTGTGGCAGTGTGTAATCACATCAAATGTTACCAGATATTACTTCTAGCCAGTGTGTCTGTCAGAGTGTCACACAGGATAATGAAAAGATGGTCACATGCAAATGAGAATGACCAACAACTCTGACTGATCAGAAACCAAAGAGATCAGCATCAGTGAAGGAAATTTCTTGTAACTCTCATATTTTCTTCACTTCAGAAAAACTTATTCTCTGCCTAGATGGTAAAAGCTACTTTCAAAAAAAGGAAAAGTGCCTTTGTTCTTAAAGCATAGGTGACACTTAACTCTGGGATAGTTCTGGGAGACATACCACAAGTTAAAAAAACAAAATAAAAATAATTAAACTAAATAATCTTGAAACAAATGAGAAACGGAAATACGCCAAAGTGCAAAAGCAAAAGGGTTTTTAAAGCATAAAATTGGGGGAAATAACGAAAGTAAGAAAAAAGAAAGGAGCACATGAAAAGAAAATTAGAATCAGCTTCAAAAAGACTAATGGCTGCAGAGCTTAAAGCAAATGAATGTGTGACACATATTTTACTCGTTTACAGTACAGAAGGACCATATGTAGGTAGCGGGGAAAATTTTTCCTTCCCCCTCCTATTTTATCATAGCTAAGAATTGTCCCATTTTGTGTGCTTTTGCATGGGCACACATCTGCCCTTCTGAGCTACAAACAGCCAGCAAGTCTGGGTTGAAGAAGTCCCTTGAAGAGCCATGACCATATTTAACATGCGACGAATTTGTCAGAATGGAACATTAAGACTTAAGGAAGACAAAGGGTTTTTTTGTCTCTAGATGCTGTTCTGATGGGCAGCTCTGAGTGTTTTAGACATTTGTCACAAACACAGGGTCTAGCACCCAACTATGCACGACCCTTTCCTTGCCTTTTTTAAGAATGTCTTCTTTCATGTAGTGCTACATGAAGGTGTAGTACAATATATACTATATTTAATATATTTTTATATATTCACATACGTTTTTACTCGTTGTTCAGAATGTGTATTTCAGAAGCTCTGTTCCCACAAAAACTTGAAAGCAGCCAAGTAGAAAAAACGAGCTAAACCCTCCTAGTGAGCATCAGGGAATGTAGATCTTTGACGAAATCACTCTGCTTACACCAGCAGAAATTCTGAACCCATCTTGCCATCAGGGAAGCCTCCATTTGTTGGCACACGAGGAATGCGAGGGGCACAGTGCTGTCAGACACACGTGCACACACGGCTGCACGAGCGCGTGGCTGATCCGATCCGCAGCCGGCCGCACTCTCAGGCCTTTGTTTACTTAATGCAAAATCAATACCTTTACTTCCAGGACAATGATTCCAACGTTCTCATAGAATAGCTGCCTCATTTTAAAGCCAAGTTTGAAGGTTCATTGCAAAAGAATCTAATAACAGCCCACAAAAGACGAAGCTGCCTATCACACAAACATGTTGGAATACATTGTGGAAGCAAGTTAGCTGACGGGTATAGATTTGTCAGGCCGACAATTCACTGCACATCTGTGTCTGCCAATATAGAATTTACTCAAAATTGCCTCTCTAGACACTTCTTTACATAACACATATTTAGCTTATTAATGCTGTCATTTGGGAGTGTGGTCAGCTTTCGAGCAAAATCTCACTGAGTCCATTAGCACGGATCACATCACAGCTGCCATTTTAGAAGCATGATGATTAGGTTTGAAGTTCAAATGATTTGATTTCATTTTAAGGCTTCAAAAGCAGCCTCTGGGGCAGATTTACACAATTAATTTTTACTGAGGTCTGCTGGGTAATTTACTGTAGTCAGAGAATCTTCACTAAGGTAAGGTAATTACCACTGGGTAATTTCATGGCTCTCTGTTCAGTATGAAGCAACATTTTGGCTGGTTTCGGCTCAGATAAGACCTGGAAGGAAGTGGAGATGCTGCTTTTGGGAGTCACAACATGTCTGCAACACTGAGGAGGGATGAGAAGAGTTCACTGACTTCCCAGATGTAAACCAGAAGTTGTACTTGCCCTCAAAATGTCTTTTCAGAAGCGTGCATGAGGACTTAGACAATCTTTTAAACATCGTACCAAGAAGCTTTCAAAAGTGAAGCACTGTACCCATGATTCTTTAATACAGGAACAAAGAATGCATTCTTTGTTTAGCCTGAACACAGAAGTAAACAATGAAATTAAATATCCCTTTGAGATTTGTATTTATCACTTACAAGAAGCACTTCCTAATGATCAGTGGCAGCTAGGCTGACAAGTAAACTTCAGAGCAAAGCCAGAGGGGATACAAGTCTATTTTAGGTTTGCTATTGACAGTAAGGGTCAGAGGAAAAATAAACTCAGCAAGCAGTGTCATGCTACCACAAACCTCTGCTGGCCAAGCAGAAACTAAATTACAGCCAAACCTTTCAGCACAGCAGAAAGATTTTGGCAATTGGGCTGCCCTGTAGTGCACAGAGCACAACATCCAGATGAACAGGATTAAGCACAAGTGGGCCTTAACATAAATTACTGACAAATACATCAAAAGATTGGAGGAGCTAATAATGCCATAGTCTGGAGTGTGGGTATGTTATGCTTTCCCCTATTATTTTAATAGTTCAAGTTTGCAAAATTAATCTGTGAAGCCCTGTGAAAACAAGGACTGATCACAGTCTCCTTCAAAATAATAATATAGGCAATCTCAACTACCAGATTGAACTATAAGAAGGAAAGAAAAGAGCAGCAGAAGGACTTAGACACTATTTCTATCACATACACATAAAAATATAATAAAAGAAAATGAAAATGTTTTGAATGTAAAAGTTTAGTCCTCAGCTCCATTTCATACACTGTAGTTCTACTGGGAAAGCTTACTTGATTTCTCTATCACACTAATAAAAAATAAGATTTGTGTAAGGGGGAGAATAGGGAATAAAGCATATTCTGTATCTGATGGCTTTCATTTTGTTAAGTTGACTTCCTACTACAGTTGATGATAAAAGCTGCTGTGTGGACTCATAAGCACTTCTATCTACATCTCTCCATGGACTAATTACAAATACCTGTTTCATACAGTCTCGGCATCTCAGGCAGATTTAATTTTAT
This sequence comes from Orthonyx spaldingii, assembly GCA_013397795.1. Lineage (NCBI taxonomy): Eukaryota > Metazoa > Chordata > Aves > Passeriformes > Orthonychidae > Orthonyx > Orthonyx spaldingii. The sequence continues at coordinate 499,620 of VZTJ01003630.1, forward strand.
TCTTTCACTAGGCATATATCAAAACCTGTCATTTCAGTCCAATATTAGGCTTTCCTTTTTCTCTACCTATCATACCACTGGATGCAAACACAACCCTGTAATTCCTACTGTTCTGTTGTTTTACTTTTCTTTGGTTTTTGGTTTGTTTGTTTTGATGGAGCCACAAATGTTTTGTCCATTGTCAGGGTCCAGTTGCTTGAAACAAAGAAGGCTTTTCAAATTTCAAGCATACTTATACAGGGCAGAAGTACCCAAACAAGTTCTTATTGCCCTTTTCTTCCAGCTGGTAATGACACACTGATAGTCCATGAGGAGCACCCATGTACCACAGACAAAACTTTTCAGATTTTAAGGTGTTTAAAACTCAAGTGCAGTTCTAGTGAGTGATGGCTCATCTTTGTACATTCATTCTCTGCCCAGCTGATGCTCACCTGTGCTGTTCTGTTTGGCCATGTTAAGGGACTTGCTTATCATTTTCTCCCAGTTGTCTGCTCATCTCAGAGATCTCTGGGACATTCAGAACAAGTGGCATGCCACACTAACTTGGTTGTGATTTTGGGGCCTACAGGATGTGAGATTAACAAATCCTCCTGAGTTTTCCCATGAGGTCCCATAATTCATCAATTTTGCCAGCACTGTTTTTGACCTGCTGCAAGGTGGCCTTGAGGATATTTGTTGGATCAGCTTCCACTGGGGCCCATGAGCGTGATCCTTGTTAATACGAATAGGATGTCTCTTATATGTTTGAAATCTTATGGATTGATGGGAAAAAAAGCAGCTTCCAGTGACTGCAGTAATATCCACAACAATGGTGAGCAACACCAGGAGGATAAAATCAAGGAGTCCAGTTGCAGTGCCATATACTCCATCAGGAGCATTTGGGATGGCTCTAGTAAATCATCTTACTCCTCTTTTTCCTTTAAGGCTCTCTGATGAATCACATCATCAGTTGCTTGATCTTCTCGTTTTATAAAGTTTCCTTTCAAAACTTGCCCCACATTAAGACTTCTGAATATGTTGACCATGGAAATGTAGGTGGTAAGGAAAAGGACAATAACAGACTATTCTTAGTCTTCTTGTCACCAATAATAGAATACTTCTTTCTCCATAACTTTAAATGATACTTCCACTCTCTCCCCTAAACTTCAGCTTCTTTTGGCACATTTATCACTCCTCTTCCCATGTATAATGACTCTATGCCAGTGCTGGAGAGTATTAAATTGATTGGTGGAAAATTAATGGAGCAAGCAGGAATGATAGAGAACAATTACTTGTGCATTACGGATTTTGATAAGTTGGCAGTCTGAGGGGTCAGTAACATAAAGCACACCAGTAATGGAAATGCCCAGTGCAGTCTGACCTTGTTGGAGAACTTCAGTGAGGCCAGAGAAGAGAGAGAAGGGTCTTGTTCAAAACTTGGAGCAACAGGCACAGAAGAGGATGGACCTCACTGCTATTTAGCAAGGTAATGTCTTGCTAAAAGGGTGCAAATTGGAAGGTAACAAAAAATATTCAGGAATTTTTATGTATTAGTGGCCACAAAAAGGCTTTTTTGCCTTATGATGCTCATGCAAACCAGAGCCCTGCCTTTGCCTTCAATCATATTGCATTGCAGTCACTTTAAACCTTGTGCAGATGTCCAATTTCTGTATCTACTGTTCCATTCAATTTGGTTCATCTCCTGTGGTGCCAACATCTTGAGCAAGGCACTGAAGGGAGAGCAAGGAATTTGGAAGTGAAGGCATAGGCAATTTCAGTGGCTGATGGCTGTGCAATTTAGAATTCAAGGAAATAAAGTTGTTAAGGATTCATGTCTCCAGCACAGATGCATTTGAATATATTAGGAGAGGTGTTTAATAGCCATTTGGTGAAGAAAGGTCCTGATCTCCCTCAGTAAAATGATGGCTAGAATGTTTGAGAAAACATTTTTAGCACATATGCTAATCCACATTCTCTTCATTTTCAGACTTTTTTGCAGATGGTATTTCTAGCAAAGTTGTCAGCTTCTATGCACAGAGTGCTTCTGCCATTACTGCATTTTACATGTGCTGCAAGTCTTAGATGCTTATAGAAATATCCCTGCTTAGAAACAAGTTACGTATGGCAGCAGTCCTGGACATGGTACCCCAGGAACTGGTTGCAGTCACTGAATGCTTATCTGCTTCATGAACAGCCTTGTCTGGTTTGTAGCAGGTTGATTGCACCTGCTCTAGAAAGAGCTTCATGAAAGGTCTTTTCCCTTCCCCTGCTCTGACATTTTACAGATGCCTGTTTTTGCTGGCTAGGGAATGAGATGTACAGGTGTTCTCCGGAAAACCAAACAGCTGGACCCTGAAACGTGGTGCATATAGTACAAGTGAATATGAAAATGTCAGCTGGTGGTGAAAAGGTGTTTTCCAGAGTAAGTGTTCTCACAGTTTATAAGTGATAAAAGCCCCACTGACTCAAAGGACAACTTGACTTCAGAGTAGGGCACACAGATACAAAGGCAGGTTCATTCAACTTTGAAACAATTCACTGTGGAAAACATCATGTCCAGAAATGCTATTTGGAATAAAAAAAAATAGCCAATATATAAAGATACAACACAACTGAAGTTTGGATTATCTAGACTAACATCTTGTATAGGCCAGGCCTAAAAATAAATTCTAAAGAACTTTTCATCCTGAGCTTGTGCTATTAACAACACTACCCAGTTTCATTAGCAGGATTCAGCATTATTGAGGCAATCTGCTACAAACTTTGCTTATTTATACCGTTGTTTCAAAATTCTAGATACTTTCAAGGGAAACGGTGAATTAGGATGTTCTTGATGTTTAATAACACATTAATATTGCTTCAATGATAAACAAAAAAGACAAATGCATTATTTTTCTCTCTACTGCTTCTCAAAGAAAACCAAGAACTCAGTCCCACAGTGCTCTCAGTGGTAAAGCTGCCATTAAACTTTCTAGTCACTCCTGTAAAAACAACACAAAACCCCCAACCAAACAACCAAATATAAAGCACAGAAGGTGGCTAAAAGAAAGATGTTATCTATCTGCACAACATCAGAGAATTTTCCTCCAAGAGAAACTCTGAAACAAAACAATAAAAGCAAGCATTTATAACATGTATTACTTACAGTGTATTTCTAGAACCTGCTTTTCTATCTGAGGTGTAGAGTTTAGGGACTCATGATCTACTCTGCAACTTACAACTGCACCATCATCACTGCGATCTGCTAGGAAATCCAGTGTGCTGCTGACTGTGAATGTTTTGCGATTTGCATCTTCTTCTTTTAAATATCTTACATCTGAAAGAAAGAATAAACAGTTAATTATCTTTCCAATACTTTTTGGAAAAAAAATAATCTTGCATTAGACACTGAAATTTTCTATCACAGCTGTTGGAAAAAATATCTTTCATATCTGTATTGATCTCTTTAACATAAAAGTAATTTGAATGCAGTTATTCCTCAATTTGATCTCATTGTCAGAGTAGCAAGTATGTACTGAAAGAAAAAATTTAAAATTGGTTCCATGATACTGCATGCAAACAGAAATTCCATTCATTATTACCTGTTAAATGTTTAGGTTCATATTTGATATAAACTTTCTCTGCAGGTCATCAGAAAAAAAATGTGGTCTCCTCCCACCCTCACTACCTTACGTATTCACTAAATGTTACATTTTCTAAGTTCATGCTTATAACTTTTCACAGTAATGCAATATATGGATATTACTGAAGCCATGTGCATGCAGTCACATTAACCCTGTGCTTATTTTATTCATTGCTTATTCTGTTCTTTGGTTAGAATTATGCTGATTTACTAATATAACTAAAGCCAGGTATAGTCATCAGCGGTAATGAACAACTGTAAATAGAGCATGTCATAGCATTTACTGGAATCCACAGAGTCCCAAGAAGACCAGAAATAAAATTACTACAGAGAGCTTCCACTCACTGCTTTATATCATTCCAAACTGCCCTGCTGCCTTTGTGCAGATCCAGTTAAAAACCTGAGAGTTTTCAGCCCAGGCTTAGGAAGTATCGTCTCAGCTCAAGGTTAAGGTTCACATTCAGAACATTTCATTGTAGGATGATATACACGTTAGATCAGAAATGAAGATCCAAAAGACTGAGCATTTGTGTTAAAATATTTGAATGTATTAACTGGAACACGAGATCTTCTCACACATACTTTAGAAATGTTTTACTTGGTTCCCAACTGCTTGTAATACTCATCGACTTTAGTTTATTTCAGAAGAATGGTATACTTGTTATACTGATTTATTGCAATGAAAGCTTGAAAAGACATCTATAAATACTTAAACATATATATTAAATTACACTGAGATTTCATATGTCCTCTGTGCCCTAAAAAAAGTGAGAGGTTTCAGTTTTACAAATTACACTAAATCCCATTAGAGAACAGAATGACCTAAATAAAGTTTCCATGAAATATCAATTTTAGAAAGCAAATCTTCAATGGCTTAAGCTACGTCTTTTTAGATTAAAAATACCTCTGACATCAGAGAGGTGGTCTTTATCATTGTCTCCAGACAGACAAGGACACCATGTAGTTATACAATTTTCATTTTTCCCTAATAAAATAATTATTTCTTGCATAGAAGCATTTTCCTACATGTTTGCTGCTAAGCTTTAAAAGATTTCAATTTCTGCCACGGTCACTATTAATATTTAGGGATTAGCAGGTGAGAGAAATATTGACCAGCACTAAAGCAACGTTATTATAATCTAACAATAAATGTCTTCACTAATATTTAAAGCAAACACGTGTGATTTTGTTCCCAGAGTTAAGTTTCCAAATTTAATAATAAGCACCTATATAGGTAACATTCTGCTTGTAAGTAATGTGCACATCCCTTTGCTTACTGACTTCAGGTGGAGGACAGAGGACTCTTGAAAACATCAACAACTTCAATTTTAGTGAGAGGTTGTGGATTCTTAATCCTTTAGAAAAACAAAAGCAGTTAATTTCCTAAATGGATGTTTAGAAGTCTCTCTCTAGGCATCTGTTGTTTGAAAGGGTTCAACTCTTGAAGTTAACTTCCTCTGCAAAAAGGGCAGTGATACTTTTCTATAAACTGTTGACATTCTCACCAACAGAAATATCTAGCTTGTCCTCCTTACCATATGTATTTTCTTAGATGTTTCTTCATGGCAAAATGAAGGTGTGATTGTGATATGTGCTGACTGAGTGTAAACTCAACTGGATATAAGAGCGGTGAAGAGCAGGTGCTGGGTACACATCATCACTCAGAATATTTTACAGAATTTTTTAAAAAATGTCAGTTGTAGTCTACTGTTTCATTTTCATGCTGCTCCTCTCTCTCCTAAATACTCCTTGAAGAAAAGGTCAAAAAGAAATCCATTACACACGCACTTTGTTCGGGAAGCACTGTAATGGAACAGGCTGGACTGATACAGCTTTATAGAAGAGGACCAGAGGATTTGAGGACAGGTTGAGCATTAGTCAACAGAGTGCCTGTGCAGGGCTGAAAGCTAAAACGTGGGTTTTTAGTGGGTTTTAGCTTTATTACTAATGCGAGGCATTAGTAATAAAACAGCCAGAAAGTCAAGGGAGTGATCCCTCTTCTCTCTTTGGCACATGCACGACTACATCAAGAGTACCAAGCCCAGTCTGGGGCCTTCTGAAGAAAAAATGTACAATAAACCTGTTGAAAAACCTGAAGAGGTGCAGACAAAAGGCATGGAGATGGTCAGTGGAGCTGTGCAAGGAGAGCTTAAGAAAGTTGATAGTATCTAACCTTAGGAAGAGAAGACTGAAAACAGATCAAACTGTTGCCTGAAAGTACCTAAATCATGGCCACAGAGAAAAAAAGCCAGAGTCCTCTCAGAGGTGTACAGCAAAAGTCGAGGGGCAACAAACACACACAGCGACACAAATTCTGATTCTGTGTCATGAAATATCTACATATAATGAAAACACTCCACAAGAAGGGTTTAGAATGCTGCAAAATCTAGCCCAGACAGACTATGGAATCCCTGTCCTGGGAGGTTTTTCAAACCTGAATTGGAGAAGATCTTTAGCCACTTGATCTAACCTTTGCATAGATATTGGGCCATCTATGCAAAATGAAGTGAAACCTAAGGATCAGCTATGGGCCTGCTTCCATGACTCTGTCAGACAGGTGCACATACAGATATGCCTGTATCAACTTATCCAGGTTTGTATCTCCTAAGTGTAGATGTTTGATAGTGAAAATAAGAAATGGAAACGATGCAATGTCTATCATCCATTGCTCGTTGCAAGCTATTTATAAAAGCACATGCCTGTAACACACAGAAATACTCATTTCTTTCAAAAAGACAGTTTTTCTGGTTTTACATGGCAGATACAATTTTTTGTTTACATTTAAACTCAAGTTCTGACATGAAATGGCCTTATTAACTAAAAAAATTCATCTTTGTTTTAGAGGTTTATCAAGACAAAATGCTCACTGCCTCTCTGAAATCTTTGTGTATACTAAAAATACATAAACTTATTCAAAGTATCTTAACCAGTTGCAACAAAAAGAACTTATTTAGTTTTAAAATCTAATCAACCTACGGGGAAAAAAAAAAAAAAAAGAAAATCCATTCAAAATATTCCTGAAGCCTAAAAATAATTCTTTATATGACCTTGTTGAAAGAGCATGTAACAATTTTTGTTGAAAAAAATAGGTAATTTCACAATTAAAAAATTGGATTTAGTTTCTCCAGTATTTTTGCTTTTAATAATCTTCCAGAAATGTCACCAGGAGGCTAAACTGCAGATCCCTTTGTTAAGTTGGTGCATATATGAGTGACAGAACACTAAAGTAAAAGGTGTGGCACCCGGTGCTTCACATTCAGTCTCTCTCATTACTAACACTTACTTTATCAAGCAATATTCCTTTACCAGGTGATGATTCCTTTTTTGAGTAATAGCAATGGAGCTGCAATTTTAGAGTGGCTTTTTCCCCTTTGGTGCAACTCTGATCTCAGTGCATCATTTATATTCGTTTGCACCATGTATAATACAGTGTAACACAATTGGATTTACTGGTGCTAGACAGACGACTCCTAACCTTTAATGTCAGCTGCATTAGCATATAATTTCATATCTATTTTCTCAGATTTATCATTTCACCTTTTACACTGCACAAAGCTAATGTAACTTCTGCTGATGCCACTGCAGACTGGTTAGGTTATTTTATTTCTAACCTTTGAGAAATGGCAATGTGCTCTTCAGAAGACCTAGAAAACTAAACTGAAATGAATGTGCTCAGTACTTTCCTCTTATTTCTGGTTGCTGGGGTTTTTTTTTCCACTTTACTGTTCTTTTTCATACTCCTTTGTTTCTTCCCCAACTTGTTTTGGTTTTTTTTAAATCCCTTTAGGAACTCTTGAGAAGAACAAATTAGTTAAAGAGTCAAATTGCCAAATTGCTTGCTGGCTTCAATTATATGTCAGCTGAAGGAAAGGCAAAGGTATTACACCAGATTTCAAAACATAATTTTAAAAAAAATATCTTTTCAAATATGTGTTGCCTTGCTGTTAGGCCAACTGTATCGCTGTTTATCTTAAAGTATTGACATGGCTTGGAGTTATTTCCAATCTTTACATGCCTTGAATATGTATATTCATCCTGCCATCTTTTCTGGAGGACACAATCTATGCTGTGCCGTGTGTGTTATCTGTGCTGTTAAATTCTTTTTTTTTAATTACATTTGATTAGGTGCTGCATTTCTTTCATCAATTTTCTCAAATTTCCCAGTACTGAAAAGAATTATTTTCCATTTCCTACTTTTGTAGCCTTGTTACACATTTCAAATCATTTCAGTCTAAAACGCTTGTTTCTCTCAACACTATTCTCATTTTCATTAGAAATATAAGGACACCTCTAGAATGGACAGGATTCCTTAGGCAATTTCCTTTATTTATCAATTTTATATCACAGTTCTGCTTTTGCACATTGAACTGTGGTAGAGAATGGTAAAGGAAGATAAATGGTTCTGTAATTAATTCTGTAATTTTGCTTGAGGCAGTTTATTGAGCTAACAAAATCCAAAATATTAGACAAATCAGATAAACGTAGGGTGGTTTTTTGTTTGTTTGTTTTTCTTTCTTAAAGCTACACAGAAAAGGTGCATTTTGAATCATTTATTCTTCTGGTCTTATAGCAGAATGAATAGAGGTCACATGAATAAATACCAATACTTTAATCCTTTTTATCCATCTAGGTTATAATGGGCACCTCAACTGGCTTGTAGGTGTGACTAAGCCTTCAGCAGCAGGAAGCTCTCTTCACTCACTCATTTACCAACAAGGATTTAAAACTATCCCAGCATTTATAACCATATGGACTAGAAAACTAAGTTCTAAGCAAAGAGCATATAAAGTCAAAGAGAAGACAGAAAGGAAATAAATAGCTTTTCGTATGCAGCTCTTTCCTAGCCCACCGCATCCTCAACGGCAAATCCTTGCTGTCAGCTTTGGTTTTAGTCACTCAGTGGCTTCTCAGTTACAGCAGACTTTGTCCAACTGCTCCCAGTCCCTGTGAAGCCTTTCTGATCCCCTGTAGAGTCCATCTTCTCCCTCCTCCTCGCTGCAGACTGTCAGCACCCTTGCCTCAGCTGTAGATTCTGAGTTTCCCAGCTGAGATTCCCTCATTTGCTACATCCTGACTCTTCCTCACCAGAGCAGGCTCCATAGCTCTCCTATGGGAAGTGCAATCACCTGCGTCCTCCGGATGGTTCTGCCTCACCTGTCACATTTTTAAGAGGAGTGTAACCTAAAGCTGAGAATTAACTAAGTCAGACATACCTCACGTTGGAATGGCACAAGAGAAATGAAAAGGGAAAATATCAGGGATGAGTGGTATGACTGTGATAACAATAATCCATAAAACATTCCTCTATGAAGCCTCACAGTTGAGTTTGTTACGCTGTACAGAGTTCTGAGCAATCCAAAACATCAGTTTTTACCATTTCAAGAAACAATAAAAAGATGGTTATATCACCACTACAAGTAATTTACAATCAATTCCTCACCTATGTACTATCCCCTACTCATTTCATGACCCAACAGGAGAAATTTTACAAATAGCAATTAAAAATTATAATTCTACAGAATGTATGGTTTTGGCAATTGGACCAAATGACACCAAAATGCTTTTAAATACCTTTAACTTCTTTGTCGTTCTTGAACCATCTGATATCAGCTGCTGGCTTACTACCAGATGTCTTGCAAGTTAGCTGCATCCTCTCTCCCTCCATAACTGGTGAGGTAAATCCAGTAATTTGTGGCTTCCCAGGAACACCTAACAAGCAAACAAGCAAAATGTCTCTGATAGTGTCAGCTGCTGCCACAAATACACGATCAACTTAAAGTTCACTTCTTCATAGGCTCTAAATTCTGGAAACAGGATAATTAATTCCTCGTGCCTTGTCAGTTAAACCTTCTTCCTATTGTAAATTAACCATCAATCTGAATAGTAGTTGATTCTAAATAAAGAAAGAAAGCAAGAATTACCTAATTTGCTACAAGAAACAGATTGCATTTTAATAAATACCTTACCTATGTACATTCTGCATGCAGGTCTAGTCTGACTTGTTACAACATTTAAACTGCTCAGCACAGCAAGCAGGATGACAAAGCATATTAGAAGCACAGCTGTGAAAATTAGACGTAACTGACAACAAAAAGCTGAACTGACCTAAGTTCAGAACAGATGTTTACACCTGAATAATGAAGACTGTAATACAAAATCCAGGGAAAAGGGAGGATGAAAATAAATACAGGAATCACTTTATCTTCAGAGAAGGCAAAACCAAAACACCAAGAGGTATAATCACAGCTTCACTGGCTATGGAGGGTTCTTCAGCTGAATACAAGAGGACATCACATGATTTTGACATATCATACACATAATATTCTATTTGGAAATGGTTCTTTTTCAATGAACCATGGAAGATGTAAAAAAATCCCAAAAAACTAAACATGAAGAAAATTGGGAAAATTTTGATCACTACGTGTGTAAATCCATTTCACTTATGAAGACACAAGAATAACTTATTTTAAAGTAATACTGCTGACTGTAATTTAAAAATCTCAAAAAATGTCAGTTATAACTTGCCTCTTGGTGCATTCACGTTTGTGGTTAGATAAAGGGCTTGGTCACAGTAATTGATTCTGTGTCCTGTATTTCATAATTCGGTTTTCCTATGTCTCTTTTCCAAAGCGACAGATTTCGTACATAAAAGCAAACCTACTGCATAGTACATCTCTTTCATAAATCTACTCCTCTCTTTCAGGACAGAAAATGGTGTCTACTACAATACCTTGACACTTAAATTTTTTAATCGACAGCTGAGCAGTCAATAAAGAGATCATTAGTACATGAAAAGATAGTTTATCTGCTTAAAAGATGTAATACATTTCAGTGGGAAAGATCCCCTTCTCCAGGAGAAAACATCTTAAAAGTTTAAAATGGTCCTTTGAAATAAGAAAATACAAATACAAAATGAAAAAAGGCAGGAATCTTAAACTCTGCAGCTTTCTCTCTTGGAAGGTAAGTAGATGATGTTGGAAAACCTTCATAAAACCCTCCCCTAAAATTAAGGGAAAGCTTACAGGACTGTGAAAGATCAAGTTATTTCTGTTAATAAATATTGGCTAGATATTTTGGGATTTTTTTTGTCTTTGTAACACCTTTCTATGTCTTTCTTCCATTTAAAAGGTTGAACTGGTGCACTCCTCAATTGTTTAGATCATTAAATGCCTCTCCACAGAAAGACGATTAAGCATAGGCAGTTGCAATTCCAGAATATTCTGCTTTGAGTGGGTACTTTTTGTCCTTAATGGCAAACTTGTGAAGATTTTTGTAAAATAGTCTCACAGGGACTGAAAGGGAGATGTATTTCATATCCTAAGCACAAAACCAATTCCCTGGCTGGATTAATGTGAATATTACTGCCACAGAGAATATCTTACATTAGTCCTATTAAATTCAACTGTCTGCCCATCCACATATAAAAATAAAACAAAAAGAAAGAAAGAGTCATGTTCAGGGACAGAAAAAAGGAAAAAAGAATAAAAATCAATCTCTAAAATCATATAACCTCTTAGGTTCGCAGGTGTGTTTCAATGAACTATAGCAATTTTGGCTGATTGGGCTACTGACATTCAGAGTATCATATAAAGCTTCGAGCAGAAACTTTATTTCCTGGGCATCTCTTGAAATCTATTGCTTTTCTATGTGTATCTATAACCTTTGGGGAAAACAGCAGAGCACTTAGAGGATAAAGCATAAAAGAAGCAGCAAACCCAGTGGAAATTTGCACTTTATAGACCAAAAAAAAAAAAAAAAAAAGAGAATGAGCCAAAAAAAAATGCACAGCTAAGGAAAAATGATAAAGCTCTAAAGCCCGTTTTGATTTCATGCTTTCTGATTTTCTCCCCTTTGCCCTATTCAATAGACTGTTAGGAGATGAACACATGCACCTTCCTCGCACTTGTGCTGCTCGGGATGGAGAGGTTATGTCCATTTTATGGAGCACTTGTTCCACAGTGTTTGTGTGCTCCCTAATTCATTGTCCTGCCACGGTGCAAGCAGGAAGAGGCACGTTATTCTTCAGCACAGGAATATGAAACAAAAAACGTCAGGGAAACCAGATCAGACATTTACATTTATCTTCTGCCAAGCCTTAGAAAAGTTCATTCTTATCATAATTTGCCAGAGCCTGGGGAGTTTAACACTTGTTTCTTTCTGCTCAGCTGTTCACACTTACCGAGAACGGTGAGGAAAGCCTTGGAAGTTTTGACAGGCATAGTGAATAGAGAGCAGGTGTACTGCCCTTCGTCCGACAGGGACACATCGCTGACACTGATGCTCAGCTCGTGCCACGACGCTCGCACCAGCTCAATTCTGTTGTCCCTCAGAGCTGAAAGACAAAACAAAACAAAACAATCCACGTTAAGGTCAGATCCAGCAAATGAAGGAAGTGTGGGGTGTTCTACAAGAGGCTCAATGAAGGTTCCCAGTGAAACCAGGCCCTAGACCACAGGGATGTGGACGCAGTTGTCTGTGCAGAGGAGTCTCTTTTCTCTGTGGAATGAAGTATGAGGGTTTAGCAAGTTTTTGAGTGGTGTAGTGAGTGACTTGTAACATATATAAACCTAGAAACTACAGGACTTGAGTTACCTCTGGCCTCCCTCTAAAAATCCCAACAATGACTTTGATTTCTGTCCCCTCATAGCTTTGTTCAGTGCCTAAAATAAACCCTTCCTAAAACCAGCTTGTTTTTCATGTGTTCACAGTTGCTAAGAATTCTGTGTCTAGCCTTGCATAGCTTGCCTACGGATTTTTCTCATGCCCACTACTACTCATATTGACCTGGAATATCAGGTATATTGAACTCTGTAAATGAGTATTTCTTATTACTAACAGATTGAAAGTCTCACTTATACATACATATGCAGTATGTTTAACAATTTCAGGTAATTGTGTATATTGACTTTACTTTTTTGATTATAAATAAAAATATGATCTTCTATTCTGTTTGCATGAAACCAATGAGGGAAAAGGAGCACGTAGATTCACATTAATTCAAAATGTCACCTTAGTTAATGCTTTGAACTCTAAAATATTTTAAAACCTATACTTAGATTGACCCACATTTTCTATTGAAAAACTGCCAAAACATTCCCAAACATTCTATTTCTCTGCAGTAAAGTTGCTTCAGGAATCTGCATATATTATCCAAGCCTTTTCTAGAAATACTAACATCGTAAGTAAGCAAACACTGTAATTCTGCTAAGCAAACAACAAAAAGCCTCTGTAATTCAGGAAGTTTAGCTGTATCTAGATACAAGTCTCTGACTTGATGGTGCTTGAAACTTCAGGGAGTCTATTTTTACAGCAAGCCTCTGAAAGTCAAAAGTAAAATGGGACTATGAAATTTATTGAGACAGCTACACTTGCATTTGTGGGAAGAACCAAGGTGTTCAAGTCCCTAATGCTGTTCTCTCATTTCTTTCTAAAGTCTCCAAAGACTCTTAGATTTGTCTAGTATATCTCTTCCAATGATAAAAAAAAAAAAAAAGTTTTATTGTGGTTCTTTTGCTATTAAACCTAGATGTTTCTGCCCAATTGCTATCCAAGTCAATCCAGATAGATTTACACCAAAAGAAGAAGATACAATGAAGATTCAGCAAAAACATCACTTGAATTTATTTTGTTCTAAGGCTGCCATTTAGGTTTGCTTTCACCAGCAAAATTTCAGCTGAATTTACTGATTATTACAGGGTAGGCCAGCTAAAACTCAGCTTCCTCTCTGCAGGGTCTGAAAGGTGGCAGCTTAAGCAGGTCTAACATACAGGCATGCCATGAACTTCTTCAAGGCACATCAAAGAGACTGAGGCTGTGTGTCATGGACGCATTCCAAACGGAACTGAGATGCTGTCTGGCCAGCCACAACAAGAAAAAAACCCCAATTATGTAGTTTATAATATCAAATCCATATAATGATGAAAATAGGTGCAACGTTAAAGCAAACAAGCGAGCGAACCAGAAGCCAGGAAACGCAGAGCTGACAGAACAGCTGAGAAAAACAAGCTCAGGAAAACAAAAAAAGCACATAAAAACCGAATGCCTACCAACCCCAAACAGCTGGCAGAGCTGATCACTGTGGATTTAGCAGCCAAAACTCCTCACAACAGTGAAGCTGTTGCTACCTTTGAGGAAGTAGATGGGGACTCAGAAATCCTTTCTCAGCTTGTCAATTCTAGTCAGATGCAAATGAGCAGACATAAGAATGGCAGCTTATTTCATATAACTGACCTCCCAAAAAAAATTTTAAAAAGAATCCAGTGCTTCCAAATGGTTTGATCACCACCACACCTATTTGTATAATTTTGCAACAGAATAAAAATATATAAAAACAAAACATCTCTCAATACTCCCTAATTTGGAAGTGGTGACTTTTTCCTCCCCTTAATCTGAAATTATTTTAAAAATAATGCACTATATCTTCTTATGTAGTATTTTACTTTAATTTTCAGTTGTTACTACTTTGTGATACAGATTTATGTATCTGTTGAAATATTTTCCTACAGATGGGGCAAGGTGTAGAATTTCATGCCCTAAGAACAGTAATGAATTCCACTACAGCACAACTGGACTCCAGATGATGCCAGTAGCACATCATTTTGGTCCCACAATTGAAATACAAACCATTTCCATCAACATTCTTAGCTCTCCTCCCTAACTTCCTCCCCTCCACACCTTTTTTAACCTTTGTATAATATAAAAACCTCAGCTCAGTCAATTTTCTGGAAATATTGTAAAAACCACCTCTGGTCAAGAGATGAGATCAGATGTTCCATGTTTCCTTATGGAGTGGATTTTTATTGAAAGAACAGCAAAAAAAATTTGTAATATAAATACAAGCACAGCCTTTGCAATAAATGCTGCAAATAGCACCTACATAGTACTGCTTTGCAGGAAAGATGTTTGTCAGGAGCATTTTTATAAGTGCTGGGTCTAAAGACAATTATCTCTTCCATCATTTTCAAACCTGAATATTTTGAAGCTTTCCTGTCTATGTAGATGACAGGCAAACCAAATTCTGCTGCTATGGCTTAGACAAGGTGAGCACTTACACAGAGACTTTTTAGAATTTCATTTTCAAATTTTATTCCCATAACTGTTTCTATAGCCTCATCTATTTAGAAAGATACCAGTTTCTCTTCATGAAATTGATAGCTGTGATGGATCCCAGAACTGTTTGTTTTCATTTTCTGTCTTGGGTGCATTTTGTTAAGAGGGTGATGGAAACAACAGCAACATCGGAGAAAACAGAGATAATTCTAGCAACTCATGATATCCAGGTATCGTGAGTGAGTGGAGCAGGGTCTTGCTCATGGCAGAAAATCTTGCCAAGCCTGGTTGATGGAGTAAAGCAGCCCACGGACCCTGGACAGAAGGCAGCTACTGAAAGGGACCAAGTGGCAAGCAGCTCCACCACAGTAGTTTAAATGAAGTTCCATAAAGTAAAATACAAATTATTCCCTCGTACTTAATGAGCATGAAAACAAAAAGTAGAGCACTGCTCTTTCAGAACCTTTTTTGGAAACTCTTTCTTTTTTTCCATTTCACTTTGTTAGAAGCCAAACAGACCTTTCTGGCCTCTTGCTGGGTATTTTAATCTACTTCGCTGAACCATTGCCCTATCCATAGTTTGCACACCTACAGAGATACTAGAAAAAGGGTAAATGAACAGAATATTTATTTGACTTCCAGGAAATACACGTATGCCTAAAGAAGCAACAAAGAATACCAGCACTGGCATCTCTTTGCTGGATTCTTATGTTGCAAGCCCTTTAAAAAATACAAAATGCAACAAGAAGTATAATTACATAGTAAATTCCAATATGCCCTAGGTACATTATTTCAGTTTTCTGTAATTCCCAGGCACATATGATGTAGTTAATTTGCAAGGCATGAAATAATTATGCATAAAACACTTGTTCCTAAGCAGACACACTTCATTTATTTTACCTGTCATTCTCTTTTCCTGTGGAAAAGAATTCCTTTCAGAATGTTCTCTGACACAGAAACAAGCAACCTTGATAATTTGTATAGTTGAGGTAATTATGAGTAAGAGATACAGTCATGTATTTCAGCTGCAATAATTAGTAATTATTGAGACTGACGACCATCACAATAAAGTGGTCTCCTTGTTCACAAGCAAACAAAGCCACACTTTATTTTTTGAAAAAAATAGTAATATAATGATCATATGTTATCATAGAGAAATCCTGCAACAGGAGTTATAGCAGAGACACAAAAAAACCTTAGAAATTTGCAGAAATGGAAAAAACATCCACATTTCATACTGTGAAGAAAAGGCAGTTAGACTTGTTAGATGTGGTAGCCTCACAGCAGCATCTCTAATGTTATTTCATCTAAAATGACCACATCTTTGTAGTATTTTAAGTCATATATTTGAAGAATGGGAGAAAAAACAAACAACAAAATCCCCAAATCCTCCAGAGTAATTTGCTGATGTTTTGAGTATATTAACTTGACATATGCTGCCATTCTGGAATTCACTCAACAAAATTTTCTTTCATACGTTGGAGCTCTTCTGTCTCTAGTGGGAATAACATAACCATTAGTTGGAACCAGAAGGATTTCTGATACTCCACAGGTCATGCTAAATGCCCAGAATTCTAATACTTATGAAACTGAAACAATCCCTCTGATTTTCAGATTCCAACTTTCGGAATGCAGTACCATCATCTGAAACAGATTTAAAGGGATTTATGTTGTGTTTCTGGATATACTTGAGAAGGCCTTTTTCTTTGCTCCTAATGAATTCAATATACCAATATCCCCATAGGATCATCTACAGAACTTGCTTATAGTTGTGCATCAACCACCACCACCAGAGCAAGAAAGAGACAGAACAGGAGTAAATGGAACAAACCAAAGTAGTTTTGCTATTTTGTGTCTTCTAAACATTCATATTTATTTTCTAAAGATTCAAATTTCCTTTAAAAGAAGAAGGACTCATCCACAGTTATTCTACTCATGCCTATCCTACCTAGTCTGTACTGTCACGGTATCTGAATGCCTAAGATTTTAAAACTTCTCAGTTGTTTTTATGCAGAAAGAAAGTCCATTTCCTTCCTCTTTCATTCCCAGTCATGAAATCTGATTACTTTCATTCAAGTACACACGGGTGGCAGTGTGGATATTTAGTAATCCCTTGTTTTCTGTTTCTACTTCTGCATGTGCTGAGGCCATTTTTACATCTCAGTGGAGGCCATCCTTACCTTTCCATAGCACTGATTTTGTGAACCTACCCCTTATTTCCCCTGGGGCAGAAGTCCTCAAACTGAGTCTACTTTCACAGCTAATGCTAATATAGAGGGAAAAGAATTAGGAATTTCTATGCAACCTACCGAACTGGCTGACATAGGTACCATTGATGTCCTTTAAAGGTGACATCTTGTATAGGTAAAAACAGCGGAAACCACATAAACCGAAGGTCGCAGTACTGTGGAGGGATTTTTGGCTAATTGGCTGTGGAACAGTCTGACCAATTTGCAGATGCATGATGGCTTTTCCTCCATTAGGAAAGTGATTAGTAAAGATGAATTCAAACAGACATTCCAAACAGTGTCTTCCACAGTTTTCTGTTTTTGAACTGGACTCTATGAATACTTCAACTTCACTGAATTTTTCAACCCATTCATGTACTTAATAAATTTAAGGCATCACTGAGTTTCATAAAAGGTACTAAGCAAGGGCTGAGAAATGGAAAAACGACATAACAATCCTTGGAGACAGATTTTACTTTCATTCCAGTGCATTTCTGAAGTATTTGGTGATCAAAAGGAAGAAACAATGGGGTCAATAGGAATATACTTCTACCTTTAATCATCTGGCCATCTTCTACTTTATGCTCTGGCTTTCAGTCTAATAAGAAAAGACGAGATTATTTTCAGCTGAGATACATTGCTGAAATACTTGATTAGCTTCCTTAGAGAACAATGTTCAATAGCAAGCTGCTTCCTCCTGTTTAAATTTTTCCGAATTTTTGCATGTAGCATAACGTATCTGCCAAAGACATAGAGCAAACTCCCTTCACCAGGAGAAGTGCTGACAGTCTCTCTAAGAGAGGCATCTACTCTGTGCTTGCCTTGAAAAGGCCAAAGCACTGGGGACTCAGAACCTGTCTGTACAACCTTATCTATTATTTATCAGGGTGTACAGCCTTACATGCTTATGAGGAAAACCCAAACAGCAAGGTAATTTCTTCAGTGAAGTGACAATTCTCTGTTTTCTGCAATCTGGATAAAATGAAAAGACTTTGAGGTGACGTACAATGACTTATGATTTTGAACACAGCTGCTAAGTGAGGTTTCACCAACTGTTGCAAATTGACAAACGAAGGCCAGGACAACTAAATGCCCTTCATGGATGGAATAAATAAACTTTCCTGCATGGCAGATTTCCTGCACTGAGCTACATTTTCTCTCACAATCATGTTCTGCATTTGCTTCTTTCTCTCTTTTTCAGAGCACTCAAGAAACACAGCAATATGCAAAAAGAAAGGAAGCACTTGCCTTCTAGGGTGTTTGTGATGCCTGTTTCTGGTATTAAAGAAGGAGTGAACTCGTGTTCTTGTCTTTTGAGAATCATAAGGATGACGTTTATTGTCTAAGAAGGTCTGAGGGCTGACTCTCGTTCACACAGGAAATTTACCTTTCAAATCCTTCCAAAACATATGGGTTTTGAACTATGAAGATGCTTTACTGTTTTACTGTGTTGAAATAATATTTAACCATACCTCCAAATAACAAAAATCACATTAGTCAGGATGAAGCATTGTCTTACAAGGTCTGTTCATCTGGTTCCATCTTCAGTGGGGAATTACAAGATTTCCTATTATCCTAATGCAACTGGACATGTGCCACAGCACAGTATCCTAGAAAATATTTAAAAATCACACTTCTCAAATATGCAGCTGCAAAAATTAAAATTGCAAAGTGATCTGGCAAGGTTAGAGATGGACAGAATTAAAATAAATGAGATTCAATAGATAAAAGTAATTGGTAATCTTATGCACCATGTTGGAAATGAATGTTTTGAAAACAGTAATGCAGGAAAGCAGCCCTGAGGATTACAGAGGAAATTATTTAACTATATGTTCAAATGCAGCACCACTCTAAAAAGATGAATCCTGTTCTGGGTTGTACTGATCCTTGCAATTATGGTAAAAGAAAGTGCTACAGTATTCCAAAATAGCGTACATCATACTGTGCCATATATTGTAAATTACAGACAGGAACAGTCTCTCAGTTAGGAAGATAATTTCTGAAGGTCTACTGATGGAATACTGCTGCAAAACTAATACTAAAAACATGAAAATAATACAATGGAGAGCTATAATAAGTCCACACCTACCTAAGGAAATACTAACAGAAATTAGAATTTTTTTTTTCTATAATATTGAGGGTAATGCTGAAAAGACATTTCAGCCTACATTGTAAGTGAGAAATGTTAGATAATGACTTTATTGAAGTAGAAGAGATAAATAAATACTAATCCTCTTGCAAACCAAAACAAAGTTGCACAGATTTCCAAGCTTATTCTTCTGTGAAGATCAGACCACGTAGTTTTTCCCCATGCTACTAAGGTTGATACTAAACATTGTGTTAACAGTACTTACAGATTGCTGACCAAGGCAGAGATAAGCTTATGTAGGTATTAAAAACTGTCTGGCCAAAGAGCACAGAGCTCTACCAAGACCATCTGTGTATTTTAAAGAACATCAGTTGTATAATACTCTTTTTCTTTGTCAAGAGATTGCTCTTTACAGTCACTGCTGGTGACCTTCATGCCCTGGCTTTAGTTAGCTTTGAAGGAAAGGAGTCCTAAAGGATAGGGAGACAGAATAACTCAGTCAGATTTTACACTTTTAGCACTGCTGCACCACCAGGTTCTACTCAGACCTGCCCAAACGCAATACATTTTTCGTGTGTGTCTGCAGCTGACAATGCCTCAAGGAAGCTGCAGGGCTGTATTTCCCTGACCTTGCAGATGATGACATTACAGTTCTGCCTATTCACTAGCTAAACTTAATGATCCCCTGACACTGGAAGTGTTTTAATGGCATGAAGGAGTGTTACTCATGGTAGAGTCGTGTTTATGGTACTGCTTCATATTCCTTGGAAAGTCAGAGCCTTCTAATTTCCAAGAGTGCAGTCCTGTTCAAACATATTATTTCAGCAGAATATGGAGAGACTTTCTCAGCTATCGATGCTCTAAAGGTGATTTCTCTGTAACTGAGAACAGCTATAAGATGCCCCTGCTCTTCCTGCACTTCTTGCTCACGTAGATACAGAAATGAGCATCATCCTTCCTGTAGCAGATGGCTATGCTGGCTACAGATGCCAACACAGGAATACTCATTCTTCCTAACTACATTAAGCAGTCAGACTCCCTAAACTCCTGCTGTAGCCAGTGGAGCAAGTTAGCTTCCTCCAGAGGCCAATTAAGAACAGGTCACTGCCTTGAAAATATTATGGAACCTGGACAGAACAGGCAAGAAATCCTCAATGATTGATGAATGTATCTGCAATCAACCTAGCAACTGATCCCAGTACCAACGAAGAGTCAAAAACTAATGTATACATCAATACTGAAGATATTAGAGCTATTAGGGATGACTTGCAGATCTCACTACTGAGGGAACTGAAATATGGAACAAGTACCAGGAGAGATCCGAGATGAATCTAGTGCAATTCCAGGGAGGATTCTCAGAAAGCTCTTTGATGGCTACAACATCTTTTATGATAGAGCCCTGAAAGTTTTATGATGTCTCTCATACAGCCTAGCAGCAGAAAATCTATCTCTCCACCACAAGTATACAGATGCTCCCTTTTTTGTGGGATTTCTCTTAGTTTCCCAGATATAGATGTGCTGTGAAGGAAACTGTTAGTGAGAAATGGTGTCAGAAAGAGATAATTAAAGGATTGGAGCATCTCTCATACAAGTTGAGGCTAAGAGACTTGGGATTCCTTAGATGAAGAAGCAGAAAATCCTGAAGTTAATCCAAATTCAAAAGAAAAAACTGGCAGCAGATCTAGACCTCTAATTTTCATAGGAAGCTGCTCTAACATAATCAGAGAACCAAGCTGGACTAGATGAGCTCCAGAGGCCCTTTCCAACGTGAAACATTCTGTTGTGACTCTGGATGTTTTTGGGGTAAAGAACCTATGCCAGAAAATTCAGAAATGTGACCAATCCTGAAGTACCAACTAAAAAACCCTTTGGTAGATATTCACAAAGATTAATCTTCTTTAGCTTTTCCTAAGCATTTTTCTCCCTCATGGAGGACATGGATTTGAGTCCCTCTGAAGAAGAGTCTTCCAGTGTCCCCGCTCTATAGTCAATGGGGAAACAAAACAACCAACCAACCAACTGACCAACCGAGGAACCAACAAAACAAACAAACAAACAAACAAACAAAAAATACCCCAAAAAACAACCAAAAGCAAAAGACAGAGAGGAAGATAAAAATGAACTTTCCTTGGCTAAATTTAGTTTGTGTAAATGCACTTCTTTTGCAGCTATATTCCAAGAATGTGGTGACACAAGTGCAGCAACCAACCATTTGGACTCCATGATGATGGCCAGACATATTCACCAAGCACTACTGAATATTATTTAGAAAGCTCAAACAAACACTTGACATATGATGGCAAGCCAAGTACTGATAGATGCACTGAATAAAAACTCCACTGTGAATAATGCATTACTTAACTAACAGTAGATACTGACAATAATAGATGTGTGGAATCATGCTACTATTTGTACTATTTATCCCCAAGATCTGGCTTTTTTTTGGGCCATTCACATATACCAGATATATTTGAGTACACCAGAAGAAACTTCTCCATGCTTAACATATATGTCTAGACAAAAAACAGCTGAATGCATCCTGACTTTTCCTTTCTTTAAGAGTTGGGGAAAAATGGTTCTTGGTTATTTCTTGTTTCTTGGCTGTTTCTTTTGCAGTTCAAATTGTAGCAAGAGGTAAAGGAGAAAAGACATTAATTTGAAAAAAAAGTAGAGAGTAACAACCATTTACAGTTAGAGAATGCTACTAACACTTCACACTTGCAACAATTTATTATTATTATTTGTTCGCATAGTGCACTTTGCTTAACTGGTATAGCTTGAAGACTCACTAAGAAACCACCATAATCTGTCTTTAGTTCACTATTTATGAAGGATAGATTTGCACATCATGATTGTCATATGAAAGTAAGCATTTAATAAATAAAAATTGCCAGGAGTACTTCCAACAGTGATTCATTTTTGTGGCTATTTTTAATAGACAGAGAATCTCTTAATTATTGGCAACAGAGTTGAACAAGAATTTCTGAGATTACTGTGTCCTCCCGAGTTGTACGCAGTGGATCAAGAGTGCCTTCCAGATCTGCCTCACAAGCCATGGCACAAGCAGAGGAGGCGCTTGGCCTTCAGGGCTCTGGCTGTTACTGCACTTCTTGGGCTTTTCAAAAAAGTGCCCAGCAGAGGACATTAATTTCCCATTTGGATAATGACATGTTGACAGCATCAGGAGTAATAGGAGTAACAATCTGCAACACTGCATGCATGAATGTTTTTGGTGTCTAAGTTATAATATTCCATTTTTAATGATGCTGTGTCCTTGGTTCCTCCTTCTCTCTCATCACTTCAGAGCTAATTCGTTTAACTCCTTTCTACCCATCATTCAGCTGCTTTTTGACCTTCTCCAGGCATAAAATTTAAGACTTCTATTTTTGAAAGTATTTAGAGAAATAAACACTTCTTGTCTACACATGTGAATCTTCTTTCCCATCTTACTCATCTCCTGGCATATTCAACAGCTCTGGAAAAATTCCAGATATCAAATCTACTTCCTGTGGTACACAATAATATTTTAACACTACTACTATCAATAAAAGCAGCATTTTTTTTTCTGCTTTCCATTTTATTTGCCAAGTTTGATGGTTCCTCAGATCTTCCTCTTTACCTTCTTTAATCAGGGTATATCAAAATTCTCCAAAAAAACTAAATAAAATTTTATATTTAATTATTTTCCACTGTTACAACCTTTAGTACACTCTGTATATATTTATTTTCCAACAGAAAATATTTGTCCTGCCTCACCGATCCCATCATTTCCTCATTTTTTAACTCCTCTTACTCTTCATCATCCTTCCTTTTCTTTGAAATCTTTCCTGATTGTACACATAGGTGGGTATTCCCAATTTTTGGAATAAGCTGTCCTTTACTCCAGTTTTTATTCCATCTACTCTCTTCCTTTTCTCCTCATCAATCTTTAATTGATAAAAAACTCTGTTGGCATCCCTATTAGTAACACTTTTCTTATTTCCTCTAGTAAATACTTTTATTTCCTCTGTGTACTAGACGAGTTCTCTGTAAGAATGAGGCCACTGGAAAAAGAAAATAAAATAAGAACGGGCTAAACCAATTATATATACAATATACATCAAGAATACTGATCAGCAACTCTTTAAAAGGGAAGAGTACATGAAATTAACTTATTACTTTATATTGCCAAATATAAACTCCCAAGTACACTTTATCTTTCCTGTAGCAGAAGTTCAAAAATGTAGCAATTGTAAATTTAAATTGCTTCACACTTATCAGCATCCTGAGCTGTATGAGGAAGAGCATCACCAGCAGGTCCAAGCAGATGATCCTTCCAGTCTCCTCAGCACTGCTGAGGTCACACCTGAGGTGTTGTACCCAGTTCTGGGCTCACCCAGAAGAACAGAGACAGGGTCATACTGCAGTAGGACCATAAATGCCAGGGACTGCAACATCCATCTTTTGGTGGCTTGGCCCCAACTCACTGCCAGGTGCTCACCAAAGCCACTCTATCACTCCCCTCCTCAACTGGACAGGGGACAGAAAATATAACGAAATGCTCGTGGGTCAGGGTAAGGACAGGGAGAAATCACTGAACGTTTACTGTCATGGGCAAAACAGACTCGACTTGGGGAAATTAATTTAATTTATCACCAATTAAATTAGAGTGGCATAACGAGAAATCAAATCAAATACTAAAACACCTGTCTTCCAACTCTCCCTTCTTTCCAGGCTTAATTTTACTCCCAATATTCTCTTAACTCCTCTTTCCCAGCAGCGCAGAGGGACAGAGAATGGGGGCTGTGGTCAGTTCATCACTCAGTGTTTGTGCTGCTGCTTCCTCCTCAGTGGGAGGACTCCTCACACTCTTCTGCTCCCACTGCAGACAGTCCTTCACAAAAGTAGAATTGTATCATCATAATAATACAGAAAAATAAAACAAACAACCAAAAAGTTCTCAGACACTACTCTCTGCCTTTTTGCCTTTTAAATTGCTTTCATATAATTAAAAACTGATACCCTGCAGAGTGCTCTGCTGAACTGTAATGAAGACAGTTGTTTGAGGACTATCCATCCATAGAGATAAGTCTTACCTGGTACAGGGAAAATGTTGACAGTTTAATGGGATTGCCCCCGGAATTGAGTGCTGTTCTGGGTAGGCCCTCCCACAAACATGTTTTTTCTCAGAATAAAAATGAATCTTAAAAACATTTGATTGAATCAGTGGAAATCTTTCCAGCTAGAACAATAGAAAGGGAGAAACTAAAGAAAAAGGAGCCTGATATTTGTCTGAGTACACACAGGTCAGCTCTCACGTGCTCCAGGAGCCTGTTCTAGGGGGTTGTCATCCAGTCTGAGCTGCTTTTACCACTTGTAGGACAGCACAAGCTTGAGCCTCCCAAGGAAACTTCTGCATCAACATTGAATTACAGCTTCATGGATGGAAATAACAACCACCAGTGTTTTGGAAGCTCTGGCAACTCAGCTCTTCAAATGTTGACTTACTGAATATATTTTTGAACACTCTATGCCTGATAGACAAGATTCATACTGTATTACTTTAATTTCCAAGAGGTCCATCCTGAGATCAGGAAAAGAAAAATTAAACCATACAGAACTTGTTAATCCTTACTTAAAAAACTGAATTAAAAAAACCCAAACAACCTCAAACAATAACTTTGTAGACAAATGCTCAGAACTAATTTCTCTGGTGTTTCCTAAATTTTGAACTTTCTTTGCAGATTAAATTTTGTTGACTTGAATCCTAGAACGTATAACCAAACAGTGGTAGATTAAAATAAAACAATCCACCACCACTTCCACCAAAAAAAAAAAAAAGAAAAAAAAAGAGAATTCTCAAACCGTTCTAGCACAGAAAACTACAATCCTATAAATTTAAGAATAGCAGCAGATTTAACTTCACAGTGAGGTGAAGGATAATCAGAGCCATATGGATTAACACTAACTCAAAGGCACTGTAAAGCTGTGTAGGAGACCATAGGGAGGGTCCTACTGTAAAATCTCGATCATGAGCTTTACACCAATAATTAAAAGAGTCTGCAACCAGGTTTATCTCCAGGGGATGAAGCCAAATTATATCCTCATGTGCAAAACCGTCTTCCTAATGCCAGCAGACATAAAACAATAAATGGATTAAAGCCAAAAAGAGGCAAAAATGCCTTTGTCTCCCTCAATAGCACTTTAGAGGATAAAGTTCCTTGGAGACTGCTTAAATTCAGAGGGAAGGAAAGGGAGAGGGAAAGACTGTGAGACTACTTGAGGATCTGGCCCAGGTGTGTCTATCTAGATCCAAGACAGACAGCTACAAATGAGCCAAGATGAAATATTTTTGACTGCAACAGACAAAGTAGGATGGGAACGATGATTACACTGCTCCACAATGGGGATTGTGGTAGCCAAATTCTCTGAATGTAGGCGCTGATCATCCATTTTAAAATTAAAGATATATTGTTCCCTGTGAAAATGAAATCAAGGACTCGACTCTGATCTCCCCCATTACAGAACAACTCAGATAATGTAAATCAAGTATCATCTTGTAAGGTGATCTCTGCTGGAATAAATTTGACAGCAGAGACAGACGTGTCAAAAAGCCACTACAATAAAACCCAGGAGGCTCACTGGCACTCTGCACTGTCATTTGGTCTCTGATATTTCTGGCAATTCATTAAGGAATAGCACCTAGCTCTAGCTGGGGATGAAATTAACACAAAAATAAAAAAATATAGCAAACATCAGAAACATGAATCCCTGTGCCTAAGGAAAACCTTTGGGCACTGCTGAAACCTTCAATTATGCAGTGCCAGGTACCTAGCTGAGCTGCTGAGCTCAAGTCTCTCAGAAGGTACAAATGCCTCCAGGCAACTGCCTGAATTCTCCTGAGTCTTTTAACTGGGTAAGGAGTGCCGGATAGATCCTGCTTCTGCATCAGGGCAATTCCCAAAATGCTCTTCCACTGATTTTATCCAGGAGCTCACCCACCGGACATCCCCAGAATTACTTGCTAGATCTCCTCTGGCAAACTGATTCTCCCAAACCTGGAGAGAATTCAGTGTTACCCCAAAGGCCTGGTTAGAGAGCCCTGCTCAGAAGGGGCAGATTCCAGAACTTCCACCTCACTTTCTCTATTTCCATGCCATCACCACTGGACTTTGGGACATTTGCCATTTAAAGTCTCCTTTAAAACCATCCTACTTTGTATGAATACAGACTATACAAATATAAATATAAATATAAATACATACTAATTGAAAGGAAGATTTAAACATTGTTTTCCTGTATTTCCAACCTGCTGCCTCAATTTTTGCTAGGTAAAGGTGTGAGCAAAATCCATTAAGAAAGTACAGGGGCCACATGCTTACCACATTCTATGAGAGGGTTGGCAGACAAAAGGCCTTATTAATGGCTTGCATTAGACTGTGGCAGTTAAAAATTTTCTCCTTACATGTGGCTTACATGCCACTTTTAGAGGAAAGTGGAGAGTCCTAAGAAGCACTGAATAGCATCCTTTAGGCTAAAGTTGCTTGTCCAGGTTTTATTCCCCCTCATTAGCGCTTCATAATGTTTAGTTTATATGTCTTCTGCTTCAGCTTGCTGTCTTTAGAGTACTCCACTCCCAATTTGCCTTGCTCTTTCCAGACATTTCTCAGAGAGCTTGAACATGTAATCTGAGGCAGACATGTCCTATAGGCACCTCTGCTTTTTTGTGGAACCAGCCTATGGCTTCCTTAGTGAGGAAAAACTTCTTTCCCCTAAATTAACATGCTACAAAGTCATTAACAAAAGCCAAGTGTTAACTCTTCAACCTCCCACCACAATTATTTGACTATTTTCAAAAGCCAAACACCAGCTATGATTCTCTTTCATTTCACACTTAAATGACACAATTAAAGGCAGGTACTGGGCACTGGTTATCAATGTACAGTGCTGAAATCTATAGAGATTCCACAACAGTTACACATAATGAACCTTCCTAAACAAAGCTTTAAAAAAAGAACCAAAATAAAATCTAAGAATTCTTGTTGATTGCAATATTAAAGCAAATAATGTTTGAATATGTGAGTTATGCAAAATTTCTGCACAGACCAGAACTGATAAAGTGCAGAAGATGCTGATTTCTGTTTTGGTGTGCAGGAAAAAAAGGGTGACATTTCCACGGTTGAAGTTAAAAACACCTTTCCTCTGAAAAATGGATTCTGGTAACATCAACAATATACAATCTATACAGGGTATGTGTATCAACTGAGGGGAAAAAAATGAGGAAAACAATCGTTAAGACAAACAGCAGACTAAACTAAACCTGACAGGCTTGAGTGATGACATAATACCCTCTTACTCTGTGATGGTGACACAAAAATGCCAAAGGACACAAAGCTGTCAGTCTTGTTGTTTATCTTCTATCTAAGACTAATAAAAGGAGGTTGGAGACTGACAGAACAGACACGGGGACAGTCCTAGGCATTCAGCTTGCACTCTGAAAAATGTATTGATGGATTTAGAGGTGGCTTATTTCTTATTGCCTTTTTCTGCATTACCTTTGTGAGCTTCCACAAACTTTTGATATAACTATTTTTGTGCTATCATTGCTTTTTTCAAAATCATGTTTAGTAGTTATATTTGCTGATATTACAGTGCCCTAGGAATTTATTAGCAGTATCAGCTTCTGGACAATTGTCCAAATTAGTTGGAAACAAAACTAAGTTTTGCATAGCCCCTCAGGTAGCATCATGGTGAATAATGGAATATTATCAAACAATTCTATTTTTAGCTGTCTCAGAAAACAAAGCCTAAATGCATCCTGCCACATCAGCTCCTAACTCCTAAAAATGGTAAGTGACACAGGTCTCTATAGAGCACAACACTGAAGCAGCACCATTTAATTTTAGCACATAAATCTTGTAAGGCAGGTAAAACTACAAAGAGAGAGAAGAAGGAACAATCTACACAGTGAAGTGCTGGTGAAAAAAAGTGATTTTTCTGGCTATTGCCCCATTTACTTTGTAAGAAACGACTCATAGAAAATACTCTGAGATGAACCAAGTGTATTTCAGAGTTCTGCAGAATAGCTCAAGGGGGAAGTAAGTCTGTGTTATTAAAAACACAGGAGACAGCATTTGCAAAATTTTCCCACACAAGGATACAATGGCAGTAAAATCAAATTACTCTTCATTATTCCTCAAGAACCTCACACAATTGAAGAATTCATTCCTTTCACTGGAGGGTTTGCACAGGCCTGCACTAGCAAGGTACATCTTTAAGACTTGCATGAGGCATTTTCTCTTCTAAAAGCAAATACACAGGACCTTTAGTTCCTGATTCACTCCTTCTCTCACACAGAAACTAACACTGACAGGCACGATCCTGGGGCGTGAGAAATCTGTGTATTTCCCACTGAGGCTGGTCTGCTGAAAGTGCTCCTGAGAAACACATGATCTGCTTCTGCTTTGGTTCCTGGTCTGTGGTTTGACCTTGTCTGGAGTCACTTTTACCTCACTGAGCCCATGATTTCTAACCCCATGCAGTCACAGTGACTTTTCCTTCCATCTAACATTTGCTGTAAGGTGTTATTAGGGAAAAGGTAAAGTAACTAAGAAAGGTGGAGATTCCTTTCACCTTTCTTGATTCAGCTCTCATTCCAGAGAGGACAGGAAAACATTCCTCTATTGACACAGAAACACAAATTGGCTGAGTTTTAACGGCTCTATTCATCTCTTAGTTGCTGAGCGCTGGGGCAGCACTCAGAACAGGAACAAAGTGTTTGTCTGGAACAGTTGAACTGAACAGGCATTTGAAAGCACTTTTAGGTCCCACTGCTTTATGTCCGTGTGCTTGCTACTGTGGCATTTGAGATGGAAGATTCAATTGCAGTCTCCTCACTCACTACAAACCAGTGCATCCTCCTCTCCCTTATTTCAATGATTTTGACCAATGATCTTATTTTACAAACTCCAACAAATCATTTTGCTTTAAGGTTATGCTTTAGCACTGTATTTAATATTGGCCAAGGTAAGCAGAACAATTCACGAAGGGAAAGACAATAAAAACCTCCCCTCTCTTTCCTGTACTGCACCTGCACCACAATGCAGTTATATATATTATAATGAGACATGTGCCAGTGTGAACCACTGTGCTACAGGCACATCATTGCAGCTGTTGAATTATTTCTCTCTGGCATCACCTTGCAGTACCTGAAAACCCCCAAACCTCAGAAATGCACAGCCTATCATGTCTTACTTCTTTAGTAATGTAGAAAACCTTCCCAGCCACTGAACTTGGCAGCAGGTAACTCCACCTCCATCCTTTTGTCCTGCGTTTCACTCACGTGTTCCTGGTGTCAACAAGAGGTTTTTACTATTTCAGGTGCATGAATCTGCCGAAGTTTCAGCCATCTTGCCTCACTTGGGACAGGGCAAGAGTACAATATATGAAAAAAATACCTGAGTGCAATAGGGGGGCTTTTAATTTGCTGAAGTGTGCATTAGCTGAACTGCTTCTTCCTAATGCACAGCCATTAACCTTCTTACAGAAATCAGCAGCTCATACAAGCGCATCCTCAGGAATTTTATAGAGAGACCTCTGCGTGTTAATATGAAGATTTGTCCTTATTTTGTCCGCATTTTTTTCAGAAAAGAGGTGCTTCCTGTTATTTCTAACAGCATGATATAAAACTTCTGATAACACTGTATCATTTCAGTCTCCTGTGTTTAAAGCAGAAACATGATGCACTATCATTTAAACATACAGCCACAAAACAGTTTACTTCTTCTCTACTTTTCTCTCTGTGCCACACTCTGCAGTGAAACTCAGCAACAATTAAATTAATGCACTTAAACTAACCTGTGGTTTCAAGGGCAGCCTAAAAATATTGCAAGATAGCCTGAAAGCTTGATGTTCTTCACACTCTGATGTCAGCCTCTTGTCAAAGCAGCTTTATTCTGACTATGAAAGAATGTGATCTTGACCAAAATAACAATGAATGGAATCAGTCAGAACTACTCATGTATAATTCCTGCTCTAACACATTCCTCATCATAAACAGATTCTCAGATGACACTGTATCAGTGAAGTTACTAGCTTAAAATTTTAAGTGCTTTGCTAAAGTAACATCAACAACTTTACAATATCAAATGGAAATGACACTCACAGCCACATGCAACACGTAAACAAACACTGGTACTGGGATGAAAATAGTTCTAAACTGGACTAAAGGACTTTGCAAAAAATGAGACATGAACAAAATGCCCAGGACGCAGGAACTGCACATTCTTATCTCAGAATGTATACTAGTCTCTTCTTAAGTCTTTGATAAACCTGGATTTTACCTCCTACTTCTACTTCAGAAAAGCAGACGATATTTACTAGCAGCCGAAGAGATACTGAGTCCATTAATATGGAAGACATTCAGAGGAAAAAAGCTAAAGAAAACATGACTCCTTGTTATAATCAAGAAAATAAGTGATATTCACTTCCTGGGAAGAGAATATAGAACGTAAGATTCATGGGTCAGGATAAGGGCAGGGGGAAATGACTCAGCAATTGTCATCATGGGCAAAACAGACTTCACCTGAGGAAATTAATTTAATTTACTGCCAATCAAATCATCTGAGAATGTGTTTATTCAAAATCAAGTACATTAGCAACACAAGATTAAAAGTAGGAAAAAAGTCATAGCATCACAACCATCTCAGAGCTCTAAAACTTATTTTCTCAGAGGTTATAAGAAAACACCAAAACAACAATAAACAAAACAAATGAAACATGACAAATAAAAAGCTCATAATTTAGAATATTTTAAGGATTGGTAGTCCTGTTTTTTCTCTAATAAAGATTGGGAGGAGTTTCCACTGCCTGGAGATCCTTGGGGAAAATCTAGACACCTATATTCCATTTTTCCATGGCCTGTGCCTGAATATAATTATAAACTGTAATTGCCACAGATTTGCATGGTGTTGTTGAACCAGAACGACTCTCTGGAACAGCCATCCTCTGCTCCTCAGCCAAGGAAGAAACATCTTGTATATGCACAGTCCCTGACAAGAATTTCCTTCTTTCTTTGGGCATGCTGGCACTTGAAATGCCCAATATGGCGAGAGGGAAACACTTGAGAAGCAGTTTCTTATTGCTGTGGCCTGCCTTTGTGTCGCTGTTGAGCCGATGTCAAAACAAGAAGAGGTCGAGATCAAATGGCAAAAGAGGTTAATTTTTTTATTAAATTCAGCTTTTATATACAAAATGGACTCTCACTTGATTGGCCATTAGCTGTACGCCTCCTGCAGCTAATTGGCCACCTGGATCAATGACAGCTCAAACACCTTTATCTTTGTTTACATAAACAAATAGATTTTTTCTCACGAGAAAGAGGTTTCTGTGCTGTCACACCTTTGTGACCCGGCCAAAGCAGGTACCACTCATGGGCCACTGTGGATGTGCAGGAACAACACACACTGCAAATGTGGAATATCACTTGACGCCAGACTAAGCTGTACCCAGAAGCGAAGATAGGATGTAATACACAATAAAAATGTCTTTCTACATACAAATGTACCTCTTGGTGATTATGGCTCAGGTTAAGAACCTTTTGAACAGCCTCAAGGTAAGGTGCCACAAAGAATGCACTAGCTATAATAAGAAACAGCAATACATTCCCCACCACAGCTGATTCCCCAGTGGAAAATGCAGTACCACACGAGGAATATCAGGCCCAGCATGCCGTGTGTAGAGGGATCTGATACCAGTCCAGCTGCACCAGCTGAACTCAGCAACAGCATGGTAAGCACAGGGGTGTGGTTATACCACACCAAGGACCTGTGCTGGTATTTCTGCACAGTGCTGCCCTTGGCTGCATATCTCACTTGCTGTCTCTGCCTCCTGACATACAGATATTTTTCAAGGCTTTTTTACAAGGCTTTTGTTTCACTAACACAGCAATGCTGCAATTGACTGTGGGAAATTTCCAAGAGTTTTCCTATTTACTGAGTTGAATCTGATTTTACTGGCACATTGATTGCTGAAAAAAACCCCCACAAGACAGAGAACTGTTTTATTCTTGTAATTAATAATGTGTAACCTTCGTGTTAAAGAAACCTTTTATCGTTCAGATACCGTACTATGCCATTACAAAGTGGATAATAATTGTCCAGCAGGACTAGCAAGAGTGCATCAGAATTCACAATAACGATTTACAGGACCATTAATTGCCTAAATATTTGATCAGTCTCTATCATTTATCTATTGCAATATTTATTTTAGATTTAAGTAGTTTTCCTATGCTCATTATCTCAGCAAATCATCTTGGGAGTAGTTCTTCAAATAAGTTTTTACAGCATAGAATAAAAAGTGACTCTTAAGTCTTTACCAGAAAAATAAGCAGAAATTATGTTCCATTTTTCATTGCAAGGTGATGCTTTTGCTAATCAGAGCACCTGAACCAATGCACCATAAAAGACCATTTGGCACCGAGAATAAACATTACAGATAAGATTAATCGCTTTTCAAAGGGGAAAGAAAACTGCTCTGTGAAATAGCAGACAACTCTCATAGTGACCTGACAGGAGCAGACAGGGCTGATTGCTACTGTTCTGCAGCTCAGACATGATGGTGTTTTACAAAAGCTCTGCCAGGCATAGGAAAGTTACCCACTGTAGCAGTGCTACAACCAGTGTTGTTTTTACTTTTTACTCCACACTACTGGATCTGGGCTCCAGGGGGGTTCTATAGAGTTCAGTCTTAGACCAAATTATCTTCAGTGTCTTCATTAATGTCCTGGATGCAGGACTCATCGGAATACTAAGTTTGCCAACAACACTAAATTGGAAGGACATTTTGACTCCCTCAAGGGCAGAGAGACCTTGATAAATCAGAGATGGGAACCATCAACAGCATGAAGTTTACCAAGGGCAGGTGCCAGATTGTGCACCTGGGACAGGGCAACGCTGGATGTATGGACAGACTGGGGAATGAGAGGCTGGAAAGCAGTGCCATGGAAAGGGGCTTGGGGGTGCTGGTTGATGGTAAATTGAATCTGAGTCAGCAGTGCCCTGGCAGCCAGGAGGGACATCCCTGTCCTGGGGACACCAGGCCCAGCATCACCAGCCAGGCCAGGAGGGGATTGTCCTGCTCTGGGCTGGGGCAGCCTCACCTCCAGTCCTGGGGGCAGTTCTGGCACCNGGCCAGGAGGGTGGGGAAGGGTCTGGA
Source organism: Orthonyx spaldingii (assembly GCA_013397795.1). NCBI lineage: Eukaryota > Metazoa > Chordata > Aves > Passeriformes > Orthonychidae > Orthonyx > Orthonyx spaldingii. Next base: position 532,780 of record VZTJ01003630.1, read on the forward strand.
GGGGAAGCCTTATGAGGAACAGCTGAGGTCACTTGGTCTGTCTAGCCTGGAGAAGAGGAGGCTGAGGGGAGACCTCATTGTTGTCTTCAACATCCTCATGAGAGGAAGAGGAGGGGGCAGGCACCGATCTCTTCTCTCTGTGACCAGTGACAGGAAACAGCATGGAGCTGAGTCAGGGGATGTTTAGGTTGGATACCAGGAAAAGGTGGTTGAACACTGGATCAGGCTGTTCAGGGATGTGGCCACAGCATCAGCCTGTCTGACTTCAGGAAGCACTTGGACAACGCTCTTAGGCACATGGTGTGATTCTTGGGGTGTTCTGTGCAAGGCCAGGAGCTGGACTCAATGACCCTGATGGGTCCCTTCCAACTCAGCATATTCTGTCATTCTATGACCTGGTGGAAGAGTAGGATCGGTGAGAGCCCTCTAAAACTGACACTAAAGATTTACAACGAAGCATTCTTTCGGTCAAAGACAAGCTGTCACTATTATTCACATCAAGAAGCATCTTAATCAGCGGGAAGCCCTGCTGCAATCAATTACCAGGCGATTCTTGCCTGTGGGAGCCTTTGGTCCAAGCATGTCACAGTTTGACTGGGAGGGACACCTTCACTCACCTCCTGCTCCCAACAGGAGACTTTCAGGATAACACACATCCTCAAGGACTCGCAGCTCAAGCAGCAGATCCTTGGGCATATTAGTCCCATGGCAGGTACCTTTAAGCAGGATTTTCCCTTTTGTATCCTAAGGTAGCCTAACTCATAGAGCAGCAGAGACAGGCCTTGTTTACTTAGAAATTATAGTTATGGGAGCCTACATAACTGACAAGATTGTGTTCTCCTTTTTTGAGCCAAATGGAACCAAACAGCATACTGATGAGGCTGCAGCGTTTTTACTGAGGTTAGGATAAGGGCACTGCTTTAATGACTCGTCATTAGATTAACTGATGGATCAAGGCAATTTGCAAGATCTGCCTAGTTTTTATCTAAGATGGAGGCCTGCATGGTGTGAATTTCCTGGGCCACTGAGGAAGACAGTGCTTAGGAGAAAAAGCATCATAAACATGACATTACCTTTCAAACTCCAAGGCACAGTAGACAGGCAATCTCTAAGATGGATATATAAATACATAAAAACCCCTCAAGTACTTGTAGGTGTGCTCAAAAGAAGTTGGTTTTTTTTTTCTTTAAAGTTAAAATCATGACTTCCCTAGTTCACACTAAGTATTAGTAGCACTGATTTTGCAAAAAATATTCTTCAAAACACATCTCAAGGGTATACTAGACTATACTACTTTCATTGAATAGGAAGTTAGTGACATAAAATCCTTCATCAATAATCTTAGAGTAGTCCTGTTCTATTCCAAGGCAATTTATGCTGCTCAAAAGCTTTCGAGGTACTTTCTCCTTGAATAATGATGCCTCTTCTTTTACTTTGTTCTCTCTGCCTGGCATGCCATTTTAGATTTGATAAATCAAGCCTTAAAATTTTTATGATTATTCCAGTTGTTTCAAGCCTCCTTTCCACATGCTATTTTCCTGTCTTATGTTTTCATTCTCTTTCCCTTCCTTATGTCGCTGTACTTCATAAATGCGCTTTGTTTTACAGAGTTTTACAAGTCTCGTTTTTATTCTGCCTCTTTATTATTATCTTCTCCTTGTTTTATTCCTTTTGTTTTCCCTTTATCTACTTCCATGTCTCTGCACTGTTACAGTGTGCTGAAGTACACAGTAGGAGTGAAGCCACCATGCATTCTAAGGAGGGTGTCTGAATTTAGAAGGGGAAGGAATCAGCCCTAATCTGTTTTTTTCTTTTTTTTTTTTTTTTTTTCTGTAGTAACAAGGTAATTACTCAATTGTGCTTTCAGTTTAATTACACTAATATTACATTAGCCTTTCCTTTTACTAATCAGTGCAAGGTTTGTAAAATGGTGGTACCCAAGACGATGGCCACGGCTTTCACACAATTTAAATACATTGCAAACTGCTATTTGATCACACTAGAGTGACAAGCACATTAGGAGAAAAAAGAACACAAAGGGAACCAAATAGTAAACACTTGCATGTTTTCTGGGACACGTGCATTAAACATATTTGAAAAGCACATAACCTGTCATGGTTCAGCTTCCCTGTCCCTTTCTCCTCATACTTTCACATGTTCTTTTTCCCTTTATTTCAATACTTCTGTTGAAAATACAAATCCATGGAAATACTCTTTAACAACTAAAATACTATCTAGAGTTTAGAGTGCATTATTTCAGATGTTAAGCAAATTTCTTGTGGTATGACATAGGAAGGAGATGCAGCAATGAAGTCAGAGCAATGCTGCCTGCACGAGATACAGACACAGCGAGTGCACAGCAAGGCAAGATGCCCAGTCTCCTCCTCTGAACAAGAACATGTGTCTGGTAGGCCTGTGCTAATGGTGACTTTCCTCTTACACCTTTATATATTACTCCTTAAAAATCTGGCTTCCTAAACCCACATAATTTTCAGAATTTGCAAAAGCCAACAATTTCCTAATTGGTAACAAGAACAGGAGCAAATCTTGTCATGGCAGGTATTTTAAGGAACCTTTATTCACTCCTGTTTTTCTCCCACCTGCTTTTTTTTTTTTCTGGTCCCTTCTTCCCCCTGCAAACATATTTCTGTTCTTAACTGTCTGCTTTCACACATAAAGAACTTCTGTACATGGAACTGACCCCATGAGTAGAAGATTGAGTGGCAAATAATTCACTTCTGTCTGGCTGTGATTGCATACTTATAAATAAAGTAGCAGGGCTTTGTTCTGATTTTTTTTTTAATAACACCATCTCAGAGGTACAATTCTACAATCCATATTTAATACATGAAATAATGAAAAAAAGTTCACTAATCAGTTTATAGAACCATTTCCTTTTATTTTTTGACTGATGGTTCTCAACTCTTACCTCTTTTTCTAATGATAACTATTTTGCTAATGCTATGAATCCATAGTTCCATTAGAGTGCAAAATAACTGTGGGAGGTAAAGTCCCAGTTCTCTCTTACACTTAATAATTTTTTCAGTTTTTTCAGTTACTCTCAAAATGTTATGAAAATTGACAAGTTTCCTATTTCTGATAATACTTATACTAGTAATCTAATTACTTCTTCCTGTTCTGTGACTGTTATGCAATTATATTATGCCATGAAAACAGCATGTTCTGTCAAATTGTTCTTTTTGCTTCTTCATGAAGTTTTAGTACATTAAAAATAAGAGAAAAAGCATTCTCTGTAACAAAGCCATAGAAAAAAATGCCAGATTTTTTTTTTTTTAAAATAAAACTCTTACTAATTAATGAGACCTTCAATTTACTGGAAGATATTGAGTGTAAGAAAATAAAATCTTACATCACAACACACAATCTCTGAGATGTTCTGTGCCAATCATATCGTATTTTTCTTGACTGACTCAATCAGGCACAATTTAATCAGAAATAAATTAAATGTCCTCCATTAGAATAAAAATGCACACTTGATTCCTATTCATTTTCTTATATTTCCTGTATCCACAAATGTATAAGGATTAAGGAGCTCAGTGATGCATTTTCAGCTGATCCTGTGGTCTGTTCTCCTAAATACCCAACATACAAGACACGATGTGTGACAATGGATGCCCTTCTGGCTGATGGCACTGGCATTGTATGAAATGACAGGCAGATAACATCTCTTTCACTCTATGTCAGTTCCTTGTTTTAGCTAACCAGAGCTAAAATGAGGGCTGTTTTCTGGGATGAACTACATCTTTGGCCTAAGTAAGAATAGAAGGCTTCCTAAATAAAAAAAAAAATAATAAAAAAAAAGAGTTTGGCAAGAGAATATCTCTATACAAAAACATCAGATGGTGCTATGTGGGTAAATTTCAAAATTAAATGGAATAAAACACAAGGAAACTATATACCCCCCAAAAAACCCACTCTTCAATCAGAAAGGGGACAATCTTCAGTGAAGAAAGACATTAATCATATTTCATATGGATATCTAAATGTCATATTTGCGTGCTCAAAGCCTTCAGGCTCACCAAGCCTGAGTCACTATCCCTGGAGGTGTTCAAGAAATGACCGGATGTGGCACTCAGTGCCATGGTCTGGCTGACAAGGTGGTGCTTGGTCTAAGTTGGACTTGATGATCCTGGAGGTTTTTTCCAACCTAAATGATTCTGTGATGATGTTTTTGCCTTTGTCCAGCCTCAGCTAATGCCACATTTGGCCTAAGATTATCCAAAAAAACCTACTCAATACATGACACCTTTTCCTAAGACTCTTAAAGTAAGACATCACCAAACCAACAGTGTAATCCATGAAAATAAGATGGAGCTGAGAATCCAGGCTGTCATGCTCTCAGAGAAAATATGCAGATGCCTCAGGTCATACAGGATGTGGTCACAGCAATCTGCATTGGGCTATTACAAGCATCTATCAAAAAAAAGAAAAAAAAAGAAAAAAGCAGCAAAGAGGGGCATCCTCAGATGTGATTAAAGAAAACACTGGAATTGCAGAACACTGAATGAACTGCTGTCCTCTGAAATTGTTTTGTGATAAGCCAGCCTTGATTCATTCCATGTCAGCAAAACCTGTCAAATGAATGACACACTTGGGCATGGAGCATTCATGCTTCACGCTGCCAAATAAAAGAAGATGAAAAGGTCCATCTCCATACATTCAACCCTTTCCCTAATGGTTTACTTAATGATAAGTATTATGCATTAAGCAGATGGGAGAATTGAAACAGAGGTGACATTTGATGCATATGTTAGCATCTCCTCATTCTTTTGTATGAAGTGCTTCAAAAGGCAGGGGGAGAAAGAACAAATTCTTCTCATTTTCCCTAAATTTAATTTCTGTGTGAGAAATCTCCTCTCATACAAGTACTGTAAATGAACAGCTCATCTTCTTGGGAATACCATGAGGGCTGGAATGCAGAAGCTCACAATAACTTTCATTGCTTCCCTTCAGCAAGCAATTTGTATGCTTGGTCCTCAACTTAAAACCTTCTCCTAGGTATGATCCAAGACCCAGGAATTCATGACACTTCACTGATGCAAAATCTGTGGAAGACTTGCTGCTGTTGTGTCCCACAAGCTACTTAACAGCACTGTTTTACTGCACTGGGAATTGCAAAGCACGGGCGTGTGACTTCTACAACCCCGGCTCCTATTTTTGCTGTTAATAATTGTTACAAGGAAAAAATGTGAGTATATGGATTCATCATATTTTTCCTTAGCCTTTACAAAAATTAGGATAGCTGCTACAGATTGGCTTCTAAAATAATGAAAGGCATGTGCTTTTTAATACTGCTCCTTTGCACACAGATGAGGAGAGCTCACCAGCTAAGATGTTTATCAATTACCATCGAAGCTGGCTGCTATTTAATGGCTTATTTCTCTGAGGCAATGAGAAGGCAATTTTACACAAATACTTTCTACCTCAGATGCTCTCCCATGCAGAGGCCTGTTCTCTTTCAGCACACCTATCAATCAATCTGCATTTCCCTACAAAAGGTGAGTAAATCCTTAATGTCTTACTTGATTTAACTCCTGCTGTGAAGTGCCTCACTTGTTCTTCCCACCAGGGCATAAAGGTATAAATCCTGTCTTTCTAACTCCAGGCAGGCAGACCTGAGGTGACTGCTGGACCCTTCAAGGAGCACTTGGATTGTGTCTGGTCACTGAATGGAGAGGCCAAGCAGCCTCTTGTTCTTGAAAATTACAATCAGATTGTGGAAAAACCAATAAAAAGCAATGCTTTTAACTTGTCCTGCAGCCAGCACAGAGTTTGCCAAATTTTGTTATGGATGCCAGCTGTTCTAAAATTATGCCTCAAATATTTGAGACGTGCATTTGAGAAGCAGTTTAAAGAGGTACCAGTATCATGCTGATCTAGAACAAATTATTTTTCACTCTCCTGTTAGTCAGTCTCCCTCACTGGAGATATTCAAGGACTCTCTGGACACAATCCTGGACAATGCACTCTGGGATGACCCTACTTGAACAGGGACACTGGACCAGAGGACCTACTGTGGTACCTTCCAACATGACCCATTCCATGATTCTGGTGACTTTGAGAAGTAGAGAAAAAAGTTAAGATATTTACATACTTATTTTTGAAAGGGGGGGGGGGGGGGGGTTTTTTTTTGTTTTTGCATTTAATATAGGGTTGTTTCTGTTTTTT
>VZTJ01003630.1:538995-627342 GCA_013397795.1 Orthonyx spaldingii
AGAATACCTGGATTCATCTAAGATGCTGCTGGATTTTTTTTTTTTTTTGGTAAAACTCTAAGTCTATCCAAGTTTTGGCTATCCAGATGTTAAAAGCACACTTAATTTCCATATAAAGGATAAATGAGGGTGCAGACTACTAAAATAATGGAGGAAAAAATATAAAATATTACTATTTTATCAGTATTTAGAAGCAAAAAAATCCATTATGACAATGGCTGCTATATTTTAAAGTCATAATGAGTCAAGCAGGTTTTATTAATGCTTAACATAAATTTTTTAAAATTCATCACAAAAATTCAAGTCGTTGTTCCTGAGTGCTTCAGGGATCCATATTTTCAACTAAGGTACAGTAGGGTCATTCAGAGAATGGAAAGAATGAGCCTTTGGAGAAGCCTATGGAATAGTCTTCCCTTTTAATCTCAGTCAGCTGGGGAGCAGATGTTTTAAAAGCTATTTAAAGGCAGAGGAGAAGGTCCAAGCCAGCTGTGCCAGTTTTTCTAAGCCCATCACGCAAACATTTACTCACATGGATGGTATCTTATTATCACTGTAAGAACATTAAAATGGGCACATAAACTTGAAATATTGAAGTTCTAGAACAAGCCCGACACCGGGATGCTAACTGAGTCACAAAATCCTTCAGAGCCTCAGGGCAATAGTCGTATGTCACTGTGAAATGCCCTTTTAGTGCATGTTAATCTTCAAAGTGACAACAGTAACCACATTTAGGAAAAAAATAACTTAATAAAGGTGGAACAAACTATAAACAACATTCAGTAAAGCTAAGCAATATTATGACAACAAATTCAAATCTGAGTTGCAAACTTCTCAAATATTCTTTGTGAGTTATATTGCTTTCTTGAGTAAGTTTTAGTAAAAAATCTGAAAAAGATATGCATATTGTAAGAAAAAAAATGGTCCATATAATTATGAAGCTTTTATTCACTTAGCATATTAATGAATATAAAAATATTATTCTGTTTATATGACTTAGTGGAAAAATAGAACAGTGACTCATTCAGTAGACAAGCAAAGCTTCACCATCTGCACAGTGTTGGTACAAAATGTAATTGAGTGTTTTGCAAGGGAAGAATGGATAAGAGGATAAGATGAAGTTTCTTTTGACACTTCTTTAGAGGAAAAAAAGGATTCCAGAGGTAAAAAATGCAGAAACTTGATTATATTCTGTCCTTATTTGAGCTGACAATTTAGGGAAATTCAGAATTCAAGAACTGCAATTGAAAAAGGGCCAGGATTTTATAAACTAAGATCTCAGGGCTAAGGTATTAACATATAATCCTTTTGATTTTGGTGGCTACAACTTCCCTTGGAACTACCTGATGAGCAATCCAAAGAATTATTTAAAATTAGAATTTAACTAGAAAATTTTGAAGTACCTGCAGGGTCATTTGGGCCTCCTCATTTTGGAAAAAAAATCAACTTTTGACTTTTGTAAAATGTATTAAAAATATTGACATTATTTAAATTATTAAGATGAATACACTATAAAATAAATAAAAATAGTATATTTAAAAAAACCCCCATAAACTATTTAAAGTTAATATCTACCATGACCTGTAGAATTCACTTAATAACTGTTGATACCACTCACAGAGACTTCAATATGGCAATGAAATATAAGGCAAAAAGGGTTTTCACATTCGAATAACTGCTGTCCATGGTAAAAGAGAACAATATTGCAATTAAATAATTTATGAGCTCAGGAAAAAACTTAAACTGAGTCTTACAATGTGGCATAAAATTTAAGCAATACTCTGAATTCTCAGTTTCAATCCACTTCCAAATTTGTGATAGCTCTCCATCTATGAGTCTTTTCAGGTAACAGAACAAACTCTTGTGTGGTTTCCTTTTTATGAATGGTTGATAGAATGGAAAGATGGCAGCAAGAACATCAGTAAAGAAAACAAATTCTGAAAACTCCTAATATCCATCAGACTGCAAGTATGACAATAAACTGGATATTTAAAATGTAGCCCAAGCCATGAAGTTTTCATTATAACTTATTTAAATATAATCAAATCTTACTGTCAGTCAGTTTATGGATATTGTAAAGTTCAGTTAAAGAGAAAAGTGAGTCTCTCTCAACCATTTAGGAAACAAACCCTTTCTGTGATTAAAACTTCTGGAGAAAGAAACCCTTTTTAGTTGCAGGTTTTACTTGTGGAGTTTAACAAGATCACAATCTACTTACAGCAGCTTTTAACAGTTTCTGTTTTAATTATCATTGCTATCAGAGACAGTATTTTTCATTGTGGCAGCGTATAAAACAACATACAATGGAAAAAAAAAAGGTACTGAAAAGGACCCACAGATAAAAATGAGGTGAGTGGGTTTATCAGAAGTTCAAGAAATGTTTTTTGCAGTAGAAAATATTGGCTTATGCACAGGGCATTCTAGCACCTCCAACAAGCCCATGTTACTCTTCAAGCCAAATCCAAGATCATAATCCTCTTTAATGATTCATTTGAAGTAACTGTAGTAGAAACAATTCCTTTAAGTTCTGCTGGCACTGGAAGACCAAATATTGAAACTTGAAGGAGAATACTTTTTTAAAAAGCCTGCTCTACTTAATTCCTTTTTCAATGAGAATGTGTATCCTTTTCAATGTCAGATACTCCTTTGTCACCCACACTGATGCAACACATGTAACTAAGAATTAATGTGCCTCTTCCTGCTTCTGGCTGCTCTGCGTATCCAAAGCTTCTCAATTCCTTTATCTTATTCAAAGTCCTCTTAAAATTCAAATCTGTAAAGTTTCTTACCAGATGAAAAAGGGAATGTGTCAACATATGAGGGAAACACACAACATGCGTTTGAATTTGTGGAACTGTCATCGCCTACGGATTAACTTTCTAGAATGAATGAATTCATTCATGAATGAATCCCATAAACAGCAGCTGAAAATGCCACGTGTTTGAACCCTAAGATCTTGGAAGTCACTGAAGTTTAATCAGTTCCTGACCACGGACACAGCTACTTTATACCACATCACACTCATCCACTGGTTTAGAGGAAGGATGGAAGGATATGACCAGAGCTCTTTAGAGACAGATCTATCTATACATATAGAAAAATTAACAAAGAGTAGTACTTTGGTGAAAGGTTCAGAACTACAAGCAGTCACAGATTGCAACCCTAAAAATGTAAACTTCAGGAACAGGCTTGAGGCTGGCAATTGTTACTACCACAATTTTGACTGAATGAGCTATCATTTGACCCCGAAGCACCTCTCCAGCCAAAAGATATCACAGAAGGGATGACAACAGCTATTTCAGCAGTATTTGTAGAGACAAGAACACACCAAGAGTCAATAATGAAAGTAATAAAAAAGGATAAACTTTCCATTACAAATAAAAACCAGGAAAAACCTTCTGATCCTGTTTGTACAAGAAATTGTGTATAATGCCAAAGCTTAGAAGTGGAGGGGGAAAAAGAAACTCCACATATTATGACTGGTCAAAGGAAGAAAGGATGTCATGATAACCCCCAGAAACAGTCCTGAGGAAAATAAGCACATCTTTCTTTGTGTTAATACTTTTGCCAGTGTATTTACAGTTTCTTTGAGCATTTCTTATCTCAAGTTATTACCCATCTCAAAAGCATGAGAGAAAAAAAAAAACCAAACTACCTAGGAACCCAACTACTAAAGAGCTCTTTTAAAAGTACATTTGAAATTATATAATAAGCATTACTCCTCTCCTCCTGCCTTTTATCATTACTTAATGATGCATTATTGGAATTGAGTGCTCAGTGCAAACTTCAAGAGAGGGCTTTTGAACCTGGTGATGGCCTGACAATATGAAAGTTTTAGCACTAAAAAGTACTATAGACCTGGATTTTTAAGCTGTGGCTTGGTATTTCAGGACTGACAATATTAAGAATTTGTGAAGAATGCTGTTTTGTTTTTCTAAGCAGTGTTTTAATTGTACTGGATACTGTGGAAACAAAAAGATGTCTCCCCATAAAAAAGCAATACTGTATTTTTAGTGTAACTCTCACTGTAGTTCTATGTTAACTGTCAGACAACAGAGCAGCCTGATTCCTTCCAGACCTAATATGTTGCTTGACTCTATGCTATCAATCAATTAACAAGAATGGGATTACAGATATGTCAAACAGGGCTAACTACATCCAAGCTCATCTCTCTACTGATCCTGCAGCTGGAAAAGGAGTCACAATTGCATGGATGCTGCAGAGAATGGTCCTCTGATATCAGCTGCCATGCTAAGCTTCAGCTGCTACCTCCCTTCTTTTTTTAACAATGTCCTCATTGCAGTTGGTAATGATCGGACTTTTATCTGCACCACTGAAGCAGGCCTGAGCTTGCACTGCAGTCCAGATCTTTGTAACATTCAACATTTTGGCCCCAAGCATAAAGCTTTGAGTGAATCCTACAGCAGAAAGGAAGCAGCAGCTGCTTTCACTCTGTTCCTCAGCACAGGACTATTTGTTCCACACATATGGCTGTAAGAGGGGAGACAGCAAGACTTAGGGCTTGCCTGAGATTTTAGGAACACTCCCACACTATAACTGGTGGATGACACTAACAAGGACACCGAGGACTGAGTGTGTACACCACAGTCTAGGTGTGACCCGCTGCTGGCTCCCAAATGTGTGGAACACACTACATTTCATTTGCTCCCTCGTCTGTACTGCTCTGAGCTGCCCTGATGCAAGTCGGAGGTCAAGACAACAACCTATGCTCTTGAACCAACTATTCCTAAATTCATTTACCCAAAGCAGAACACTACATCAACAGATTTTGTATCTGCATGTACAGCTTGCAAGTAACACAAACAAGAAAACTCCCAAGACCACTGCCTTTCCACTTTTCATCCTCTTTGGGTTTTTTTGCAAAACACCACAAATAATAATCCCCAAATATAAAAATATACACCTTCAGCATTCAGCCACTGCTGGATTTGTTCCCATCAAACAGCAGGTTAGCCTACAACCACCATACTTGCATGTGACCTGAAAATTTCTTTTTTACCTTGGGAAAATATCTGCTTACAGCCAGATCTACAGTGCCTTTGGAAAAGGAAACTTTGGTCCAATATACATATATATATAAAAAGCAGAAAAATCTCTGATATGGAAGCAGCTGTGACCTTTAACATCTACTGCAAAATCACAGGAAGCATTTCAATTAACAACTTTATCAAACTGCTGCATTACAATTGCTACAAATTATTTACTCAATTTCATTAACAAAAGAGAATTTCTGTGACAGAGCCAAAACAACTCTGAGAAAAAGACAGCATGCTGTGCCTGGTCATGGGGCAATTGAGCTCATTTAACACAGGAGCAGAAAACAGTGGAAAGTAAATGAAAAGTGCCATGGCTGAGCCTGGAAACCTCACTGACGGAAAGTGATCACATTTCAAAAAAGGTTGTGATAGAGAAACTGTCATTAAGCAATTCCTCTGTGTCATCAGGGCATGCTAGGAGCCTGATTTTAGAATTCTGAGAAGGAATTTTAAACACAGAGTACTTTGGGTTTTTTTTTGTTTGGTTGGTTTTTTTGGGTTTGTTTTTTTTTTTTTTTCATTCTGTTATTTAGAGCTCTATTGTGGATTTTTTTCCTACAGCTACTGGTCAGCTAACCCTGGAAGAACCTACACTGCTATTAAGCACTGTGAGGTCACTCCCACACATCTGATTACTCCCTGATTTGATTCATAGGAGTGTTGTAAAACACATACTGAAAGCTCCTGTGAGCAATCCCTTCATTTCTAACAGATGCCTGTGACAAAATGCTCTTGGTAAACATTGGCAAGAAACAGCTAAGTAAGTTCTATGGTAATAGCATGACTTCCAGAATTCCAGTTCAACACTTTAAATATTTGGTCTTGTTGGTATTATTCAGAATAAGTCAGCAATTTAAACATTGGCAATAATTTTATACTCCTTGTTGCTAAGGGAAAGAGTGAGACGGAAACTCAAATTTGCAAGGAGAAAAGCTTACTTGTAAAGCCTCTAATGTGAAATAAAGAACCTATCCTCTCTGAAACTACAGAAACTCTGAAAGAACCTTCATAGAGAAGAAAACCAATATTATTACATTTGCTGTGGGTTATCCAATATATTGACACACTTTCCACTTGAATAACACAAAGCAGTCTCAAAGCCAGCTGCTAGGAAAATAACAATTACTGGTTGTTACACAATTCCTTAACCCACATCTTTAATTTAGTCATTGTACACTACCAAAGATGAAGATACTCTGCCCTCAAAGGTGTAGCAAATATATGAGGCAAAGCAGAGACAGAAGGGACATTTAAATCCTCCAAAGCACAGGCATCATAGAGAAGCTGAAAAAGATTGATGGCCGTATTTGCAAAAGTGCTTATTTGACAAAGCAAAACACACACCTGACCATCTCCCCAGACTTCCAGAGAGGCAAAGGTTCCTCTCTATCTAATCCCCATCCCCAAGATGAAAACACACAAAAAAGCTTATGAAAAATTCTGAACATTCATTTTCTCTAGACCACAATTTTATGAGGGATAGATGTGAAGAGCACTTATTACTGAAAACAGACAATATTTTTCTAAAAGAAGAGGTCAAAGCCCTCAAAATCTTTTATCTGATGGTCAAGGGTAGAAGTGTAAATTTAGAAACTTTTAGATGGAAGATGGCATTGAATATTAAGTCATCAAAGTAGGATTTGTTTCAACGTTTATTCATGTTTGAAGCAGAGAAATGCTGAAGAAACACGGCTAAACACTGCCATTTCTTTCATTAAAACAAACACAAAACAAAACAAAAAAAAGGTGAGACATGAATACTTCCATCCACCCTAAGATGGATGATAGTCCGTCTTATTTACCAGTGGTTACATAAAAAACTTTGACTGAAGGAGAGATTAAAACCACACTTGATGAATCCTAATCCAGTACTTTAAGCATAAAAATATTTTTTCTCTAATTACCAGTTTCCCCTCAGCAATTTTCTGCCCTCACAGTGTCTTACTGAGAAGTCATTCTTCTCATAATACCTAAAGTACTACAAGGTGATTTGAGTTTTTTCTATTTAATAGTGTTCTTTTGGATGTTCTTCTGAGCTCCTCTGAAGTCATCTGAGTTTCTTCTTCATTCCCCATTTTTCTTCCCAGATATGGCTTCTGACCCCCTTTTCTCTTTGAAATCACCACCTTCTACAGAAAGAAGCAGCATGAAGAAGCAGAGTACTGAAATCTCATCTCCTGGCATTATTTGAGGACCATCTGGGCACTCACTACTCAGAATCTTGAGTCCTACGGAAATCTTCAGTGAAAAGGTGCAAAAGTCAAGAGAGTAACAAGGAGTACAGAGAATTCCAGATGATGTAAGATAAGAGATTAAAAAGACAACCTTTAAAACGGGTTAAATGGCGTTTGGAGAGAACTAAACTTTATCTATAAAGTGATGAGTTAGAAAAAGTAGAGAATGCCAAGAGCCTAATTCCAGGTCTGTGCATTTGAACACAGCACAACCTGGTTAGACAGGAGAACTCTCACAGCTCTGGAGAGAGACAGGTTCAGTGATCAGAGGTTCTATAAGCTCCTTTAATCATCAACATCAGAATCAGTGACTCACATATATTCAGAGGAAGAAGCTCTGGGAGAGTTTCTTTAAAAAGAGCAAGCAAAATAAAGTAAGCAAAGCACAAAACTAATTAAACTTGATGCAACAAAAAACTCAAGCATTTTTGATGCAATTTATTAAGGAGAAAAAGCTGTGAAATTAACAGCAATCAAAAACTAATTAAAGTTGATGCAATAGGAGCAGCCAAAGAATGCCTGATAACATTTATTGAACCAAAGAAACATGGCTGTCAAGTTAAAAGAAATCAACCAAACTCTGTTTTTGAATAGTAACACAAAGATAATTATTCTCTGGATGACACTTACAGAATAAGATTCAAGTCATTACCTCAAAAGACAAAAGGACTGACATGCTGTGTTAAACTGCCTGTGAAAAAAGGGCCTTAATACAGAAACTTTATAAGTGATTCCTAGGTTGTGCACATAAACAAATATGACTCATCTAAAACAATGCACTGCTATTGCTATATCAATTACATCTATAAACTAATATTGGACAAATATTTGGGAGAATACCTTGTGTAACTTGGTACTTAGAAGGCAAAGACTCGTGGTGTTTTCAGACTGTCTTTGAAACTCATTGCCTCAGCGCCTGGGGCAAGTAATTATCATCTAGGAGTCCATTTGTTTTAGGATTAGGATGCAAAACTCAATTCCTAATGTCAAGCACCATTTAAAGTATGGCTAACTGCCAGAAATTCTTTTCTTGTAGAAGGTCTTGGTGGTGAATAGTGAAGGGGGTCTGTCTGCAGTGAGAAAGAGGCACTTCAATTTTACCTGTGTAGTTGTACATCTTTTATATCACGGTCTCAGATTTATAAAAAAAAATTCAGACAAAAATAGCTGTTCAGAGACTCTAAAGTATGTTAAAAGCTTTCTGTTTAACTAAAATTGCACCTTGCACCTGCTGTAGGAAGGGTCACTGTCAGGCTCCCAGTAAAGTCAATCTCATCCAAAATACTCAACTTCCAGCACCTTTATTCTGGAATAATCATTGAAAATCAAATTGGGTTTTGAATTGGTGAGCTCTATAGGCTTTCAAAATTCTTCCCAGAAAATTGCCAACATTATCATCATCATCATCATCCTCCTCCTCCTAAAAACTACCACAGGGCTCCCATTCACGCAAGGATCAAATAAAAGTCTGTCTTGCAAAACATGATATCACAGCCAAGTACAGCAAAGATCCAAAGCAAACAATCAGGTTTGGTTTGCTATTTTAATCTCACAAAGACAATCTCCTCATCTGAAAAGTTAAGTTTCCCGTAATTCATTCAATGTTTTTAAGTTCCCATTTCATATTCTAATACAACAAACAAACAAACAAAAACCCACCTCTCTCTGAAGTCTGGCATTCAATTCCAAAGAGCTGCAATCTGTATTAGTGACATGGCTAAGGTGGGTTTCAATTGTTTTTAAGCATAAAATAGTGAGTCTGTTCAATGGTTCTGATTTTTATTTTACTGCATTTTTACCCTCAAGGAATTTTTAGCAGCGGGTGAAATCCTCATTACTTACACAACCTTTCAACTCTCCTTTTTTTAGAAGAATGCTCAGCCTTACATTGTCAAAATAAACATTTTACTTTCAGAGACAGTCTATATCATTAACATGGATATTTAATGGATCCTTTCTTCCTACTCTGTTCAGAAATTGCTTAAAATTTCAGAATGAAAGTCAAGATCTTAAACTCCTCTTTAGCTTGGGAATAAACACTGTCTTGCAGTGAGCACTTGTTTATATTCACTTCAACAGCAGAGGAGTAAAGTTCCAGCAGAGCTCCAGTAAAGAGAACATTTTCATGTTTGTGTATTATAAACTTCAGCAGTAGCAGAACTTCTTTGCACTTAGAATTGCAGCACCAAATTAACTCCTTACATAAGCAAGTTAATGTCACTGCAGAGGACAGAGTTGTATCTGCTACTCTGTGACCTGATTTGGTCTGTCACAGACAAACCCTGCCTATTAGACAACTGTTGTGAGGGAGAAATTATAATTTAATTTCTTGAATACACAGAAAGTTTTTACAGAAACAGTTCTGTGTGGGTTTTTTAGTCAGTTGTTCAGCAAAGATCTCCTGAAACATGAACTCCCAAGAATTCACACCTGTCCTATTCATATTTGACCCTTTTACAAAAATTCTCAGCTTCTTTCTCCATCCTTCTCTGCAGGATAAGAAAGAAATGGAACTTACCCTCCTGATCTAGAGCTGCCTCATTCTCCTCTCTCAGCTGCCTGGTCAGTCTCTGCCTCTTCAAGTGGAGAAGAAAACAAATTCTACCTGCCTTTCTTGCAGTAGCAATATATTTAGATCACTTTCTTCCATGTTCCTAATACCCATGAATTTACAGATATTTGATACTCATACTTTCTTTAACACAGATTGGAACTGGACAACAGATTCAAACATTAATGAGGGAGCATTTGGAAGAAGAAAACGTGAGCTAAAAGATGGTGCAATCCTACGGTATCATTCACTAGGAACACCGGCTAAAAATGGTTTTTATTCCAGCATTTCAGATTAAATGCACACCCACAAAATTCCAGAACAAGTCTGAGAAAACCACACTGACGGTACCCCCCTTGCAGGAACATGACTTGAAAATACCTGTTCATTTCTATCTACTGAGGAAAGCAAAACCTTTGAAGATTCTCAGATCATACTGTTTTCAGTACCACATAAATTACATCAATTCCATTTCTATTACCCTCTATTCCAGGCCTATTAAATCTTTACTAATAGGTCTCCTTCATGTCACGCCCGTATAGCGAGATGCAAGGCCCTTTTTATCATAAGTTAAACCATGGTAATGGGGGGATGGCTGGGTGACATACCGCTCTCAGACAAGGAGAGTAATTTGCACATTTTAAAATAAGAAATTAATCCTTATCGCCTCTGTAACAACTTGAAGGACAATTCTGACCCACTGTGCCTTGATCAGTTTGATGTAAAAAAATACCCGTTTATTGTTGGTAGTGAAAAGAAGAGGAATTTGCTACAAAATATGACTGCCGGGATATCTTCCTTCAAAATTGTTACAAAGCACATGAAGTGAATAAGGACATTTTCATATCACTGCCATTTGATCTTCTCCTTTGCTACTCTCTCCCATATTTGAAAACATAAATGCAGATGTAAGGTATTCGACTGTCTTAGGAGAAAAAGGACGATTCTGTCACAATCTGAAAGAGAAAAATCTATATTAACAGGGGTGTGGGGTTTGGGGTTTTTTTATCACCAAAGTGGGTTTATTACTGACCAGTGTGAAAACCGTCCTCTCTGCAAGGAAGCTGCAGCGCACTGGTAGATTGTATACAGACCCCTTAACTTAGCTCATTACAAATTAACAACATCACTGCCAGCAGGTTTTGTTAAACACGGATGAACTGCACCTCTTAAAGCCTTCAGCAGCAAGGCTGACACTTTTTGGACAGTAAATCCTCTCATTTTTGAAAAAGCAATGATACACACTTTAGGACACATCGATCTGGAGGATGAGTCCAAGCTCATCCAGGCTTAAAAACCTTGGAAATAGCACAAGCTGACCTGAGTTGCATTAACTTTTCTGTATTCCTCTACAGGCTCTCAAAAGCAGTGGTTCAAACATAACATGATAGGAAAGCTTTTACAGCTGTCGTCGGGAGCCTCTGCATTGTGTGTTGATGTGCATCATCCTGGCATGATGAACTCTGGCTCGAGGAGTAAAGACAGAACCGAAAGAAATATGCTTGGAATAAGCTTTCCTTACATCACCTTAACTGCAATACAGTCAGGCAGAGAAAAATGTGAGTAATAAAGCAAGGATGTAGCTGGCAAGAATGGGTAAAATACTTCTTTCTGCCTAGCACACTTTCATCTGTAAATGGGTAAAAGTATGCACCTCCTTGATAACTTCAACACTCAAACCAAGCTGGATTTTAAAAGTCTAACTCACTACAAAAGTGGGTTATTTTGCACAAAGACACAACATGTTTCATATCATAGTTTTCATTTCCTCAGGAGTTAGGAGTAGAAGAGTTCAGCAAAAGAGCAGGGCATCAAAACAAAGATACATCTTGCTTTTTAACCCTCCTGTTTTAGAAGACAAGTGTGCACAATTTTTGACGAGCAAGGAAAAAAATGGTTAAAGGATTTGTAAAGTGTACCTTTCTTTTGTCCCTATTGAGGCAGCTTGCTTTCTGAAAATAAGCAGAAAAAGCCTCAAGATGACCCAGAAAGAAAGCAGGAGACATCCTTTCTGCTTCTGCTTCTCCTAGGAACAAATTCCACCAAAAATGGACACAAAAGGATCCAAAATATGCAGTTATCCTACCACTAGAGCTTTCTACAACACAAAGTAATGCTATTTAACAACACATTACCTCGTAATGCTGCCCCTTCACTTTCTACAGACAGGCACTCACAGGTGCCTTAGCCCTGAGCGGATCTGTGATGGAGCAGGGAACGAGCTCACAGCTCTCAAACCCAGGGTCCTGATCTTCCCTCTGTGAGAGCTGGATGTTGGTCTGACAGTTAAGGGAACACCTGGCAGGAAGAGCCATTCCAAGATGCATTTTGTGCTGGTGGTGTTGTGCTCCGTGGTGCCAAGGTTTAGGCCTTACTCCTGTTTCCCATGGGACTGAAATTCAGTTTTAGGTCAATTCTTACACATATGAACCTGATTCTTGAAGTGGGCCTTTCCATGGCTCCGATGTACCACACCTGTGAGGAGCACGTAAGGCAATAAAACCAAACCCTGCACTACTTTCACTTTTCAATCTGAAACTTTTGAATAGAGCCAAAAAAAAAAAAAAATGATGCTTTATCAGTCATCTGTGCAGACTGGCTGATGTGTTTCACACAAAACTAGCAAAACCCCCACTTTGACAAAACTATCTTAGTCATTGAAAAATTCACTAATTAATTGATGTAGTAATGCCTCACTTTCTACTTTCTATTAAAAAAAAAAAAAAAGCGGCGCTAGGATAGTGTGCTGGTTTTGCCTGGGGTGGAGTTTCTTCATACTAGCTAGAACAGGTCTGTGTTTTGTTTTTGTGCTGAACACAGGGTTGATAATATTTCATTTAATTCATAATTCTCATTTCAGAACAAGTTTCCATTCTATATGTATATAAAGCTGAACAATGAGATAAACATTTTTAAATTACTAAAAAAAAATTAACATCAGGCAACGTCTTTCCCCCAAATCAAGTTTGATACTTAATGCTGCATTTCGAAGAGAAGAATATTAAAGTGGTGATATTTCCTGCAAAACAGAGGTTCAGATCTCACTGCAGGTACGTTCAGAAGGAGAATAGCTTTAAAAGAGAAATGACGTTTCCTTCATTAATACTCAACAGCTTCAATAAAGAAGCTTGTTAATTATGAATACACAGCTATGCCTGAAAGACAAAGGTGAAGTGTTCTGATGACTGAGAATGTTACAGAAAGTGTGGGTACAGTGGTATAGTACTTTTTTTCAAATATTTTCTGTCCTTCACTGTCAAAGATGCTCTCTTTTCACAGCCTTTCACAGAAGTTAACTCAGAGCGAAAGATCAGGCAGATGTCATTCACATGAAGCCTTGATACTTTGTTTATAAAAATTTCTTACCGTAACTGGTGAGCAGCCAATTTACCTGAAAACCACACAGGGAGAATCCTTGTCAGCTAGAAGGAACTGGCGCCCATGAGGTTTCTCAAACACTTCCCCAAGAACCAGGGAATAGAGGCTGACACAGGTATTTTAACAAGAACACCTCAGATTGTGCTCAGCCTCCTGATGAGGGGAACAGCAACCTGCATGAATTCAAGGCTCCTACTTGCCTTGGCTCTAAGGTGAGGCTCCCAGCTGAGTGCAAGAATAATTCCACTATGAAACTACACTGCAACAAACAAAGGAACAAGCCCTCCCCTTTCCGTGCCCACCCCAACAGATGCTGCTGCACGGGGAAGCAGCCACTTGAAATGCAAAACACTGACCAGGCAGCATCAAAGCGATGAGGAAGAAAATGATAAGAAAATGCTTTTATGCTAATAAGGGGAAACTGAAGCCTTCAACAGGTCAGAAAAAATACCCATTCACAATCCTGGCTTATCTACACAGAGAGAAAATTCCGCATGTGTGAGTCAGTTGCTAAGAAAGCTCTGACTAATGCAGATACAAGTCTGACTTTTTAAGTTGACATTTCTACTTTTCCAGTGGATCAGAACTGTCAGGAGAGTTCCCCAGGCAGAGCAGAGGATTGCAGAGCAAAGTTATTCTGCAGCAGTCTGAGTTGTGGCGTAAGTGCTTTGATGGAATTAGTAATGGTGGTTTAAGAAACAGCCTCGGATTCTATTCCCAGCACTAGCAATTACCACTCCCATAACAGAATCAGAACAAAGGAACAAAATCAGATAGAAACGAGCTGGCAAAGAGCAAATTCCCTTCTGCTGCTGCTTTCACAACGCCATTAAATAACATCTGGCAGTGAAGCAGGACAGACAACCGGAGCTGGGAGCATTTTAAAGTGCTGCTACTAGACCTGCCAAGAGCTCAGCTGTACAGAGTCCTTCACGCCTCTTCTGCTTTTCTCACAAGACGTGCCTATGATAAACATTTATTCTTCAAAAATTAAAAACGATCAAAAATCTCTTTTATCAACTACATCAGCAGAGCATACTGTGCATCTGTAGATGGATTAAATATAATTTTGCTAGGTAGTTGGAGACAAAAGTCTTTAAAGATACCATTTGCATGGGTTAATCACCTCTTTCATTAAAGAAAGGAATACATACTGAGAACATCTTTCTGCCATCCGATTAAGCAATGAGCCAATACAATTGTAAATCTTCCAGAAATTCCCCATGGTTCAACTAAACAGAGGCAATTCTTTACTTCTCAGACCATATCTCTCATTTTCAGATAAGCATTGCATTAATTGTGTACAAAAACTTTCTATCATGCTGTTAAACGAAATGGAATGTGACTGTTCTGATTCTCCTTAGCAACCTTTGACAATTAAGATATTGCATTATTCATATGTATTTTTAATATAATAACAAATTTAAAGCTTGCTCACCACTCAATTGCTCAAACATTATACAAACCCAAAACTGTTTGATTCCAGTATAAACAGTTCCTTTTCTGCTGTTGTAGTGGCTGACACAACTTACTGTCTCTGCAACTGAGTTAAAAGGATTGCAGGGTACTACTCCAAGAATCACGTGCTATGAATTGATCTGCAACTCATTGGGATTTTTTCTTTCTTTGAGTGAGGCAGATTTTAATTATTGTCTGCACTTATTTGTATTATTTACAATTAATGCAAGCACTAATTCTGTGCACTACTTACCCATATCATATAGTTTCATGCAAGTGTGATCAGGTTTGGTGCATTCACTGAACATAGTTCGATGCAGACCGGTTTTCTCCTCCGTGCTAATGAGCAACACAACCATGGTATGAAAACAGAAAGGATGAGACTTGCACTGAGACTATGGATAATTTCGTTCAGGATGGGGAAGATACAAATGACACCTGATTTATTTTTAGGCTAAAAAAAATTGACTGAAAAAACCTGAAGAATGTCAGGAGGGGAAACATATCCTGCATGAAGAAAAACAAATACACATGTGCTGTGTATTGTGTATATTGCGATGCACATTCTATGAACTAACCTTTTGTTTACTGGCATAAACTAAACCACGACCAGATAATCCCTATGGGAAGAACAATCTAGTAAGATGGCTTTGTATTTTTTGCTTCTAAATGTTATTTTAGATAGTGAGAAATTCTATTTAAGTTGCTTTGCTTCCACCTAACATACAGCTGAGCTGTCAGTGTAATTTCATGGTATTATTATTCTTTTAGACTGCTACTGGACAATAGAGCTACAGACAGAAATAAAACAGTTATATCTTGTGACAGGTTACATTTTAAATGTTTGATCAGACTGATCAATGGGCCTTTGCTTCAGAAGCTAAGCTGAGGTTCAAGGAAGCAAAAGATAATGGCTGTTCCAATAACTTGGATATATCTCAGTGAATTAGAAGGCTCTTGGGATGCTGCTCCAGACTTAATACAGCTGTCACACACAAGAAATGCTTTTTAGCATCTCAGACTCCTTGATGGAAATTCTCATCTGCATTTTTTCTTTCAAAAAGTACTTCTCTTACTTGCTATACACTTATCTTACATATTGGTTTTATTTTAGATTTCAGAAGCTTAATTTTTCTTCCCAGTTTTGTTATATTATAATTATATATATATATACACAGTATTTTATATTATCTAAACAACATACTGAAAACTTCTTGATATTTGACAGTGAATATATAGGTATCAATAACTACCTGTTAGTTGCTGTAGATTAATTAAAATAACAGGAGTTTTAATTACAATAACAGGAGTTTTAATTACTTTATTTAACATCTGTTAACATGAGATTGAACTATCTGTGGTACTGGTTTGTTGGTTTGTCTTTTCCTCTTCTCCATTTACACAATTGCCTTTTGGTTTTTGTGTTTCCTCAAGCTTCTTTTACCCAGAGAACATGCCTCTGAAAGTAATCTCATTCAGGTTGATTCAGTTCTTGTTTCAGTTAAATTTAAAGTTATTTTCTTTGGCTCACAGCAGAACATCACACAGTCTCTCACTGAGTTATTGAGGATTTTCACCCCATATCAGCAGCTCATCAGCAATTACTTTTCTGCACACAGATTCTTAAAGATCCAGGACACGTTGATTTGTTACAATTTCTGTGCTGAAACAATCGTGTTCCTTAAATAAGTTTCCACCAGCAAGGGAGAGGGAAGATGAACACTTCTAATAATGGTAGGTCCCATGCTTCCACCTCAGAAACTGAAAACAGTATTGTTTTTAGGCACATCCAGGCACTGTGAAAGCATACATTTACTGCCTTTATTTAAATCTTTGGATATATTAAAATCCTCAGCTTGCCTGACCTTAATACTGCGATCCTCCTGTAAGTTATTCATCTGGCTTTTGGATTGGCTTCATAACATCTGATATTAGATTTGGTAAAATCTGCCTTTGCTTTTCCACTGCTGATGGAAATTTAAATATGGCATTCTATTTTTGCTAACATAGCAGGATTTCTAGTCACGTGATAAGGTGTGAATCTAATATACGGGAGGCATTCCAAAATTTCACTTGGATTTAGTACACATCTTTTACAAATTTGTTGCACTGGGTATATTATACATATATTTAATGTGAAACAAGACCCAGGCTATCTTCACCCTTGGTAAGTGTGAAGAGACAAGAGATGTTCACGCTCATTGTATTCCAGCCAGCTCTAACTCAGAGAGGATTTATCTCCCCGAGCCAACAGACACTTAAACCCTGCTAATACAACATTGTGGGGACAGAACATCTCTGGGATGCCTCCACCCTATCTGCCTGAGCAACACGGAAATGCTTCCACAGTCTGGTAAGCCTCCACCTCCTCAGAGAGGCTGCAATTTCAGAGTGTACAGGGCTGGAGCCCACAGGTACAACTCTGTTTTCAGACTGGGTTCTAGGGTGGGTTTGGAATCAATCCAGTTGTCTCAGGCCTAGGTAATGCAGAGTGGGAATTCTGAATCACGCTGATAGAAGAGGCTTTTCCTATTCCATTACTATTTTCCTACCTGGCAGTCACTGTCCTTCATTCATATCCTTTGGAGTTCTTTTCCATCCTCTTGGGTAATTCCCTAACAATATGTTGTTGAATCGCTGTTCTGAACCACTTTCTCCTTGACCTGCTGTGTTTTCATTCCTCCAGCATTTGCTGACTGATAGTTAATCTGCACGTTGACCCTTCTAAAAGCAGCTGGAATGGCAGTGGCTGTACCACCTGCTGTTAGTGTAGGGCTGCTGAGATTACATTGCATTTCCTTTCAGTTCCTGTTTCAAAGTCAGCTTTTGATTGACTGCTTCCAGTACCACTACCCAGTGTGGCACAGAACTTTACATTTTAAATGCGTTGCATCCATGTGTATAAGCCATCCTAAAACTGTTCTTTTCAGCTGATCTAATTTGCTTGGAGAAACCCTGTGGAATCTGGACAGACCTGTCTGCAATATCCTAGGTAGCTCAGGTGTCTCTTCATGGCACTGTGCCACACAGATATTGTCATGTTTTCAGGGGTTTCTGCTTTGCCCTTGGAAGAGTTTTGTCCTTCTGATGCAAAGTCATGACTACACTTGTGATGTGGATTTTTTCTTATTTCTATATCTAACATTACACATTTCTGTCTGGAGAATATCTGAATGCTCCATGATTGTCTTTCCCTTTTAATCATAAGTATTTTTATGCTTTTATCCTAAAGCTATTCATTTATATACCGGTATGCCGTTTCTAGATATTTGCACTTCAGCATTTTCTACTGCTGCTGCTTTTCTTTGAGAGGCATAATTTCCACCAGAGCCGCAAATATCAGTTATCTGTTGCAGTCAGTTCTTTCTATTCTCCATAGTTGAGTTTTCTTGGATTTAACAATCACTTATATGACAAAACATCCAGGTTCTGGCCTGCCTGGTGATTCTCTTATTCCTGCGACTCCGCTGTACTGAATACACTGTGATATAACAATCAGCACTCTTGCCTGTCACCAAGCTTCTCCAAAAAAATAACCTTCACCTTCCCTAAGGAACACTGTTCACCGTGTTCCTGATTAAAAACAAAATGTCTTTTTCTGCCTACCTTCGCGTTTCTCATGATGTACAAAGCTGAGCTCTACTGCTCCGGGATCTGCCGCTTATCATTGCGAGCGTATTGTCCCGCTTGCCCTTCTCTGCACTCAAATTGTTCCTCGCTATCATTTGCTCCAAGAGTTGTCTGAAAAAACCCCAAAGGGTTCAGAATTTAATGTAACAGGCCCATTTTCTTCAGAAATCCCAGGAAGTTTGGCTCATCCACGTAAACAACTAGTGCAGAGAGGGCAGATATATGAAATTTCTCTTTGCACCTCTTTTGAACTTCACCCCTCTCCTCAAAAAAAAGGAATTCTCACTCGTAAAAGATTCTTTGTCATTTAAAACAAAAACAGCCAGCAGCCTGAGTATCATGAAACTTCATTACAGAGTAATCTTAGCAGTGTCATCACAACTCCTGCTTCAATTCATCATATTCCAATGTATCAGCTTCATTCTCCATTTAGCTTGAGTGCTGGTAAACTTAATTTCTGCACATACCCACACTTCAGCACAATATAATGCAAACTCCTACACTTTCTAACCATCTCTACAATATGGCCATTTACTCCCTTAATTCTGCTAAGAAATGAAAAAATAAATGCTGTAAGTGGGAGTAGTTCCACTAATTTATTGCAATGAAATAATATTCTAATGCATTGTAATACATTTTTAAAATGTAATTTTCATATTCATGGAGACAAAAACTGTCAAGATATTTTAATAGACTCCTGATCCCTTTTATCATGTAATCATTTTTAAGATGCATGAACACAAGAATTCCAGGATTCAAAAATGGCAACCTGTTTTGAAACCTGTGAGGTTTAAGGATAAAGTGAGACACTTCTTGATCTCAAATGCTCTAAGACAGCTTCTTTCTTTCCCCAGAGCACTAAGGAACTACCACCCAAAATCATTTAAGCTCATTTGCTATCCATGACCCAGAGGGAAGTTGTACTGGGTTTGGTAGAGATGGAATTTTCTTCATAGCAGCCCTTCTGGTGCTGTGTTTTGGGTTCATGACCAAACCAGTGTGGAAAATATCAGTACACTTGTTATTGCTGAGCAGTGCTTGCACAGTGTCATGGCCTTCTCTGTTTCTCACTCTGCACACACAGGAGAAGGCTGGGGGTGGCCCAGAGTTTGGGAGGGTACACAGAAAACGCTGCTGACCCAAACTTACCAAGGTATATGCCACACAATATGGCAATAAAACTTGGAGTTGTTTTCCCCAAGTAGGGATTGCTTGGAGACTGGCTGGTGCATCACACTGCCGGTGGGACAGAGTGAGTGACTGTCTTTCTATTACTTTGAAATTTTTATTCCTATTTTCTTCAGTTATTAAACTCTCTTAACCTCAGTCTGTAAGTTTTTCTTGGTTTTGCCCTTCTGATTCTCTCCCCTACCCCTTTGCAGGGGATAAGTGCAAGAACCCATTAGTAAGAAACAAAATTGCAGCTGAAAGACTTAACCCAGGTTATCTGTCCCTATATGTCACACTGTGAGCCTCAAGGAAAGGTGAGAGCTGGCCAGACAACTACTGATATTTGTCTGGCATAGCTGTGAAATCAACAGACCTGACGGACAGAAAAAATGAACTCAACTACATACCTTGGAATGACTATTCTGAAAGATCTTTATGGAAAGTTCTTTGTGAAAATCGGATTTCTATCTCATGCAATATTTTTCTTTAAGTGTTACAAACCTCCCAAATATTATAAAGCGCTTACAAACTATTGCTATTCAGCTCAGAGAGAAAAAAAGAAGATAAAATAAAATCTTGTCCCTCTGTATAACTTCCCCCAAAGTTTTCTGGCTGTAAAATAATCCTTCAATAATTGTCTGTACAGTTTTCTTGCCTTTTTCTCATTGCTTTTCATGCTACTTCATAGGTTGACTACAAGGTATTCTCTCCTTGAAGGGGTCTATTAAACTCTAAGTTAAACAGTGAATCTCTAATTTATATGTGTACCCTAGGATGGGGTTAAGCTTGGTCATCATCTCCTGTCTGATACCATCTCCACTCAATTATGTAACAGGAAACTGAGGATGTGAAGGTGGAGAGCTAAGCCCATTCATCATTACTACTCGATTTCACATTACCTGAATGCTACTGCTCTCCATCCTCCCAACAATACAGCTTGTCTGCCTCCCTGTCTTGCATAACTAATTTAGAGCATGCATGTTCTACTTTCCTTTCTACTGCAAAAAGAAACATTATTTTCTTCGCATCTCTGACTCATGTTTTGTACAAGCCTATTCCTTTTGTCCACATGCACACCTACATCTTAAATTCAACCGCTTACTAGAATCATTAAATGTCTACAACACATTGCCACAAATGTCTACAACATGCAACAATGTCGCCAATTCCCCCCCCCCCATCAGAAATATGCTTAAATTATTTTTGTAACTCACAAGCACCTCTGCTTGTTTATGCAGATTAGAATCTGAGGCTGAATCACTACAGAATGGTGTAGAGTTAGTGTATATTTAAATTCAGTATCTGGAGCCTGGCTGGCACAAAACAAGTCAAAGGATAAATAAATACAGCTGAGTAGGAAAGAGTTCTGTATCTCTAACATCAGAGAGAAAGGATTTTCATACCTGAAAGGACCAGCCTTTTGGGTGGCAATTCAATCATCATTTTGCTGTTAGAGTAAAAAAAATTCTCTGCACTAACAAATCCTTCTAAACTGACATCCATGACACTGTAATTAAAATCCCATGCCTTGTACACTGTGAACTTCAGTCTCCCTCTAAATATCCTTCTCCTGAGAAAGCAAAAGGTCAGGAGTTGTTTTCATGGAGCTGATAGCACAGCTGGGCACCCCAACAGTCATGATGGTTTATTAGAGACACACCCTCTCTCTAAACTCACCTAAGTTCCAACACTATAATGCCACCCCCAGAAGGAGCAAATGCTGAACCTCATGGGCATCTGCTGTACCCAAACACGTTCCCACCAGATCACCTGGGGCTCTATCAGGGAAGCTCTCGAGAGCTGTGTAAGAACAGTGCCCTCTCACAACCCTCGCCTAGTGCACTGCTGTCTTTGAAAGCTTTCAAGATGATAGAGAGCTACATAAATGCCAAGTACTCTTACATGTAAAAAATCAAAGGTCATCTAAAGAAACATATTCTGCTGCTGAGGGATGAATAATCCTGAGGATGGAATATCTTGTCTAATTTTTTACTAAGACATGAAAGTGCTACTACTTGATGAAAGCACAGGGGACATGTACCCACCCATGATTAGCATCAGGCACATATCTCCTCAAAATCTGTGTCAGTTTGTGGCAAACTTATCTTGGTCAATGTCGACACACCCTTGTTTTACTATCAACAGACCTGCAAACCTCCCTGCTAAGGTGGAGAGCAGGTATTTTACACTTGCACTTGCCTGACTGAGCACAACTGTTAGGTAGGCTACACCAGGTACAGAATCTCTTCCTTTTCATAGTCTGATTACACATTTTTATATTGAGGAGATTAAACACCTTTGATACCAACAGCCATTGTTCAGTTGTACCCACCTCCTTTATGAGTCAATATCCTGCTCTGTATTTATCTGTATTCCCTACTGACTGGGAATATGAGAAGAGGGCTCTTATAACAAGTTGCATAAAGGTTCTTTTCAGTCTTCTCTTTATCAAATATCTCTGTGTTTCCATGCTGTGGCCTTTTTCTTATAGCTCTGCACTCATATTTATGTTTCTTTGCATTTATTGCCCTCTCAAAATCCTTAAGAAGTGACACCAGTGAAGATAAACTAGAAAAACCTATATTAATTTAAAATAATATCTGCCAGTTCTACGCTGTTGCACATTGTGCTTCTTCCAAAGGCAGCTATGCAATTATAGGTACTTGGGTGCATAAAGTGATACGGAGGTTTCTATGGCAATTATTCATTTTAATTGAAAATTGTGTAGGGAAAGACTCATTTCAAGTGCAGCATGCAATTTGCATTTGTTTCCAGAGAATTGGAACTTGCATAGGGTGAGTTGTGAATTCCTATTTTTCAGGAAGACACAATCTTTAAAATTCTTTTGGGACAGCAGAGGGTGGGAAACCAAGGTAAGGTTGTTAAGCTTATTATCATTTAAGAGCATGTATCCACTTATTCAATACATTATTTTTTACTGTCAGGTAAAGGTTTGATGTTTCTATTGCAAGAGAAAGAACTAAAAATCAAATTGATACAAAATGCCCTTGAATTTCCAAGGTAGAGGAACCAGAAAAAGAAGTACCAAAAAGGATGGCAAGGAGACAGCAGAAGGAGACAGGTCATCCATGAGACCAAGTCCACCAGATCAAACATTTCACATATTTTAGCTACTCTGTGTAAGAATAATAATGAAGACAAAGTTATTTCAAATCTTAAAATATTTCAGAGCGTCAGAGAAAAAGTTGGAAGGAAGCAACAATTTCACCTGGTTAGATAATAAAATAAAGCTATAACTTAATTTCCTGTAGGGAAATAGAATTTCTTTCCTCTCTGAATTCCCATCACCACAACCAGTCAAACATATTTTAGTCCTAAATTTACAATGAAAACAAATCATCTACTGCAAGTGATGAAGATCTGGAAACAACCTCTGAACTGTGATTTCACATTCATTAAATTCAGTGTTGCCTTTTCTGAAACAAGACTCTCCTAATTTTCTGTCTATATCATTTTAAGGCTGTATGGGCCAAGCTCTAGAAATGTCTGAAGTTAAAAATAGTCCTTGTCTCATTCATAAATATTAAATAAATATTAAATTGATGTGAAGGTTGGGGATGGAAGTGTTCTTTACCGGCCACACAATCCTCCTGAGACATATCTGTACTTAGCAAGAGGTGGACACAGCAGTGTGTGAGGGGAAGCAGAAGAGTAATTTTAATAATGTGGTTTTGGTATTAGCGTGTTTGGCTCGTTGCATTTCTGTACTTTAGAATATCTAGAACAGAACAAGGAGGATGACTCCTAACTTCAATGTCAATGACTGCATCACAGTTCAGAAGAATGCAAAATTACATGAATGTGCTTTTCATAATATATACGCCATCCATTTGTAATAAACTGGAGACTAATGATTAACCCCTTGTGGAAAGGCATAGGAATGGGAAGGGCACATTCCTTCCAGGTGGCTAAGTGGCTCTTTTTTCCTTCTTCACAAGAAGTTCTATTTTGGACAGAAAATGGCTTTTCAAGACAGAGGAACCAACTTGCTTGAGAAAGAAGCATGAGCATGGAAGGGGTCTTGCCAAGGACAATCTAGCAGGGGAGGGTTTTTCACTGCATGGACAATTTGCTCTATTTTTGGCACCTGTTCTACCATATGGTGGTGGTCCTAAAGTCAATGGTTGGACTTGATGATCTTAAAGGTCTTTTCTAACCTTATTTATTCGATATGCTGACAGCTCTCAACTCCTTCATATTCTGCTGCACTCTCGACCCTCTTTTGACACTTACATGCCTTCCTTCATTTTACTACTTGACTCTCTCATAATTATTAAAATACATACCAATCAACAAAAAGGTTTTTGGAATTGTGTTATGCTTCCAGACGTGAAAGAAATATACTCTCATTCCTATGTGTGCCATTCCTATAAAAATGAAAATAACCTCATGAAGGGAAGTAAAGGTCAAAGTAAGCAAATTTGATTTAGTTCTGAACACGCAGAGTTACTCAGCTGTGATGGATATAAAGGCTGCTGGTGATGCTCCTTGTCTAAGCTTCTGTTTCCTACACAGAACATAACTCTACAGCCATTCAAGCTTCCATTAATTTTCAGGGTTTGAGAAACATAGCTGTTAAAGAGCAATGCTCATGGTGTTGAAAGGATAAGTAAGACCTGGAGGTTGGTTTTGGCTAACAATAAGAGACAGGTTTGACTAGACTCTGGCAGAGGCACTGCTCTCAATAAATTAAATGCAATGACTAGCTGTAGTAGAAAGCTGGGGTTTTTTTATAGCCAAATTGTATGCCTGGCTGGGAGAAATGGGAAATGAGGAGAGAGAAAAGCAGGAAGCCTTTGTAGTTTCACTTGCCTTCATTTCCTGACAAAACCACTAATAAATATCTCTCTCCATTTTGTCTCAATAACGCAAGCATCAAAGCCACGTAAAGGAAATCTCTTTCTTACTTATATGAACCCATACATATACACACAGGAAAAATTGCCAGTGAAAGCTGTAACTTCACTTTCAGAAGTGGCAGAATGCTTCCCATGCAGGGATGCACTGCTCACTCCCCACAGTATACTCAAGACTGGAAATACTGCACAGAGTGCAAACCACTGCCAACATAAGACTTAATATCTCCAACTAAAGGACCTGAAGTTTTTCCTCACCACATCAAGACATTTTCATCTGTAATAGATGCAGAGTAGTTCCTCCATAAAATTAATCATCAAATATTCCTTGAAGTTTTGGGACAAGCTAAAAGTTCAATAAAGACTGCAGTCCCTTAAATTTACACACTTCAGCTCTGCACATTTCCTGTGGGGAATATAAATTGCTTCTAGTACTTACTACTCTGCATGCCATTCAAATTCTGTTGCTTTAATTCATTATATTAAAAAGTAATACAAACTTCAATTATTTGTTGTAAAAGTAGAGATTTAGCTAAAGCACACAGAAAATTCACTTCACACCAAAATGGCTACAATGCTCAAATTAATGTATTTGCAGTCCTCACACGTCCTTCTCAGCATCCTTTAAAACATCACTTATTTCATAAAAGATATAGATTTTCTGAGTATTGATGTGCTCTATCAGCAGACAAGGTCTCTCTGCTTTTAGTTTTGCAGGCACTGCTTACCCACCCCAAACCACTAATGATTACAGCTAAAACAAAGGGGTGCATGCGGGCAAGGGTTACAGCACAGGACTTACAGCTGCAAAGTTTGCACCTTATAAACCTCTCGTCTTCAATCCTACATTCAAAAAGTGCTTATGATTTCAAAGAAATTGCAAATCAAATGATTACACGCTACAGGAAATTAGATAAAAGAGAAAGGAACCACTTCAACACCATCAAGAGATTCTATTCAGCTATTATATTAATAGTAAAAAAAACATATTTTGATTGCAGCTTCTGCAGGTATAAAATGACAGGGTTCAGATTCTCTTTTATTCAAGTGCACAGATCCACAAAGTGTTTTCAGCCCTACAAGGTGTTTTAAAGTCTTGTAATCATTCAGCAAAGAATTTGGACAGCAGTTCTTTAATTTTAAGCAGAGTAATAACTGCACTTGTTAAAATATCTTCTAGAGTATGTAGCACCTTTCAAAATAAATTCAAGCACCAGAATTAAGTATAACTGTTGAACTTCTGTACCACTGAAATCAACACCAAAGCTTTTACATTTTTTAAAGCCAACTGATGAATTCATCACCCTTAACTTTAATTTCTTTACAGAACTTAATGTAATCTTTATGTTAAGATTCTATTATGTGAAATGCAAAGCTTTTTCAGTTCAAATCAATGTCTAGAAATAAATACCACTGCAAAATAATGTCCTTCCTTTCGTAAGGAATGGATGCTTTCCTATCTTTTTTTCTCTCTAATTTAACTAAAATATTAAAAAAATCTGTGAATGGAAACATTGGACTCATCAGGACACAAAATCCAAGCATTTTTACTACCTGGTAAGAACACCTACCACAGCAACTGTGCATTGCACTAAAAACCAGACTGCTGTACACTTGAAGCAAACTGTGGGTTTAAACCATATATATATCCATATTATATATATATATATATAAAATATATATTTATGCATACACATGAATAAAAAGAAGTCACACGTTTTATGGGCTACTACTCTTGCCACTCATAAATGCTCTTCCAAAATATTTTGCAATGTTTTCCAAATTATCTTACAAGAAGACTTTTAAATCCTATTTTTTTTCTTTAATAATTTAAATATAATGTGCAAGAGTGTATTTCAGTGAATCCCTGTCCAAAAAACCCAAAGCAATCATATAATAATTATAACTGAAAACATCTGTTCCTAGGATATATAGGAAATACACTCACATTAGAGTATTAAAGAGAAATGGTTTGAAACATTTCTTGCTTATAAAAAACAGTGCAGAAGTATGAGTTCAGGAAAAAAACTTACCTTTCTTGTCATCGAAGTACAGCGTCTGTTGAGCTGGATTTGACCACTGGAGGGAGGTGTTATCATTTTGATCGACCCTGCAGGTCAAATTTGCTGTTCCCCCTTCAACAACTGTGACGTTCTGTGTGAGTGGGAACTGCCCTTGGCTGCCTGAGGAGGGAGGGAAGGGATGCGGAAAGGAAGAGAATAAGAGAAAAAAAGAAAATATTTAAGTTGTAGGATTGAATTTATTGCAGCAGCTTCCCACAGATGACAGACCTGGAACTCATTGTGATCTAGTCTGACCAAAGAAAGGCAGTACAAAAATTTTAAAAAATTACACTTACAATATATTCCCTGTATCTGACAAACAGCTAGGTGAATTAAGAAATAAGGACTTCCCCCCCTTATTTTCCCCCCTCTATAAGTCATACTACTTAGTTCCCAAGAAATACTCTGCAATTGTATCTCCTCAGACGTACCCAAAGACATCTCAGTGCAGGCAATATAGCTAAATCATTGCTGAAAACATCACTGAAAGCATAACATAAAAATCCACAGAGCTTTTAACACAGAGGGACGGGGCAACCTTGACTCCCCATTTCTTTTTATACATTTTAAAGGCCTCTCAGGATGATGTTTTCTCTGTCAGGTTTTGAAAGTTGTTGGAGAGCAAATGCAGTGTGAATCTAATTCTTGATGCATACTCTGTTGGGGGAATGTAACCTGATCTCATATGAAAATGGAAGAGATGATGTAGTAGGTCTCTTTCACATCTGTGATTCTATCCTAGAGCATCATGAATCACATTAAGTGCTTGCTGGAAAGTCACTGGGAAGATTTCCAAATGCCTCTACACAATGCAGGAGCAGTATCAGTCAGGTTCTTGAATCACAAGCATTTTCAATGGCATAGTTAGGCTAAAGTGTTTATGTAGTGTGAGAATAGCACACCCCTTGCCAAACAGCACAGCATGTTCTGACACACAGGACTGCAAGAAGAGAGCACAGAAAAAAACATGGAAGTAATTTTTAACATGGGTGGGGAAAAACTAAACCTGTAATAATAAACAAGGCACATCACTGAATTTATGTTTGTTCTCTAGGAGATGTATTATGTATTGAAGGGTACAATGCAAAAGAAAGACAACCCAATACTCTAAATGAAATACATTCTTTCTTCTTTTATCCAGGTTCTATTAAAAGAAGCACTGAAGAGTAGGTAGAGATGCTTGCATAAGAAGTATAATGCCAAGATTGACACTCAAGTGGGATGTGTCAGAAATTAAAAACCTCTCTACACTCCTACAGGAGAGAACAAGCTCACAGACATGTCATAAGTGCATCAGGGGAATCATACACACAATACCCACTAATGATACAATACAGAATCACATATCCAGCATAAAACCTTCAGACAAACATCCTATTTTAGTGGCTCTCATCAGACTTGTTCCCAACAAAGTTAAACTGAGGCATGTCTTCTGTATAAAAGCATGACAATATGGAAATCTGTTATCTAGGATACAGGTTTACATGACCAGAGTAAAGAAGTACTAAATAAAAGATTAACAACTGAACTTCTATTTGACCTACTGATATTGCCAAAACCATAATTCTAGCCAGATCTTGATTTTTCTATGTAAAATAATCCCGATGGCCTTAGACATGGAACAAAATCAACCACATCAGTGAAATAAATAAAATATTTTCACCAAAATGCAAATCTGAATAACTGGTATAATTTTTGTATAAATATCAACTACAGCTGCCTAAAGACCAAGATTTACTACCTACTGACATTTACTCTAAGAGGGTATTTACTATCAACAGGATAACAGATATAGTAAATAAAAAATAAGGAGCATTAAAAATACCATGGCTAATTTAAATGCTGCAAATCATAAATGCCAAAATTCTCATGACATCCTCTGTAACCGACACTTCATTAATCAAACGCTGCTTCTTGAAAACCACACATTGAGAAATACACGATGAGAGAAAAATCATAAACAAAGATGGGGAAAAAAAAAAGAAAAGAGAAAAGATTTGTCATTTCCTTCCATTTCTACTCTTTCAATTCCAATGTGTCAAGGAACCTCAAGATATTGCATAAATTGCTTATCATTTAAATTAGAATTTTTAAAATCCAGAAAAATGCACACAGCCTGTTATTACTTCCACTAAATTACAGGCAACTTACCAAAGAAATAACCCTCTAAAGTATGAGCTGTGAATAGGAGGCTATGGGCTAAGACACTTTTTGCCTGTAAGAAGCATTAAACAGAACCTAGTGCCAGAGATTAGCAGAGTGAAATCTGTCATTTACATTAAAGAATTGGAACAGGAAGTAGTTTAATACAAAACCTGCTGTAATGATTTAGGACCCTATTAACACAGTTTAGGAGATCTCCCCATAATTACCCTGAATTCTGTCTGATATTACAGCTCTTATCATGAAGGTGTCCATGTACACACAGTCTGTCATTTTTTAATGACTGCCAAGTCACAGACTCATCTCTGGTCAGTAAGAAACTATTCTGATCAACCAAACAAATGGAAACTGTAGAAGCTGTAACCTGAAGAGGTCAGAACTTTCTTTTCTCTGGCCACCTGAGCAATTTTGGAAGCAAGGATTAATTTGGCATATACAACTAAGACCAAAACATTCATCTTATCCCTTGCCAACAGAGAATCTGTGTGGCTCTGGAGAAGATGCACAGAGCT
This sequence comes from Orthonyx spaldingii, assembly GCA_013397795.1. Taxonomy (NCBI): domain Eukaryota; kingdom Metazoa; phylum Chordata; class Aves; order Passeriformes; family Orthonychidae; genus Orthonyx; species Orthonyx spaldingii. The sequence continues at coordinate 568,086 of VZTJ01003630.1, forward strand.
TCACAGAAAGCTTGGAGTGGAGAAAGAGGTACAGAGAAAAGGAGATATTTAATATGGAAAGTAGATCAAGCAGAAAGAAGGGAGTCTGCAGAAGAGAGATAACTCGATAAAGCAAGTCCAAATGAATAGATACTGCACACCTCTTAATGAAGACACAAATTATTAGCAAATGGTGGGACAACTGAGAGAAAAACTTCTGAAATTGTCCTTACTCTTTGTATCTGAATCTAACTTGGGATACTGAAGTAGGAACTTTGGGGCTAGAAGGACTGGAGGATGTTGTAAGACCCTACATGAAACAGGTGAACACTAAAACAAGCATCAGCATTGTGCTCTTTAACACAGCAGGATAAGTGGCACAGAAGTGGTTTATGCTACTAAAGATTTCTTCTGGTTCCTGAGGATATGACAATATTTTGTGGGACAATCTTGTTTCTGTTAAAACCCTCTAGCAAAACATTCCATCTTGACTTAAGAAGCCGAGTAATGAGAAATTTATACCCTTTCAGTAACTTATTTCAGAGAGCAACAGTCATCATGGTTCAAACAAAACCACAGAATTTACTCCTGCTCTGAATTTGTCGTGCTGTAGCACCCAGCTTCCACTGGTTTTTATATCTTTTCCCCCTTCTCTGAAAAGCCCTCTCTTATCAAATTTCTCTTGTAGGCACTTAGAGACTGTGATCATATCACCCATTAACCTTCTTTTTGATAATCTAAATAAATTGAGCTCCTAAGTCTTTCTGCAGAAATCGCATTTTTCTAATCCTTTAATTAGTCTGTGGCTCTTCTCTGTGCCCTCTTCCACGTGTCCTTTCTGAAGTGTGCAGCCCAGACCTGGAAGCACCACTGCTGCAGTCACAGAAGGCAAAAATATAAAGTTGATGCCACTTCTCTACCAGTTTTTCTGTATTCCTGTTTGCACACCTAAATGAGTCCCTTGGCCCCACGTGTGACTGAGGGTTCACCATGGTCCTGGTATTTTTCCTCAGGGATCCTTCCAGTTCTCCTGCTCTAGCCCTTACTTCTACATCCCTAGATTTCACTGCACTGGACACAGCTTTTTAGGTAAGTTCAGGCCAATTTATTTCCTACTTTACTATTAACTGAGGTGATTGACAGGTATAATTGAGATAACGAATATGATCCAGATGATGACCATCCTAAAAACTGGGATACCCACCCAGCCTACTTATTTTCCTTGGCTGAGAATGATATTCCTAACCTCCACCACCAGGTCAAGTCAATCAAACACATCTATGTCCACTACAGTACATAAAATTACAATCTGTTCCACAATCAAATCTAGAGGGAGGACAAACAATTTTATTGCCTGTATTGAGTATGCTAATAAAGGGTTAAAAAAAAAAAAATTACTGATGGCCCACATTATTAATCCTATTGCATCTGAAAAGGAAAACACTACAAGGTTGTGCAAAGGTAAATTACATCAAGTAATGAAATTACTGCAAAAAGGTGACTGCATCGAGACGCCGTTGTCATCATGTTGTATCCCAGCCCCTCTGCTCATTTTGGAAGCTTTGTTAGCAAAATTATTTCAACTATTTGGACTAGATGGAGCTATAGTTAAGTATATTCTCTCACAGGTTGTTTCTCCAATGCTTTGTGGAGGACCAATACTCATATCTCAGTAGCCACAAGCTGTCTCCTGCCAAGAAAGGCTTTGTTTTTTTCCCCCTATCCGGAAACCATGACTAAACTGCTTTTATATTTAACACTGATTTTTCTCTCAGTATGTGATAAGTCTGCGTAGAATGATTATCATCACTTGGTCCAGTTTGTAAACATTCATCATGTGAGTTCATCTCATGTTTTTTTGTTTATGTTTGAGTTAGGTTTTTTGCTTGGGTTTTTGGCTCTGTTTTTTGTGGGTTTTTTTTTTTTTTGGTTGGTTGGTTGGTTGGTTCCCCCCCCCCTCTCCCCCCACTTTTTGCAATTACAATGAAAGCTCTTTAATGAGTTCAACACTTCCACTTGATACTTAGGTGATACATTCTAATCAATTTACCACGCTATGACTAGGTGGCTGAGAGCACTGGGAAAACATAATCCTCTCTTTACTTTTGTTTCTGCAAAGGTCTCTTTTTGCAGCAAACAGTTATGTCACAAATTAAGAGTGTTTCATGGTATGAGTGCTGCAAGCTTTGCCTGCTCATGTCACTGTGTAGGAGAAAGCCATTTAAAAATGCTTGTGGATAGAGAGGATGGCCTGGAAAAGAGGTGAGAGAGAAAGCAGTGAATTATCAATGTTTTGGCACATTGGCTCTACCTTTTGAGAACCTGGCTGCCCAGTGTCCTTGTGAGGCAAGTTAAGTCTATCAACATGTAAGAGGGAAAAGTAGAGTCTATGGTTCTATAGCAGAGATTTATCCTTTTCAGTCTCGCATGGAACCACAAAGCCATGGGCTTTTTATTTGACACCTCCACAGCATGGTGTCAGCCTAAACCAGAGCCCACAAAAATGCAAAGGTGTAGCAGAGGAAATAAAAAAACCCCAAACTTGAGCAAATTATTTTTCAAAACAGTCTGATTTTTAAATATTGATTTTAATAGGACCAGGCCCTAAAAGCAAAGTAAATATTTGGGTGAGAGGGCAAGCAGCTTACTACTTACTACTTCAAAGAGTAGCTTGCATCTGTAAGGAGAATATAGTAATTTTGGCCTTCTTTCTTACAAAAGAAACTAAAACATTAGGGGAAAAAAAGCCAGTATTATGAAACATCTAATATACTCAATCACTTTCCTGGCTTTCTCAGTTAATTTGTATATGAAATAATGCAAACATCTCTTCAAGGAGACCAAGTGTTATTAGCCTGTCTTTATCTCGTTTAAAGAGCAATGATACTGGGAACTGCATTTCAGCAGGCATGAACCGAGATCTGCATTACTGTGTGCTTCTTCCAGCTCTGCAACAGGAATGAATCTGCTTCTCTACTTTGTCAGCATGGATACCAAACTGAAGGTTGGTGTCCTGAAAATCTGGAAGGAAGAAACTACGTAATTTGTTGCCCTAATATTTTTTAAATTTCTTAGAACAGTCTTAGGAGTGTGGCAAAAACATTGACGACAGATTGAAACACAGAGTTTACCTTTTGATGCATAACTACCTGTTTTGCTTTATTCCAGAAGACAATACAGTAATCTGCCTGCATGTTAAACTGCATTCATACAGCACTTTTAAAGAAAGCAAAAACTGCCTGAGCATTATTTGACTGGGTGGATTCACCTTTTCTCTTTTAAATAGCAATAATTTGGTCCCCTATCTGGATTGTAAACACTTTTTGAGTTTATGCTCAGAGAGAATATCCTGTAAATTCTTTGCTCACTGAAGAAACATTGTTTAAAAAAAGAAAGAAACCAAACAAAATCATGTTCCTTAATAACTGTTGCATACTCCAGTAACAAAGCCTCTTGCAGGGAACACTGGAATTAATGAGAACACTGCAGAAACTTACTACAGAATGACAGGTCTTGGAGAGAGAGAAGAAATAATGCAGAGAATAACTGTTACCCCCAGATGGTGCATTCAAGGTCACTGAGCCATATTTACAATTATGAGAACCAGAAAATCCATCAGTTTGTTGTCACATTTGTGGGAAGATGAGGTTCTCTTCAATTATGTTTGGATTTGTAACTTTCTCAGGAATTTAGAGTGGTGGAGGAGAATGCCTTTTAATAAATAACACTTTGTGCCTTAACAAAGTGAAAAGTCCTTTCTGTCTGAAAAAAAATAAGAGTGTCCAATCCTAACATGAAGAGTAAGGAATTGGACACTTTAATTTCTTTGAGGATCTGGGCCTCACTGTCACCACATTTCTATTCCTAATCTGTAAAATGAGAATAGTTGCATTTTCTTGCCTCACATGTGCTAATCTCTCCCAGATACTTCAGTAGCCCAACCACAGCCTTTCCCACAATTCTACTCTGTTTTAATCCTGGTTTGAAATACTCTGGGTAATATAAAAGCATTTAACATTAATATTGGGGGAAAATATTTTGAAAAATAATAGTTGTAGTGAAAATATGTTTAAGGAAGATGGAAATAATTAGAAATTCAAAAATAACTGAGGAATTTTTGGTTAGAGGAAAAGATGGACTGAAATAATTAGAAGTATTAACTTTTCACACAGTATTAAAAAAAAAACAACTTTTCTTCAGAAGAATCAAAATACTTTGGTTTTCATTTTTCCAAATCAAACATTCCACTGAAAGGTAATTACACAAAGAAGAAAAAACGTATCAGCTGATTTGATTCATTTTTTTCCTTCTCATTTTGCTCCTCCCTTTCAGGACTTCTTTTCTCTCATTTGTGAAAAATCTCAAATCTATTGGAAAAAAATACTCTCTTAGGGTTTCCAGCTATTGAGATCTATTAAAGAATATATACTTGCATCTCTCCAGGAATACACTTTTCCTCCTTCCTTCATCCTTAAAGACAAATTATGGTGTTTGAAGTCCAACATGCAAGTAACCCACCTGGCAAGGAATTTTTATTGTATACCTATTTATCTTTCTTCTCTGCTTGATCACTTTTCCTATCTGAGCAGAACACAACCAAGATTTAAAATCCTTCCACTTTTAACTTTGTCTCACCAACTTCTGAAATGTCAATTCAAAGGTAAGTTAAAACACAGAGAAGAGGCAGCTATACAAATCAGTTCCAAGTAGTGCTGCTGTTTGAATGTTTGTAACCTCAAAAAGTATTCAGAAATCCCCAAAAATGCACCACAACCGAACTGCTTATTGTTAGCTATAAACACCCATGGCAAAAGCTCACTCACCAGCTGGAACCTCCTGTGTTTAAATGGAAGCTTGAGCTTTTCACTGTACTGAACAGCTGAGCAAAAGCGAAAATTAAATCTGTTCTAGGTTTGCCTTAGTATTCGCTCACACAGTAGCTTTAAACCTTTTTAAAACATAGAAGTAAACACATACCGTGTATATTTTTACACATACATTCCCAAGAAGAACAGTGATAAAATTGCTGTGAAACCCCAGCTTGTTTCTGTGAATTTAATTGGTTTTACTTCAGAGTGTATATTTTAATTAGACCAGAACAGCATATTTAAACACTCATCTTACTCCCTCTGGTTTGGAAACAGGTTTGGATAAGAATCACCTGTCATTGCACTAGCACACTAAATAAATCCTTGCTACCTGGACTTCCAACACTTTCACTGCTCAGTTTGCTTCAGGGGACACATCATCCTCAAAGGTAAATGAAGAAAAAAGCAAAGGTGGAAAAACCAGATTTTGATCAGAGATATATCTGCTGTGATTACCAGATCATTGGTGGTTTTCAGTGAAATACTCTGCAGTTGTAAGCAGTCCTGATAAAGCTATCCCAGCAGTAACTGGGGATCAATACAAAGAAGTCAGATCTCTGAATTCTGTCAATGGAACAAAATACGGACAAATCAAACATAGTTTTGAAAAAATCCCTATCATAAACATAAAAACTATTGTGAAGAGTTGTGTTTTAACACACAAAGGCAACACCGTGTTCAAGGTGGGAAATGCGGTGCCTGCGGATGGTTTGATCCGAACAGGCACTCCCTTAATGACCTCGTGCTGATCAATGCCTGAACACATCCTGGCCAACTGGGAACATTCCCTGAAGAAAGCAGCTCTGATTCTCACAGAGCAGAAGTCAGAATGATTAATAAAGTGTTTTCCACTTGTGATCATCTGTATATTCACAGAGTTTTTGCTACTGATGATTTCACCTGCCCTGTCAATATCTACCTTCTTTAATGTTTGCCTCTTTTCCTTGTGCAGAGGAGATCACAGCCCTGTTTCAGCTCATGCAAGCTCAAGTACAAAACAACAGTTTTAAAACTGGCTTTGTACTTGATGGGTTGTCTTCCCCTCTTTTGGTTTACACAATAAAATAAGGCAAGGAATCTGGTCTGGGGAATGACTGCATTATACAATTCTAGTAGTCTTTGTGAGCCTCAGTGGCACCAAACTATAAACAACAAAATTACTTAGGCCAGACTACACTTTCAGGCGTCAGAAGCCAGGCTTGACCTGCAGAAACGAACGGCAGCTTACACCAAATAAGGATGTATATTCCACTCTGTGCTGTCCCCTTGTTGCTTCAACACTTGCTCTGTGTCCTGACACAGAATGGCCCTTTCCCTTCCAGCAACACTATTTGTATTTCAGAAAGACAGAGGAGGCTTCTTCCAGTGCAACCTTCTGACTGAAGAGAAGATTTTCTCAGGTGATTGCCTTTTGCCAAATTTCATCTGGGAACCAGGTGAATTGCTCCTATTGACAGATATTAAAAGATGAGGATTGGATCCTACTATTCTTTCATGTACCTGCTTCCCTAATGAGTCTTGCATGCAGATCAGTTGTAGATGTTGCTCTAATTTCATGCAATTTAGACATCACTCTATGCAAAACTGCATTAGACTTCAGTGTACTTTGATATAAAATCACTTACTCTCCTGACTTTCTCTTTTCCTCCCTGTGGTCTATGAAATATCCATTGATATGGCAGTGCTGATCTGCAGCAGTTCTCCCTGCTGACTTAGGCCAGCAAGCTGCTCATGAATCTAGCAGATGTTTCAGTTGTCTAGGCCAATGGAAACCTTATGGACCCTTTTTTCTTCATCTCCTCCCAGGAGCAAATGTTAGTACAGCAGATATCTGGATGTGTGCCATGTAGCAGCAGAGACAGCAAAAAGCTGCTGTGGCTCCGCTGAGCGTAGTGCTGTATAATGATTGCATTTTTGTCCAGTCCTCTCTAAGAGGGGTTATTTACAAACGCCATGCACCTCACACACAGTCAAACACAAACCTGGGTTCTTTAAAACACACCCCTAAATTTCCCCTGTTGTGCTACTGAGCCTTAGGTTAATATACAGGTATTAATTAGAAAGATATGTTCATATGCTGGACTTCTATTTCCCTGCCAATATAAATTTAGAAATGCTTAAATGCCAGTTGCATTCAGCATCGTGCCCCTAACAGATTGTACAGACTCTGTCAATGGAAACTGTTAAGGGGATGTAGGTGCAAGAAGAATTTAATTTTTAAAAAAAATTAATTTAAAATATGGTTGCCCAGAGAAGCTGTGGATGCCCCATTCCTGGAAGTGTTCAAGGCTAGGCTGGGTGGGCATTTGAGCAACTTGGTCTTGTGAAAAGTGTCCCTGCCCATGGCAGGGGGTTGGAACTGGATAAACTTTAAGGTCCCTTCAAACCCAAACCATTCTGTATTTCTATGACTCTGTGATAATTTAAAGGAAAGTATATTCCTGAATGCTCCAGCTGTCCTCAAAACCTGCTTCTTGAAAAATTATTTTTTCATCACTTGATCTTGCTTTCACGGTGGGTGGTAGGAACAGTCTCTTATTCAAAATCTCCAAGTTCTTACTCTAGAATCTGATTCTTTTTTTATTGTGACCTTTGGAACCCTCTTATTTGTAAGAATTCAACATGGAGTCTGTCATTTCAAGTCATGTATGAATAAAAAGTTTCAACCCAAATATTATATTTGCCTGAAATTCTTGCCCTTACTGTTCTTAAAGGTAACAATTTGGTTTAACAAAAGGGATCAGCCAACAAACGTTTTCCAGATTTCTTTACTTTATGCATTCATGAGACATATTTTTAGATATAGGCATTCATTATTCCTCTCTCATGAGCCAATTAAATTCTAACTCCTCAGAAAGCACAAAAAGGGACAGGACAGGGGCACCTGTGTGAAGCCAGTGGCAGAACCAAGAACTCAGAAGTGACTTCAGAATTTCCACAAGAGGTATTAGCATTAGCTTCAGTGTCATCTGGGCTGAAATCTTTGTCTTTTTTTAACAAAAAAGCCCAATTTCTGTCCAACAGACTGACAGGATAACTTTATTCATCAATTACTTTCAGTTAGAATATTGCACATTTCTTAGGAAATTTTTTTGTCTTCTTTAAAATCATATTTAGGTATGTCCTCTTGCACAAATAATCCCTTACAGATCTGGAATGAGAATCACAGTTAAATTAACTGTATTCAAAAGGCAAAGAATCAAATTAATCAGCTCCATATAAATACCCTCATATTTGTACAGCTAAGTTCAACTTAAAAAAAAAAAAACTAAAAAAGGTTAACCTAAGAGGCTACAATAACTCTATAACTGATTTAGTATAGAAAAGTTTTAGTGATTTTTATAATATGTGATACACAAGGGCTCTCAGCAATGATGGTTTTACAATTATTTTTTTTAAATCCACTGAAATGTAAGAAATCAGGAAGTAAATTGATATGTGCATTAAAGTAATTTTCTAGCTCAGTGAATCAATGTCAGTAATGGTTGACTAGATTCCCTACTTGGCTATAAGAATATTTTATTTTATACTTTACTGAATTGTTCTAAAGGTTATTTGGTACCTAACAACATGTTGTCTTCTAGAGAAAAGAAAATATCTCTTAATTCTGCACGTGGCTGAGAAAATGTCTGCTTGTGTCAGATTTGCAGGACAGACAGAAATTCTCCCCCTGGTCACACTGACATTACCTCACCTCCTGCACTTTACATGATAAATTGGTATAAAAGTGCCATTTTTCAGGATTAAATCACATCATTGTATTGTCACGAGCAACATGCAGGAGTGATAGATAATTTGCTATCTTTATACAGCCCTGTAAGGTGACTCCCAGCTGTGGAGTAACCGTGTCGCAGATAAGAACTGGCCAGTGCAGCTGAGGGTTTGCTGGCTGGATGGCACAGGTCTCTGGGACTCAGAGCTGCAAACTCAGCTGACACATCCACGCACGGCTATTCCCTGAGTCACAGCCACACTCACCTGCCCAGAGTGAAATGAAACTCTGAGGTCACCAAAATCTGCTGCAATGGGATGCAGGGAGGAAAATTGTTCAGTCAGAGAGGGTGAGCAGCCCCCTCTTTGAGGAGCATGGAGTTAGAAGCAGCAGCATCCACGGAAGGAACACACGGGGCAGCCATGGGTCTGCCATTTCCTTAGTCACACCAAGGGATGAAATGTTCAAAAAACTCACAAAAACGCTGCCATGCAATTAGGAAGTGCAACAAAAGAAGGATTTCTCAATTTGGGCTCCTACTGGATAGCTGTCAGTTTAGCAGCTTTGCAGTTTGTGAGCTCCACAAATGCAGGCAACGTTCATGGGCTTCTTCGTGCAGCCTGTGCTAGCCACTGTTAATTACATTAATATTGAGTGGTGATGGGTTTATTCATAAGAAGAGAAAGCAAACAGAACAAGCATGAATTAAAATGCCTTAAAGTACACTACAAATTCTTTTGAAAATGTAGGGGCTGACAAAACATAAATCCCCCACTCACTAAGGAATTAATTACGTAGCAGAGGAGGATGTCTGATAAAATTTATAAAACTGATATACTGGCTTCGTTATAGAGATTTTAATTTTTTCTCTTAACAGTTCCAACATCTACCCTAAACAGGGAAATATATTTTCCCATTAGGGAAATATAAATGTCAAAGACCATATTTGCATATCAGGGGAGGGCAGGAGAGGGGAGGAGGAGACACAATGACTAACATCTGTTGCACAGATTGAGATAACAAGACTTTCTAGACAGCAGAGTGCGTTTCTCAGGTGAAGAAATGAGAAAGTGTTACAGTGAATTAATGTGCTTCCAAGTGGAGTAATATCAGGTAAATGGGAGTTACTGAACTTAGGAATCTTAAGGGAAGTTTTGAAAATACATAAGCTAGAACAGCTCTTGAGTTTAGGTCTTCAGAATGAGCATAACAACTTCAGTGACTTGCAGTCACAGCCTATCCTATATTTGAGTGAAATAAGTTGAGTTTTTGTTTTGTTTTGTTGGGTATTTTTCCCTAGCTGGTCTTTGTCAGTTTTTCAAACCTACAGAGAAGAAAATGTAACATGAATATTTCTATGTCTTGTTGCCTGCTTACATTCAACTAATTCTTTTCTTTCTGTTTGCACAAAGCATCTCATTCTTGGCATTCTTCCACACAGCTATCAGAATCCCTACTTGAAACGCCATATATGAGAGGAAGGCAAGAGCACTGATCCCATTCACCAAGTGCCTTTGTTTTGAGTATCAAGATTTCTGTATTCTCAAGACCGTGCACTTGTTTATGAACACTGACAAAGCAAAGGAGCAAGTGCTTAGAACACGATGTGTTTTATTAACGTTGTTACTGCAAATTTTATACCCACGCACGTCTACATGTTTGCTGCAAACACTCCTTTGACTGCAGCCATACAGAGTCACTTTTTGTTGTGGAGTAGTGAGCTAAGAGCATAAAGATTTGAAAAATGTTTCATTTGGAAACGGGAGCTGATGATGTAGTGGGGATTTTCTGTGATGGAAGTCATACAGTTTAAAAAGAGCACACAAAGTTCTACATCTCTGAGCACACAGCACACGAAACAGCAGAAAAGGTGAGTTTGCCCGTGATTCAAATCTCTTCTCAGTCAATGCTCAGCCTCGAGGCATCTGTCACACTTGGATTCTTTTTCTTTTCAGCACTGTAGTGCAGTGCTTAGTGCTTTCTCTTCAGAACAGGCAGTGGGTAGCAGCCACAGCACAAGTCCTACAAGGGTTCATTTATACTGTTTCTCCATTTCTGACCTAGAGCAAGCACAGCTATCTCCACACGACACCCCAATTTACACTGTAACCATCACTTTTACTGATCTTCCTGGGTTTCTTTCACAGAACCACAAGCAAAAAAATCATATTCACTAAATGACTGAGCTAAGTTAAATTCTATCACCATATAGTATATGTATATATGTATATATATGTATATCTTCCATATCTCTCCTTTGGGCCAAGCAGTTGTGGAATAGAGATCGCTGTCCTGTGCAACATCATTATATTGCTTTTTTAATCTTAATTTCAGTAGTTATGTATCCCCACTTCAAGAAGTCACAGAAAATATAGGACAAATTCCTTCCAAACCCTCAATAAAAGCCTAGCTTTCAAGTGTTGTTTTACTCACTTTTAGATGTTGCTCCTTCTGCTCGACTCTAAGAATCAAAGGAACAGAAAGAATGACAGAAGTGAAGACATCTTTTACCATCATGCACTGTATAAAAAGCCTGAGCGAGTTCTCCTGAGCATCACGGAATTACAGGCTATTACATGCACTTATAAATCTTTCTTATAGCATTTGCTGGACTTTCCATTCTTCCGTTCTCCCAGAATGATGAAAATGGATTTATCAACACAGTAATGCCAATATGAGTCAAAAGTCAGAAGTGTAGCTTGCTGTAAAAATAAACCACGTCCAAAAAAATCAGGGGCATAAAAGAAGATTTGATCTTCTCAATTAATTTGATGTGTAATTAAATCATGTCTAATTCAAGCACCCTTCCATTTAGAATTTACACCTTCTGCCATTGAACGCAGTTGCCTTGGAGCCTTTTGTCAAGCATGCTTCTCCTGTACGCGAGATTTGGATCAGTAAGTCTACCTTCCTCTGTCAACAGCAGCAGAGTCTGGAATATCTCTGCTGCTTTCCTCTAGATGCTTATTTCCCTTGCCAGAAGCTGCTCCCCTCACCCTGTGAGCTGCTGTACCACTTCAGCTGTCAGGCTGGCCAGACCCTGAACTGAAGCTGTGAAATGATTGGGTTTCATCTGTCCCAGGCTGGATGGTAAACAGCTGAGTCAGTGCAACCCAGGTCATGAGGACTGGGAAGAACTTCTCTGATAACAGCTTGGAAGAAAGAAAATCATTACTGAACTGCATGTCTGTGATTTCCTGTGTGCAAGGAATACCTATATGCAAGCAGATGTACGGAGCTGAATAACAATGCAGTAGGATTACAAAAAGATGAGTCAAAACTCAGCGAGAGTTCCCTTAAACATTACACTAAACTCACAGAAACGACTTACAATAACATTTCAAAAAGGAAATTTACATATTAAAAAAAGACCAAGAAAAATTGGCTGGCTTTTAGTTAAACATAATTCTGGCTCTGTGTTGTCACAGAAAAAAAAACCCAAGGTAACTGTTATGGTCTCCAAACAACCCAATGTTGTAGTGTGTGTTCCACTGAAAGACTAACATTATTTACACTGCTTCTGGGCAATTATTTCAAAATAATAAATTCACTGTAGCTAGAGCATCTCATTCCCCGTGCACGGAAACCTTCTTTTCTAGGAATATATATAGGTTCTTAGAAGATGCCCTCTGCAAAAATAGCTTTTAATGGCTTTGTGTGGGGGTAAGAGGGGAATTAAAAAAACAAACAAAACTAGACCTTGCTTATGTTTTCAGTAAGAACCATTTATTTAGGTTCTTGAAGACTTATACTGGACCATAAAGAGTATTTTTCTTTTTACTCACTTTATTTTAAAATAAGTAGAGCAGCTCCATCCAAATATACTATCAGGAAAAAAAAAAAAATCTTTAAAGTAAATGAATCTGTGCCAAGAAAGGATGAAAATAAGGTGAAAAAACCACTAAAATTATTATTTTTGATTTGCATAAAAATTTCCCATTTTTTATGCAGTGCCATTTGGGGAAAAAAAAATAATCCAGCAATTCTGAGATCTGGAGCTTCAATTAAGAAAACAAATGTAACACCAAGCAACATGAGACTTGTCACAGAACAGTAAGAGAGAAGACCTTTTTCAGATACAAATGAAAACGTGAAAGAAACAATTGTACGTTGCAATCCTGCTGCACTCTGATTCTTTTGTCCCAAAAGCCACACCAGATGCACCAAGATGCTGCTACAAGGGCAGGAGAAGCACAAAAGTTCTATCCCAGTCTGTATTTGAGAACTAACACACAATGACATGGAAAACTCACTCGCTTTTGACTGCTCTAACTACTGATACAAATACTCTTGCTTCAGGCTTCATATACAGAAGGCCAACATCACAGGGAAGAAAGAAAAGAAAAACAAACTGAAAAAAAAAAAACCAACAAAACCAGCAACCCCTCTCACTCCCCAGAGCAATATCACATTTGTTCGTGTACGGGAAGTTCTGTTCCGATAGATTGGAACAAAATTTGTGGCAAACTCGGAGCTTGCAGAAAGCCCTCAGAGTCCGTGCAGAGCACTCTGCTCACACACAGCTGGCATGAGCCTGCTGGGAAATGCTCCATGTGCTGCCCCGGAGCACGTCCCACACAGCTCCCTGTGCAGGAACAGCAGGGCTGCTTGGGCCCCCTCCTGACTCTCAAGCCAGATGTGGGGCCTGGCCTTTGAGAAATGCTGAGCTGAAATGTCTTACGTGAAGCTCAAGTGGAGGTGTTGCTGGGCAAGGGTGTTCCTGGTTCTGCTGCCTAGAACACGTTATGAAAAATTGTTCAATACGAATAAATGCCAACACAGGTATTATTGCAATAGAGAGGTTAAATCAAGTTTTTGCTCCAAAATTACAGAAACTGTAGACATTTAACGAAATAGATCACAACATCTCACAACATCTGTTTCAACACAGTTATACAAGGAGAAGCTGACTACTCCCCCTCACTGCTACATGCAACACTTGGTAGCTCTGCCAGACAAGAAAGTTAGCCAAGAAAGTAAATTTCTTATTTGTTCTCCTTCATATACTTACAGGTGACTCAACCAAAAGTATTAAAATAGCAAATAGAGGTAAAAAGTAGACAGTTGCTTTTTTAGCCTGACTGTGCTATTAAATATTAGATAGAAAAGCTATACTCATCCTCTAAGCAAACACTGTCCTAACAAGTCAGAAAAAAACTTTGCTGCTGTGTGATCACACACAGATTAATGAGGAAAAGTCAAAAGGATGGTAAAAAAGCTTGTTCTACCCCCTTCTCCATCTTGAATTTATGGTGTACATGTAGGCTTCATTTATTATCATTAAAAATAGCCAAGAAACCCCATTATGTAAAAGAACCCCAACATTTAAAACACTAAGGTACAACTGCAGAGAGGAAGGAGGGACTAAAATGATGTTATGCCTTGCAGATGACTACAGAAATGGAATCTGATGCAGCAAGAGTTATAATACTGGACTAGTGGGCAGAAAAACAGAAACACCAAATTGAACTGCAGACAGAGAGAATATTTAAATCGTTCCTTTGGGCAGACTACCTGCAAAGGACTGAAACTTGGGGAAACTGGAGGAAAAAAGCTTATGACAAGAAGTCTGAACAATGACAAGCAACTTTAAACCAGTCTCTACATGCCTAACTTGACATGAATAAAAGGGATCTAGTTTCCAAAGGGCAGATCTTAGTACTTGCTGAGAAAAATGAAAACCACTTAGCAATTCTGAAATTGTGTAGCTGAAATAGCTTGGGTGTGAAGAAGGCTTTTAAAAACAAAGAATGATAATAGGTTTAAGTATAACAATCACTGGGAAAAAAAACCCCAACCAAACAGAGAACAGGACAGAGAAAATTGCATCAAGCAGGAGAGAGGTGAAAGAACAAACTCCACCAGAAAATGCTTAAGTGACAAATTGATACATGTCACAGAAATGCATCAATTCTGATGAATTTCTGTTTAAAATAAACCCCAAAACTTTAGACTGTTTAAAATGCAGAGAGGAGGAATGAGAGTTTTCCTTTAGAAATGCATAGGAGGTTGTTGTTTTGTTTTTAAATGTTTCCAGAAATGGAAACATTATAAACCTCTTTTTTTTTTTTTTTTTACCTTGAGACCTTACTGAATTTGAAGAATGGAATCATCCCAATGAGTTCCAGCACATTCATTTACACACTTACATATAGTCTCTAGCTGTACCACAGCATTAAAAGAGGGATTCACAGAACACAAGGTCTATCTACATTTTCCGCCTACAGGTCATAAGAAATAACAATAAATTCTTTAAGCAGAAGCACAGAATAGACTATACGAAGGTTTCTAAACCAATTTTCATTCTACTTCAAGCTCTGTGTGGAGGGAATTGGCTAATAAAAAGTCTTACACACAAAACCCATTACAGGAAGGCTCATTTCCCCAAAAGTGGGTCAGAAACAAGTTCAACATTGTTAACGGGATGGGGAAATGAAGACTGTTGAATCAAGCAATGCAAGAAAGAGATTTTAAAGTCTTTGTTTGGCATCCAAGTCTTAAGTTGAACAAACAAATTTTAATGGATCAAAGCTAGCCTATTATGGAGCATAAAACTATCTCTGCTGAGAACCATAAATTATGTATGGAGCAGGCGTATTTACCAGTGCTGCTAGTAATGCAGAACATCTCTGAATGAGCACTGACTGCCCAATGCCTCATGTTCTTTTATGATGAATTATGCAGGAAGATCCAACACAACTATGCTAAGGTGCTGGAGTTCATGTACAGGAGTGCTTGAGAGCCACTGAATAAGCAGGAGATGAAATATTACCTTTTTTTCCTTTTGCTCGGGTCCAATGTTTCATGAAGAGTAATTGCCACTAACAGAAAAATGCATATACTGAACAAGTCAGATAAAATTGTCTTCTCCACCTCATTCCACTTTTTTTCCTTCTCACCTACCTCCCCTGACCATGTCTCCCTTCTTCAAGTGATGCAGCTACATAAAGCTTTGTGGTACTGATTGCAGTGATGCACTAAATTCCATGAACAAAAAAGGGCATTCGAGAGTGCAAGTTCCAGCACGGTACACCAATTTGAGTATTTCCTTCATCATGAACAGTTAATTTTTTTTAAAAAAAAGATTTTGCTTCTTTCAAAATAAGGATGGTTTCAGAACAGGTTCATTTATAGTAAAGACTCCAAAGAATCTGAAATAGTAGTGAAGTGTGGGGAATGTCTACATGGCCCAAGGAGGAACAATGCATCAGCTCTTCCCTGCTCTGACGCAGTGAGATCCAGAAGCCATCTGCTCCACTTTATCCACGTGCTTAGACTGCTTTGATGCACAGCTATGCCCTAGCTGTTCTATTTCTGATTCAACACCTAAGTTAGCTTCTTTCTCTGATTGCCTCACTGAGCTCCACAAACTGGTGTGAGAGTGGTGATTTTTAGCAGGCACAATCAAAACCAAGTGCAGGTTTTCCCATCCAAATCAGAAGCACATAAGGAGACAGCAGTCTGTCATCTGGCTCATTCCAGAAGATTGGGAAACAAATCTAAAACCCACACACAAAGTCATTGTGAGCCTGCTTGGTTACCTGATACATGTGTGGACTCATGGTTGTGAGCAGTTTATTGTTTCCTAAAACAGAGGGATGAAAATCTGTAGGCAACCTATCAGATTCTGCTAAAAATATGCTGAAATACACTTGATACTCAGCTTAGCTTAATATGGTACATCAGGAAAATACAAAGTGCAATTTTCCCCCAAATACTAATTCCAGTTAAATACCATAGAATCATACCACAGAATGGTCTGGGCTGGAAGGGACTTTAAAGACCACCTGGTTCTAACAACCCTGCCATAGGCAGGGACACCTTCCACTAGAACAGGTTGCTCAAGCCCCATCCAGCCTGGCCTTGAACACTTCCAGGGATGGAACATCCACAGCTTCTCTCTGACAGTAAAGAATTTCCTCCTAACTTCTAATCTAAAACTACCCTCTGTCAGATCCAAGTCTAATGAGTCTTCCTTTCTTCTAAAAATGAGGATTATATCTCCTTTTTTGCAGTCACTGGGAACATCACCACCTTGCCACAACTTCTAAAATATAATGATTTAGCTACTTCATCTGTCAGTACCCTTAGGACCCACAGATATATGAAAGTATTTTTCAGTCCTTGTGTTATTTGTGTTATCCAAAGCCTTTTCAATTTAGACCTATACAGAAGTAGAAGTATATAATGTTCATCTTCTTTTCAAACTGAATACACTGGTTTAACACAGTGCATTTTTTCTAACTTCTCATTTAAAGCAGGTGGTTGAATTTTCAAATCTTCAGGGAAAAATATCCATCTTGGGCTGAAACCTTATCTGTTTCAATTCAGGAGAGAGGATTCTTTTTTTCTTTTTTCTTTAAGAAAGTTATAAACCTCATCTTGAAGTCTTTGAAGATGAAATGTATTTTCCCTATGCTCCTACCTTCAGCAATGGCCTAGAGACTTAACAGGAAAGTAGCTCATTAGAGTCCCAGATACTTTCTTTGACACAGCTAAATGACATTTCTTCTGGAATCCAAATGTCATTTTTGCCCTTTATTCTTAGAAAAATAGATGTCAATCCCCACCAGAAAACACTGTGATCATTACTTTTTGATAGAAAATTTAAATCGATGGAAAATACAATAAGTTGGAGGTACTGCTTCTCTTCAGCTTCTGTTTCATATCAATTTTCTAGGCTTCCTGGGCTGCCCGAGTCTCTCTCAGCTGCCAGTCTCTCCTGTTCAAGAATGACTCTAAGGGTATATAAGGCAGCATCTATGCATTTTGGAGTCGCATAGGGCTCAGGATTGAAAAAATTCTGCTGAGTTTCACACTGATTTAGACAACAAGCAAAGCTATTTTAGTGACCTTTCATGGTACAATCTGGCTTCACACTGTAATGCATTCAGCAGCCATACAAAGCCTAGTGACTACCACACTGTAGATAAGGGACCAGCAATGGCTGAAACACAAAGCTCAACAGGTTTTAAGTCTAAATGGTTAATTTCGATCACAAGCCACTAGTTGAGAAGCCTTGTCTGTCTTTTACTTGGCATCCTCCTGACACCAGCCCAAATCTCTCCTCCAGCACAGCAGTTCCTCTGCTGAGAATCGCCACTTCTCCCACACACATCTTAAGCAAGGCTGTAAAATGTTTCAGATAGACTGGTGTTTTGTGTTTTTCTATTATGCTCCCCCAGGATACACAATTTGTGTCTAATAGAAGCTCACATCACGCACTCAAGGAAACAAAGCAAAGAGAAACAGGGAAACAATGTGTTTGTAAAATAAGTTGCCATGAACAGCCCAGCAAGTTCCATTACAGAGACCTCTTTCGCCACAAGGCCTTAATAGTTGAATGACACAAGTGACAGAACACTGAAAATGAAAAAAAAAAAAAAAACCTCACAAAAAATCCTTGGCAGTAGGGGGCTAGGGGATGTCTTACCAGAAAAAATTCTGAAATTCAAGTCAGTATGGAAGCTGAAAGATCTGGACACTGCAAATATGGTTTAGTTTAATTGATAGGTAAAATTTGTCCTAGCATTTAATTAAAAATCCTCTCACACTTAATTCAGTGCCTTCTTCCTCTTTTCAGGAGTTCCTTCCTGCCATCTCCCTTTGCACAGCCCTCAAGTATATGAAACTCTTGTTTCGCTTTTTCTGTAATAGCCTTTGACCAGAATCCAGGGAAAGGGTTTGTACAACCTTTCTCAGGAAAAACAGAAAGATACAGAATCTGTTTTCCTAGGAAGTAACTTGAGATATTGAGATATTAGAAAAGAAACATCCAACTAGTGAAATTCTGAGACGTTAAAAGGCCTCTTTTCTGCCCCAAGCACGGAGAAGGCATCTTAAAGCCCTTCTAACCAGAGAAACCCTAAGTCGAGATCATAGTAGATTCCCTTATTGCCAATGAGAGAGACAGATAGACTCTGCTACACTTACATCTCAATACTATACCATGCTTTATACTTCTGCACCTTGGTTCCATAAATTCAAAAAATGTACATTTTTAAGTCAATATACCCTTTCAGCCAAAATCTTGCACTCTGACAAGGAAGTAAATGACCTGACATAGAAAATGTTAATCTCTGCTGGTCACTGGAACAGGTGTCGGGCTCCTCATGACACTACCCCAAGCAGCTGATAGAGTAGCAAGTTGAGCCTCTATAGGAGCAGCAAGTCTGGTACTGAGTGATGCTGCACAAATTCAAAGCGAAAAGAAAAAAAAAAAAAAACCAAAAAAAACCCAAAAAACCCAAACATTCCCTCGCTGTCATGGACAACTCTACAACAAGGAACATGCCTGAATACCAAGAATTCCCAAAGAAAAGCTTTCATAATGTAAAATAATGCCATGAATGACTGGGGGGAAAAAAAAAGAGAGGGAGAGAAAAAAAAAATTGATGTCCATCATTAAAGTAGTGATAAAATAGAGAGTGTGAACAGCAAGCAAACAGAGGAATTACAGAACAGGATTTACAATATCTGTAGCAGATTGGAAGGCTATAGAGGATAGACATAAGACACTTCTGGAATTAAATGCAAAATGGTGCAAAACCCAGGAAATGTCCAATAAAGTCTTTTAAGTATACATAGCTAGGCCAAATACAGTATGGCTGGTACACAGCTCAGTTACTGTGTGTACGTAGTATACAGATAAAGCAACAGCACGACTACAAAGTGAATGAAAAAATGACCAGCAGAAAATGATGAGAAAAATGCAAAAACCCACCTATCAAGAAATTATTATCTATGTAGATAGCTATCATTTATGTGAGATTAGAAATAAATTTTTTTTTTATCTCATTGCTTGCCTTTTTACCATCTCTAAACAGCATTACACTTGCTAAATATCAGCATCTTGACTGAAAAAAAACCCAGTTAACATACCCACCACCAAGTCACCTTGTGTAGATCAGGAAGGATAAGTGAATTTATTCCCTGGAAATGACCAGGAAGAGGTGAAATCGAAAAGTATCATTCATACAGAAGAGGGCTGATACATCTCACAGAAAGTGCTGGACAACCTTTAGGACTGCAGTAATAGAAATGAGAAAAAATCCCCTTGCACTTGGGGATTAAAAATTGAAACTTCAGCTATACCCTAGAATCTCATTAGCTGAGGACAGTGGAGCAGGAAGAAGACACATTTTCTAATTTATCACTGGATGAGTATGAATGACCAATATGAAGCAGCTTCAAGGGAAGCAGTTATAAGACAGTTGAAGTATTTCTGGTAGATGGAGGAAGGCTGGATAGAAAAGATGGGCTGAGTCCCAGGCAAAACACTGGAGACTTTTCTGCCCACTTCAGTCAACAGCAGCCAATTCACACCATGACACACTGGAAAAATATCATCCTGGAAATAGAAGAGACGGAAGAATATCTGGCTGTCTACCAAAATGAAGACTGGGAGAAGAAATTATAGTTATGTGCATTACTCACAGAGATAAAAGATTACATCACAGAAGATGTTTATAATTAAAGATAATCTTGACAAAAGAAAAAGTTATGTGACTATGCTGCTTCTAGGAATTAGAAGAATACACCTGTCAGTTGTAAGGGAAGGGTTCAGAGTTTCCCTAATGAAATAACCAGCTGAGGAGGAAGACAAACCAAAACCAAACCAACTAACCAATACCAAACAAAAAAAACCCCAAATCCACAAACTAAAGTCCACAATTTTACAGAAGAATGAAGACATGGAAGAGGAAATATGTGATACCTATAGAGATTGGTCTTGATGATCAAGAATACCTCTTATAGCTGTTCATGTTCATGAATACCATGCACAGTTTTTAAAAACAGCCTTGAATACTGTACCTCAAAAATCCAACCAGTTTCACGTTTTTGGAAAACATGTAGCATTTTTCAAGTAAGAGGGACAGCTTTACAGTCAAAATCTCTGATATGACATCTCATTTAGAGGAATTATCACAGGAAATAACACTTTACTCTGCACATGCACTAAGGAAAGTAGAATTTATTTTTAAAAATGTAAAGTTACTAAACTAGTTGTCACTAACCTACAAAAATGACTGGATATATTTTGGAAGATATTTAGATCAGATCAAGATGGCAGCTGAACATAGGAGGACTATTTACAAGAGCATGTAGGTACTTGTCCTGTGTAGTGACAAGGACAAGGAGAAATGGCTTCAGGTTGAAAGACAGTAGGTTTAGATCAGATATTAGGGAGAAGTATTGGACCTTGCTAACTGCTGGTGTCCCAAATCCCAGAAACATATCTCAACAGAGCTCCAAGGTCCACTTTTCCTCCTGGGCTTTTGAAGAGAGAAAAGGCCAAAGATCAAGGGAATTCTATTATGTCTGGTCTGGGAAAGCATTTTTACTAGTCTGCTTTTTGAGGAATATTTATTATTGGTGTGGGATGGGCAGTCCATTACAATAATCATTACAAAAATTAAATTCTGTAAGAGAAGCCCAAGCAGGGGAGGGAAGCCCATTCATACTATTCATTTTTGTACATAGCATTATCTGAAAAGAACACTGAATTATTAGCTCTTTAGTTTTATCCACTTGTAAATTCCTAAAATGCAAATGGACATTAATGCAGGGATTGATATTCTCCCTTCATTTCTGAGCTGCTAATTGGAAAGCATTAGCTGACACACTTTACGTTTCCAGAAATCAATGATGAATAAACACAATAAATACTACTCCTCAAAACAAATGAAAACAGCTATTTCTGAAGCATATTGAGTAATGAAACAAAGAGATTTCTAGTGACAGACATTTTGAATGAAAAGGGAACTACACAAAAAGCAAGAAAGTTCTACCTTGAAAAAGTTGTGTAGAATTCTTTCTACACCCAACGAAAATAAATTCTTTTTCTCCTGACACACCACACACACCACATGTAATGTATGCATATAGAAATAACTATTAGTAAAAACCAAACAAATAGGAAAGTCACTCCTCACAAAAGAAAAAGGGTTGCAGTATTCTAAGCAACAGTTAACAAACGAAGAGCGAGTCTGTGGGAGACCAGCTGGATGCATTCTACATGCACAGGTACTTAAGTAAATCAGGAGTTTATAGTCTTATCTTTGCCTGCACCATTTAAACCAGATTTTGGCAAACTGACAGGGACTTCTAAAAGACATGTGGGGACCTGCAAAGCCTAGGAAGAACTTCCACTCTGGCTGCTGCAAAGGCCGACTGCACTATTCCTTTCCACAGCCCTCTTTCCAGTGTTTCCCTCCCTCCTGACAGCTACACTCAATTTTATTTTGAATCCCTACTTCTCTTGCTCATTTCCCTTTGAAGGATTGTTGTCAAGTTACAGCTTTTTAAAGATTTTTATCCTATTCTTTAAGCTTAGAAGAGTGTTACGTTGGAACAGTGACTTTTAGCTGGTAGGTCACTAGGGAGCCCATGAACAGAACGCTGAAACAACAAATGAAAAGATCGAACATTTACAGTGTTTTGGGTGTTTATCTAATTACTAGATCTTATTAATCTATTAGCTAATCTATTTATCTTCCAGATCTGATTTCATAGAATCATAGATTCATAGAATCAGTATCCTAAAAAGGAAAATCTGAGATTTCTTCTTTCCTGGGGTCCTGGTACTGACATAACTTTGAGCTGCAGCAATTTACGAAGAATAGGAATGGACTCGTTCATCTCTTTAGCTTTCTGGGAGCCAGTAACAGCTTCCAAAACATAGATGGCAGAGGTTTCTTCTGAAATTTGCAATTATTTGCAATACTCAAAACAGAGCTCTGGTTCTTTCACATGAGCTGAGAAACTGCATAAAGGCAATGGGATGGTGCTAGCTGGTTTTTACAAGAGAGGAACTTCACTTTATCACTTAAGAGAAGTTGGTTGGGTGTTCTGCAGTCAGATGAGCAGTGATTGAGGATGTTAATTCAGAATCAACAACTTAAGGTGCATGGTAGACAAACACGGAGTACTTCTGTCCATCTCTCATGATTCACCAGATCTTGTGGTCAACAGATCAACACAAACCATCCCATGACCATCTCTAATCACAGCAGGTTTTTTGAAATAGTAGTATATGAACAGCACAGGAAGAAAAATCCCTCCAAAACACTCTGCTCAAGTGTTTTCCACTACCTTTCCTTTATATGCAGCCCATAACTAAAATGTGAGGAAGACCTTGAAGTTATTTGCCATTGAAAGAATCCTAGAGGAATGATGAGCATAATGCTTACTTACAAAGAACTAGAGATCCACATGAAATATAGCAGCACACATGAAAAAGTCTTGGCTGATTTGGGCCTTTATTCCTCAACCAAGTTAGAATTAATATAAAACCATAAATGGTAGCAGTGATGGTGAATCCTCAGCCATTTAAACACTGTGTGTTTCACTGACCACAAAAGTAAAATAAATTCTCTGAGGATCTGATCTCATACAGAGATTTAAGGAACAAATCCTTGATATGTGACCTAATGTGGAGAATCAGTATAAGTCCTCTGCTTTTCAAAAGAGCATTTGAGGAAAAAAAAATCATTATATTCAAAGCACTTTTCTCCTTTGGTTACAAAAGCACACTGGAACAAAATCAAGCCTGGAAGACAAGCCTGTATTTTCAAAATTGTCTATAACTATCCACAGGAAAACAAAAATCAGTGACCATGGGTTGAACCCATATGCCAACTGTTATCTTTTCTCCTGTATTTAAGTAATATTATCAAATCCTTTTTTTTCTATAAGAAATTTTGAAAAAAAAAACAAACCCAAACTTCAATAGAAGATGAGAAATTCAGATATTTGGGACAAAGAAGCTGACAACCTGTCTCAGAGCAGCAGCTCCATCCAACTGCCAGGTATTAGGCACTCATGCCCAACAATTCCACAGGACATATTAAATATTATGAACACACCTTGGGAACTCACTGTATCCTTTTGATCATGCCTAAATCAACAGTCTAGACTCTGAAGCAAAGTGTTTTGTCTGGCTGGAATCTGACAAATTACTTAGCTGAGCCAGCACACAGCAATATGTGTTTGAAATGCAATGTACTGCATTCAGAAATCCTTTGCAGATAGTCATAAGGGCTCAATGCTCAAAACCATAACCAGATTTACAGCAGTACATCCATTCAAACAGCAAATAAGGCAACCACATTTCCAGCAGAGTTCTATTCAAGTATGGCAAGCTCTCCTAATACACTGCTTTTGACAGCCTCACATGCTTAACACCCAAATGAACGAGCGCAGACAAATTGGAAAAAAGAAAAAAAAAGACAATCAGAATTCGTATTAACCCTTGTGGAGGGAAGAGTGGCCTATCTGAAAGTTGGGGAATAAAAACTGACAAAATGCTTTAGTCAATGATGACCAGGTCCATCTCAGAATGGAACATCCCCCCTAGAGCCCCTCTCCCACAGCTCTGCTGCGCTTCACAAGCGCAAAAACAAACACTGTCCTTATTCCAGCCCAAATTCTTCTATGCTGGCTAAGAAAGCATTTAGTCAATAAACAACTGACACGTTGGCTCAGTGGAGATGCCTCTCCAATGAAAAGCACATGTTGACAGCAATAGCCCACCCCTACAGGTCTCATTTCAGGGGAGCTTCGTACTTTCCTTTGCTATTTCTGTGCTCTTAGAGCAGCTCTATTCCTTAATGACCTGCAGCTTTAGTAAATGTGCTATATTATCACAACCGTTAACAGTGGGGTTTTTACATCTTTTCTGGAAAACAGAATAAAATGCATTAAAAGCAGTAAAGAGGACACACAGGCTTGTCAAACTGCTGCTTCCAGCACTGCTCCACCTAAAAAATGAAAAGCTGATTGATGTTTGCTCAGTCTCCTCAGTATGTAGCAGGACTTGGGACCTTGAATGACACAAGAATTCTGGCTGGAACTACCATGGTGAGTGTTTGGAGTGTGTACACACATTATCATGTGGAAATCTCAGCTCTCTCAATATTGGAAAGATCTTACAGATGCTAGGGTCAAGTATTTCCCAAGCATAATTACAAAGGTTAAAGGGCAGTCAGCAACATTGTTAAGAACTATTATCATTATGATTCCAGCTTTTCCCCCCTGAGGATCAGCTGGAGTTTGTAAGGAAATAATAAAAAGGACAGTAACATATTTTGTGAATCATCTAGAAAAACCTCTAGAACTCAGGCAGCTGTTTTCTCTCCCAAATCTCTTTGGACAAGTGGTACATATATATATAATACACTTAAGTAGATTTGAAGTATGATTTTTTGAGACATAATTTTAATGTTTTATGTTATCTGATGGAAAACTAAACTGTGAAATAACCTAGTATCTAGATCTAATGTGAACTTTTGCATTTAAGAGGATATTTTAAAAAATTCAACAAAATCCAACACAAGGCTTTTATACTTAAGCCTTCACAATCCTGCACTCTTAATATGGTCATTTTCAAAACCTTTTCACTTCCAAAACATTTTTTTGTTTCTCTGTGGACTGTCTTCACAGACAAGCATGAAACTTCGTTCTACACCACCACTTTCTTCCTCATCAGAAATCCTGAATAAGAGAAAACTCTGACCCTTAACGTCCATGAGAAATCGTGGAGGAAAACTGAAATCTGTATGTTTCAGCCTCACAAGTTTAACCAGTGGACAGGATTTAATCCTTAGAGGAAAACACCGGGCCTCAGACTTTATATACTGGAAGCAGTGACTAAACTGCAGGGGAGGAAATACCAAAGAGGCAGGAAAGGAATGGTTATGAAGGCTGCATTGGCTTTGTTGTTCTCTCTGAAAGTACAATCACTTATAAATACTAAAGGTGCTTTCAATACCTTAAAGTGACATATGAAAATTCTGCCTTTAGAAGCTGAAACTGTATTTTGAATAAAAACATCATAAGATTTTACAAAGAAGAGCTCCTCTACTTCAATAGCCGTAGAATATCTGAAAAATTTCAATTGGGCTTCAGATCCCACTATGCTACTACAACAGTCTTGGCAAGCTTTTTGTAATGACCTTGTAGTAAAGGTGGAATATGACAGGTTTTTATTTCTACATGTCTCGGGGGTGAAAGCTTATAACCATAAATAAATGCTCTTCCAAACTACTGATTTATGGAGTTTCCCTAGGCTCTATATTGGATTCACACTTTCAACATCTATACACTTCCACTTGCTCGCAATTCTTGCCATAATATGTTGCAGAGTGGTGTTTTTGCAGATGATACCCTGAGTTATCTACACCTCAATTAAAAAAAAATAAAAAAGCAACAGCAAAGCTGATGCCTGACTGATGTCAATAACTGAATAGCTGAGAACTTCATGAAGATAATGCAAATAAGACAAATAGTAGTGTTTCAGCCTCCTTTGTGTGCATTTATTTCATCGTCGTCCTTTATTTCATCCATGTCCTCCATGGACAGCTGCTGTGTTACTGACTTGATTCTATGATAATCTTCTGAATGAGGAATATGCTTGGCTCATTACATGCACTGAAGAAAGGACTTTAAACTGGTAGGTTTAGACCCTGTAGGTCTTTGATTTGTGTTGATAAGTTCTGGCCAACACAATTTCTCCTGGTTTGTATGGTTTTCAGTCAAAACTATGGAATGAATGAAATCTATTCTTTACCTATATATGTACAAATATATTTATGTAGAACAAACACAAGAAATTTTATCATATGTTGTAAAAAACCCAAAGAGATGGCTGGGTAGAACATGACCAGTGATGAAGATCTGGTGAAGTCCTGAGGAAAAGAAAAGATTCTCAACTAAAAGATAACATGAGTAATTGCACAACTATCCAGGCAATAACAGAGTATATTGGTGCAACATTCTTCACACGATCCCTCCTGACTAGAGCTTCAAATAAGATGATACCAATTTCATTGACATAATGAGAACAAACAAAATAAATCAAGTGAATAAAGTCCAGAGTGATCTTTGCTTCCTGGATAAGATGCATTTAGACAGTGCATTCACTGCTATGATGATTTATATTACAGACTGAGATGTATGCCTTAAGTAGCATTGTTAAAGCTAAATTTAATCTTATGTTTCTGAAGGAGAATCAGTCTCCTCTGTTAAAAGTAAGGCAGAAACAATATACTTCTGCAATTGTAGAAGAAATCATTGAAAGAAAAAATTGTTTTTCCATGGTACTCAAAAATAAAGAGAGTGTCTTTGGGATACAGAAGCAATACAAGTCAAGAAAAAGACACAACTCAAAAATCCCCTGGACATCCAACAGGCTGTGAAAAATATTCCTGTTATATCCAACTTGTGAGGCAAATGAGATAGAGTTCAAGATATTTACCATACTTAGAACTGTAATACTAAAATAGAAAAAAATTTGAAGGTATGTCCCATGGAAAGGACATCCCCTGGAACCATCAGAAGCACAGATTTTATGCCAGTTCTTGAGAGAGAATACAGCCTTGTGTGGGTAATACAGCAGTATTCTGCTATGAGAACCAGTGTCACTATGACAAGAATGGTATTTCCCCTGAGAAAAAAAATGAAACACAGAGCTTCATACACAGTTAAAATGGGGCAAAGAAGCATGGCAGAAATAGTTACCAATCCAACAGGTTTTGATACAGATTGGATAGTACAAATCCTGCAGTATTAAAGCAGTCACATCTTCCCCTCTGGAAAAAGTGCCTTCTTGCGACTTAGGAAGCTTCTTGGAAATGTCTCCATTTCTAAACTATGGACTACAGGAGTCTTAGGAAAAGTAAGGAATGCTGTACTTCTCAACCAGCATGAATGCTCAACTTCTCAACAAATGATAAGAGATTTTTCTGGAGCCCTTGCCTTCCCCTCCTGCAACAATCGTTGGCCTTTATATTCTTTTTTCTTTATAAGAAGTTGCCAAGTCAACCTCAGTATTTCCAATTTAAAAAAAAAAAAAGTAACAGCAACAACAAAAAGTGACATCAAACAAACAAAAAACCCAAAAACCCCACCACCAAAATTATCAGAAATTCCAGTCTACACTTTGATGGGTTAAAAGCCAATTGCCTAACTACAGGACGTTTGGGACAGCTCTGGCAATAACTTTTTCATAGCAGATAATATAGAGTGCATCAAAGAAGTGAAAATGAGGAGGACAGAATACCATTCCTCAACTAATTGCATTTAAATGAAGACACTTGGCCCTCTCTTCCACTTGCTGGCTAAGAATTGGCACATCATTAGCAGATCTGGTAAGACCACTGAGCCTGGAAACCATTGTCTGCCAGAGATATCTGCAATTTTTGGATTACTGTCCCAAAAATGTCACAATAGCCCTTCTTAAGAGCTCAAGCAGTCTTCAAACTGGTGCTCTGCTAGAGGAAATGCTCTTTCATAGAGATCAAGTTAAACAAATCTCAACTGGTACATTGAGAAATGGTCCTTAAAATATTCATGCACAGAAAAAAACCCCTCTTATAGTCTGAGATTGTCAGGTGTCATCTTTGGATCTGCTTAATCAAATTAAGTGCCATAAATGGCCATTTTCATGTTTCGTATTACCCCCTACTCTTTCAAACCCTTCTGAACCAGACTTCTGGGAAATGTCCCAAGTATTCTGTCCATGAGTATCCTGAGGCAGCATCTGCTCAGGAGTCCAAAGACCTTTGGACTGTCCTTCTATGCAAAACGCAAGTATTTACCCTCTCTGGAGACCATAAAAAATTTATTGCAGCTTCTTCCAGGCAACCAAAGTCTAAAAGAGAAAACCATGGTAAAATCAAGCAATCATTATGCAAACCTATCCTGGAGGTGTGAAATCCTTGAGATATTTCCATTTCACGGGAAGGCTCTGAGCAAACAGATTTAAGTGGGTTTTACTTACATGGCAGCTAAGTCCAAATGACTTGCAGGACCAGATGACCTTTCAGCCTAAATTGATTCTAAGTGCCACAAAGCAAAGATAAAGTAGAGAGTTCTACAGCTGCTTTACAGCACCTAATACAAGCAGTCTTCAACAATGCCTGAGAAAATACTTCAGGAAATAGCATTCAATGCAATGTCTGAGAGCAAACGCTCTGGTGTTCAGCTTACAGACAATCCCACAAGGAAGGGGAGGGAAGTGGAGATCAGCAGGAGTTTTCCCATGCTAACAATGCACAAACAAAAGACAGCTGATCCCACAGAATATCATTTAATAATGTGCTCTGGAACCCTCAGATCTTAGGGCGGGCATGAGGTCAACTGTGCCTTGCTGAAAATGGCAGCGCAAATTCCAAACTTTCAGAAAGGAAAGATGAAGATCCATACATAAGAGCAAGGACATAAAGGAGTGCTGGGTTTCATATTGTAAGTGCCGAAAGCGAAACTCCTCCTGAGGATTCTCTCAGTTGTGAATTGATGTTTCCAGTGCCATATTAGAGAACTGTTTGCCAGTTAAGTGTTAGACTTGAAAAGGAGGAACAGACCCTTCTTTATTGCTTAGCTATAGCAATGAGAAAAGCAGTAAGGCATCCTCTACTTTATGTCTTCCACCACAGGAGATGATAAAATGGGTCCTATGCTTTTGGTAAAGAGACAGAGCTATTGCAGGACTGAATTCCCAGTAGATTTTGGGTGCTTTCATCACAGGGCTGCTCAGCTCCAAAGGAAAAGCTGAGAACTCCTTGAAGGCACTGTGCAACTGAGCAAGAGATCTGTGAAGATAACGCAGATCACAGTGTCAAACCTAGTTCAGTACATACCATTTCAGCTGGGCATTCAAT
Source organism: Orthonyx spaldingii (assembly GCA_013397795.1). Lineage (NCBI taxonomy): Eukaryota > Metazoa > Chordata > Aves > Passeriformes > Orthonychidae > Orthonyx > Orthonyx spaldingii. The sequence continues at coordinate 597,305 of VZTJ01003630.1, forward strand.
ATGCATGTGCACTTCTGGAATAAGGGTGGGTTAATGCTCACAGAGGAGCGGGGCCCGGAGTAATTCTGACTCGTTCTACAATTCCTGTGCCTCCAGGGTAGTTTCTGTTTGAATGGCAATATATGGGTGTGTCAAGTAATCACTCAATACTGATGAAATTATGTTTATTTGTGCTGAAATGTCACTTCTGTGGATGTGTTTTGGGCTTTTTTTTCTTAATTATGAAGGTCTTAAAGTCTTGACCACTGTTACACAGCATCACAGCTGAATACATAACAGTACAGAAAGGAGTAAAGCCAATTTCAAAGCATGCATAGGCAAATACATGAATTCAACTTTATTCACTCCCCTCATTCATGTCACCCAATTCATGCAAAGTTTCTGAGAGAAAGATCTTACAAAAAAGCCATGCAAGGGTTTGGAAAAAAAAAAAAAATAATAAAAAAGACAAACCTGAGCTGTATTTTAATTATTGACTTAATTCTTCTTATATATAAACACCCTCAACTGGCTCTGTTTTCTTTGATCATTATTATTGTTCCACAACCTCAAGCTAAGCAATGTACAGAATTAAACTTTGCAAACATTGTGAATCATAACTTCCAAAATACATGTAAACTAGCACAGATATTTGCCTTAAAATATGATGTTTAAATATCAGAAAACTCAAATTTATCTATCAGTAATAATATAAAAATCTTAGTAAAATATATACTTTCATGATTTTCTGTGAACATATACATTCATGCATATAAATGCATACAGAAACATGCATTGATTTCTGTGTATCTGTAAGTCAAAATGCACCCCTCAGGTTACATTTACTACATCACTGCTTCGTTGAAATTCAGGAAATGGTTTACAGCACTGCTGACCTCACATGATTACTTCTGAAAGGTTTAGTTCGTTGTCACACTGATTTGTGGCAATCACCTTGCTGCTCTGAAGCCATAAATCTCTGCAGATATCATAGTATGCCTTGCTATATATTGGGATGCTATCAGGAGCAGTGATGATCATTTATACTAGTGTGAAAAGACAGGGAATGCTTAGGAGACACTTAGGAGTTCATTGTTCTCTGTTCAGATATTTATGACTATGACTAGAGACAAAAAATATAAATTACATTTACATATTTATGAGCATTTTTATGCAATATCTTCATTTCGATTAACATGCCATCAATACTCCTACACTGCTATAATGCAAGTCAGAAATCTAACTACAATGCACTTAGTTTTATCTTTTTCCTAAAAACTTCCCGAATTAAAGCAATTAACAAAATACAGCACGAGCAGCACTGACTGATAAACAATGCACCTAGGTGCAGTTACAAAAATTGTAAAGAACTAATCTATCACACCATAGGACCTAAGATATTTTTCTTTGTTTGGAGAAGCGGAAACAACAACCTTGTGGGAAAATGCGTGGGCTGCAGAACCATGCAATGCAAACTGAAGAGTGCAGGCAGAAACTCACCTCTAGCTTTGTTCTTTGTAGCAGCCACTGGAAGCAAGGAAAAGATTGCACAAGAAGAAGAGAACAAAGATAGATTAGACAGAAGTTTGAGCAAGTAAGAACACAGAGAAACTTCAGCACTATCGATTCAAAGCTAACAAACACCGTTCCTAAGATTATTTGACCTATTTATTCGAGACACTGCTGTGCTGTGAGAGAGTTCAGATCTGTGATTCTGTCAGAAACCCTGTGTTGAGAAGCTGGAAAATACACCACAGTACACACTCAAAAAAGCACGGTGAGGTGTGCAGAAAAAGCATGGATAATTAGTCACAAGTGGGTGAGAACACATGTACACACATTAGTGAATTCTAAAACCTAAAGCACAATTCGCTTTACCAAAAGTATGTTCTGAAGACCCTAAATCTTATGTCATCCCTTGCTCCTATTTCTTGAAGCGTCGTTCTTCTGTGAAGTTGATGCAAGCAAACATCAGTTTATCTGCAGATACCCCAATGATTTATAATCTACTATATGATCACTGCTTTTCTTCATTGAAGCCTGTATCTTCAGATTGTTCTTGCACTCTAATGGAGCGTGCAAACCGAAAGGAACAGACGATATTTTAACCAACAGTGACCAGCGTTCAAACTCAGAGAAAAAAGAACAGACACCACAGCCTTCCTTGAGTATCCTGAACCCAAGCAGTTCGTGCTAGTAGCTCTTCATGCCCAACAGGGTAACAAAAACAAAGACTAGAGCTTAAAATGTTTCATTAACAACCACTCTACCACCAAAATAACAGAATCATTATTTTCTGTTTTCTGAGGCTCAAGGATAATGCTGTTGAAGTAAAATATTACTCAGAATCCAAAGTTAGAATGGAATAACTCTGTTAATTGAATTAATTAAATTACACAAAAAGATACTATCCACACCTCTCTAAGCTCTCAAGAGTACTCTGAAAAGGTGTTCATTCAAGGGCAGCTCCACAAAAAAAGGTACCACAGAAAAAAACCCCAAAATACATAATTCCTCTTCTGCTGGACCTTCTTGTAAGGCAGAACTACATTAACAATTCAAAGGCAGCTATGCTTGAGAGAAGACATGAAAGAAAAGGAGAAAGCCCAAACCCTTTTCTAGTGTCTTTGCTTCTCTTGTTCATATCTAAAAGATTTGTTTGATTGTTTTGGTTTTTGTTTTCTTTTTTGGTCTGGCGTCTCACCACTCAGTCTTTACTATGACAAGAAAGGAGTGCATAACACTGAAGGCCAAGTTGCCATATATGAAGAAATTGTTGAAAACCTGAAACTTCTAACTTTGTGAATGAATCAGAATATCAGTTCCCTAGCTGCTTTCCCCCCTACTCCCCCCCCCCTTTTTTTTTTTTTTTTTAATTTCTATACTGATCCCTCCTTTACTTCCAGATTCACTATTGTGACTTGTCAACATTCTCCTTGCAGTGAAAACAACCGGAAAACTCTGATTTGGGGAGGTACAGTGAGTGCAGATGCTTCTGCAGAGCTCTTTCCATACAGCTGTTTAACAAGACACATTCACCTGCAAACTGCCCGTAAATCTCACACATGCTGCAAACTGCTTGTGTACTAAACAAAATTAATGATGCCATTCTAATTTTATAAGAACTGAACAGTTTCTCCTTCATGCAAATCTAAGTTGGTAATGAGTGCACTGAGTTCATCAACCTGTTCATTTTCTTACACTTCCCCTTCTTTTTCAGTCCTGAGAAATACATCTACACGACTGTATTATCACTTCTAGCCAGAATAATCACATAAACTTAACAAAGGTCTGGGGAAAACACTATCTCCCTGTCTCCACCAGAAACTTAAAAGCAACAGGAGACTTTGTACTTAATTAAATAGAATAAAAAGATACATGTGTGTGCGTACATATATACAAATACACATTAAAAAAAAAGTAGTTGAATTCTTCAGAATAGATATATACACACAGAGTTATATGCATATGTAAGTGATATAGTTTATGTGTATATATACATATATGCATGTATATTAAAAGAACCCCCATATTCCATGATGAGACAGCTTTATTTTGAAGCACGTGCCTTAGACAGAGAATTATTACCTATCAGTAAATAAAGAAAAGATATAAATGAGGTTGTACATTATAATTGGAAGTAGGACAGGTTACTAGGCTTGTTAGGCCAATTATAACTCTCCGCAAATCCACTAATAGAGGACTAGATGACAGTAACCTTCTTAAAAATGTCATGTTCAATGCTTGTAAGTTTTCCCATTGACAGCATGGTCCAATTACAAGTCAATTCGTAAAGTTCAAACTGCACAACAGCCAAATTAGCTGAAAATGGTCTTTCAAAATATAATTCTGCCTACAGAAGGCAACTAGCTGGAGCTGTTTCCATCTTTTTGATACCTAGCATGAGGGAAAATTCCCTTTCATTGCTATCATTGAGGTAAGTTTTTCTTTTTTTCAAAGGTGACAGAATTTTCCCCTCTTCCCTCTTTACTCTCCTTGTCACTCTGTAAAGAGAAGGCAATTGTCAACCTATATCCATTATGTTTAAAAAAATTTACCTACCTCTTATTATTACGTGAAAAGCCATAGAAGACAAGCATAGATAAATATTCCAAATGAGCATCATCAAGACTGAAATTTAGCAGAGGGAAGCTGAGATCTTGGTTGGAGCACCAGATACGGGAGAACTCAGCTTTTTATGCCACTGATGTCAGTGACAAAAGACCTGTAGGTTCCAACAAACAATATTACAGTCAAAGAATCCATTTTTGCTTTAAATCTTCAGCAAGTCAGTTGATTTATCCACATTTCACATAACATATTCTCTTTTTCCCCACCTAGACTTCCTTGCTTGCTGACTGAAGAAAGGGACTCTTCAAGGCAGTGAGTCTCCCTCACCTCAAAGTGGTATGTGCATATAGTTCTATATCAGGACACTGATTTGAAACTTCTGGAACACAAATTAAAATGGTTTAGGACTGGTCAGTAATAATTTTTGGGCACAGTGTAACCTAAAATCTGGAGTTTGCTCTATGTGGTTGGCATACATTATTTGTCTAAATTAAGAAGCCAATCAGGAAAAGGATAAAAAGGAAAAAAAATGACCTTTGATACTTCCCTATGTCCAGGGATATCTGTAAAAAACAAAACATTTTTTAGGGCATTTTTCTTTAGTTACTCTCTCTTGTCTTTCTTAGGAAAATTATTCTGGACAGGGAGGCATACTACAGCAAAGTGTGAACAGTGACCTTCTTAGAATTGAAGGAAAATTTTTAAAGACCAGAGAAGGAAGAAAGACAAAGTAGGAAGAAAGATCATATTTTTAGAAGTCAGGTTGAAAGGCATGACAGAGTTACTAGATTTCTAGGTAAGGCTGAGAAATGAATCTCTTCTATTTTCTCTAGCAAGTTTAAACACTATTGTATTTTCTGAAGGCTCTTTTGGTCTCAGCATATGTAAAACAAAAGTGTTGGCCACCAGGGAAGGTCTGTGAGTGAGGGCATCAGAGAACAGCAAGAAGTCAAGGTCAGTGATCTCAGGGGAGTCCCACTATGAGAGATCCTGAAAGGGGAGGAAAACTGTGCCAGGTCCTCCATCGTGGCAGCTAAATTTCACATAACTAGTGCTTTTAGGGCATTTTTAAATCAGAAAAGTAATCCTGCCGTAGCTGTGCTGCTGAAACAATCTTTTTAAAAATCATTGCCTCAATGTAAAAACCTAGATTCAAATTTCAAAAACCCTAATATACCCTTGCTCTCAAATATCAATAATATATTGTGCTTTATTTTCTGTGATACATCTTTCTGACTTCTTGCTTTTTGTATGCCAACAATTGTTAAATTACATTCTTTGATAAATGGTGGCTACAAGTTGTTCAATATTTTCTCTAACACTCAGCCATCTCTACACTGTTCAATTTTGTAGACACTTTTAGACAGATTTGATATAGCTTTTATTTTATTTTTCTCTTATATGAGATTTATTATTCGATTTGGAGTTTTGTCTTTTGTCTTTGGAGAAAATCACATCCGTCCAATTACTTCAATAGCTCAATAAAAATAAAAGGGAAAAAGTGTTTCCCCCAGATATCCAGCTAACCTAACCTTTTATTTCAAAAAACAAGGGGAAAGAAAAAGGAAAGTGAAAGGCTTGAGGTCAGTCTTGTTCTCATTTCACCTATTACATGCACTAAGATCGCAGATAGAGGAATAAACAATATAATATTCAAATGTTATAATGATTAAATACTCTATTAAAAAAAATAAAAACAACGAAAAAACCTCAAAACAACAAGAAGAAAGTCACATTCATAAAGTACATTGCATTGATTTTCTCCCAAATACAGAAACCTACAGTTCCAGCAATTCTGGAGGTCCTCTCATTTTCAAGTAAAAAATTAACACAGGATCAGTCAGATGGATTCATCTGTATTTTTACTCCAGTCTTAAAACCTTTTATGACCATGGACTATGAAAAATTATCAGAGAAGCACCATAAATAAACAGCCCCCATTCCACAAAATAAGGGGGAAAAAACCCAAAAGCAACAAAAACAACAAATGCCCCACCCCTCCCCAGCCCTGCTCCTCAACACATCCAACACTTAATTCAGATATCCAGTTTTCAAAAGAGACCAGTCATTTTTACAGTGCCTAAACTTAGAATATTCTTTTAAATTTTAGGATGATGATGATGACGACAACAACTGCATTTTTTCCATTTGGATAAACTGACAGATCATCACTGATCATTTAGGTCACCTAAATGCCAGCTCTGAATCTCTGACTGCAAAAGCTCCTCTGTGTGACAGAAGGCCTTAGCAGGATCATTTCCTCCAGAAAATAATGCAAATTATTAGAGTCTCTCAGACTAGAGACCCATTCAAACAAAGATACCCACACGTGCTGCAATGCAGAATCCTTCCCACCCTCCTTTTCAAAACCAGCAGTTTCCAAAAGCCGCTGAAGGAGAAACAAACCACCACCATCATCTGAAATTCATTGTGGGAATTTGAGTCTCCTGAATTCAGGAGGACATTGATGCTTAGACTTGGAAGAGTGGCCTACAGATGACACAGAAACATGGGATCTTGGGAGTTCTCTTAGCTTTGGATGTAGTTTTTAAAAAACCTGGATACATTGGCATAGATAAATTTGTTTATTTCTGAATTTCTGATCTTTCACTTGATTGCCTTCACTGCTAAGCTTTTGTGTTTCATAGTGAATATTATTTTTATACCTAAGTTCTGCACACTCTTCTCACGGAGATTCCTAAAATATCAGATCGTGGCATTTGCAGATATAATCAGAATGCAGATATTCCTAGATAAGCCTTCCTCTCTTTAGTTATATAACCATTAAAAATCTATGCAATCATGCACATGTAACTAAATGGAGTTCAAACACGTGACTTTCTTTTATGTATTCTGTGTTCTTTCTCTGCATCATTCTATTGACAGCACAAGTCCCTAAAATGATATCAGGTAATTTCCCTCAGAAACATAGATTAGTCTTGAAGATACCACTGAAAAAAAGGACCAAAATGCAAACTGGAGGGGTTATGAGGACGTCAACTACTGCACCCTGTGGGTTTGAAGCATCATGAGTTATCTTTGGACCCCTCCTAATAGATTGCCCAAGATATTGTTAAAACCTTTGGTGATGGGGACTTCAAAAGCTCTGCAGGTCACCTCTTTCAGTGCACAGTTGTCCCCCTCAATGATAAATTGTTTTGCTGATATATAACTTAACCATCATATGTAGGAGCCTAGTGCAATTCCTTCACCCTTCTCACACCTTCCAGGAGTTCAAATTACAGAACGTATATTCTTTAATGTAACTCTTTGCAAACCTGAAGATTTATTATTTCTCTTCTGTGCTTAAAAATGATCTAAACTTTCTCAATATGAATTTTCCAACTTGCACTTCATCGCCTTCCTTAGTTTTAAAACCATGACTAGATTATCACATGCAATGACATTTATTATGCAATACTAATCAAAAAATATTGAAAAACATGCAGCTCCATTTTCTTTATGAAAAGGAGGGTATAAATATAGTAATTTTCTTCTCAATACTCATTATGACTGGCATGATGAAGATCAGCAGAAGTATCTTATAATCTAAACATCACTAGAGTTCAGGATTCCAGCTGTAGCTGATTCACATTAGCAGCTGGAAACACATAACAGTATATTACTGTATAGTGAAAATAGAAGATGAATATAATCATGCCCTAAAGGCTCCTCTTAAAGGCACTGAGATAAGACTATCTGCCTGTCCCAAAACGCCAAATTTATGCACGTTTTAATACAGCTGGACATGTAACTTCTACAAGCAAGGCAAGTTGCAATTAAGCAATTTTATCCTAAGCTGGTTTTTCATAAAACATCAGAGGAATTTCACTTGCAAATCAATAATTTAGTTTATGAAGAAGAGTAAATACAATTTTTATATTTCTTTTTACCACGGTAACAGAATGTTTTAAGAAGCATATATAAAGACAGCTCTGAAGTAGTAGGATGAAGCACTCCACAAGGCTGTAAGCAGGGTTGTGTCAGGCAGAGACACAAGTCCTCAGTTCTGCTCTCAGATCTCTTCCACAGTTATTTCAAAACTTAAAACAAATATTTGAAAAGCTTTGATATTCATTCATCCCCTCAAAAAAAGCTATCAAAATTGTCCGTCACACAGAACATGTGTGCACACAAACTTGCCCAGCTTCTGTGTTTTTGTCAGGTCTCCAGAACAAATAGAAAGGAAAAGATCCTACTTGGAAACATTTAGCAAAGTACTTCACCACCAATTGTCATCAGGTAACTGTGACTGGGCACAAGCAGCTGTAAGCAGTGAGCTTTTGTTTCTTTTCACATCTGCAGATCAATATGTGCAGAACACTCCAACTATGCCTTGTCCATTTGGCTCAACCCAAGACCAACCTGTGACACTCGTGTCTCATGCAGGTTTGGTTTATGATAAAGTGTATGCTATCCTACATTATGACAAAGAGAAATTTCTTGATGGGTCTACTACACTCATATACATTCCTTTCTAGTCACAGTCCAAAAGTCTGATAACCCACAGAAGTTTAAGGGTTCTTGTATGTGAAAATAAGCCCCTATGCAATCTTGATGAAATAAAAGAAAACCATAATCCGGAGCAATGAGGTATGCAGGCAAACAAACACCTGGGGGTTTTCCTTACATTACCTCTGCTTACAACTAAATCATCTGCTGGAAGTTCTAAGATGGTTTTGAAAAGGCAGCTGGTGGTTTTTGCATGGTTACTTTCCCTACTTATTATTTTCTTTTAAATTATAGCCCTTGGTATCTCAGTACAAGTAGTGTTACACCACAACCATACAGATCATCTGTATGAAACGCTTTCTTAATAAGGTTCATCTCTGTATTAAGGGCCACTGGGAAAACACTTGAAGCATATGGAGGCACATATCTTAAAGGGCAGACTATTGAAACTTTAAACAGAAAAACAAAATTTTTTTATTCCCCAAATATTTTCAATTTAGACTTTTCCACATATTAAGAGACAAATCTGGGTAACTGACAAGACTGATGAAAAAACTACCATAATGAATTCAGTGCAGAGCTCAAACAATTGGATTTTCTTAGGTTTAAATGCACATCTATGACCTAAACCTCAGTACTTCTATGACTGAAGAATCAGAATTTCAGATCTATTAGCAAACCAAACATGGTATTTTGTTAAGGCACCTAAATACAAAAAAATAACCCCTTACCCCCAAATAGTACTAACCACAATCAAATTACTCCATTGCAAATACACACTTTGTCATTTATCCTCAGAAACATGGTAGGAACACACGCTGCATTTTATTTGATTTATTTATAACTTCTATTCCAGTTTGGATAATGGGGAACATAAGGTGAATCTTTCAACTCTATCATAATGCTACTAGTGAAGTAACATTAAAAAAAAAAAAAAAAAAGAGAAAAACAAAGCTCTTGAATTTTTTAATGTGATTTACTGGGTTTTTTTGGACATTTTTCTGACAGTTCAAGAAACATAGGTAAACTGGAAAAAAAATCCCATTAAGACTGCAAACTACACCCAAAGTTCAAATATTTGACTGCAATTTATCATCTGCTATTCATAATCATGCCAAAAATAAGGTTATTTTTCTTCCTATGTGGCTTTACAAGAAAGGACTCCAGTGCTGGAAACAACAAAGACTCAGTGCCACTCCATTTTGTCAGCCAACAGCAAATTTGATGCCTACTAGTGCTGTTAAGGTGAAAAGCTGCTTTGGCAACACTTACTAAGCAGGACTTACTTTAGAGCTTGGGTGAGATATGCAAATAAGGAATTATTTTTATAGGAATGCACAGTCCAGACATAAATTTCATTGTTACTATTAATCTTTTTGACCTGACACCATTTTACATTGCATATCTGAAATGTCACCTGACTATACATGTTAACTTAGCAATCAATTACTCATAATTAAAAGACACCATTTAATTTTCTGTATATAGTTCTAATATTATGCTATAGTTTTAAATATATATATGTGTTGCATATACAAACTAATGCACTTAAAGTAGTCAGCTATTCTACAGTTTTCTCACAGTTATGAGAAATACAGCTGAAAATTCACAAATCAAAGCAATTCACAATTCCAGACTTAAGGTTTCATGCTCACCCCCCTACTTTTTTAATATAAAGAAACACAAGCCAATAATTACAATGAGATGGAGGAATGAATACCAAAATCTACAAGCATATGTCTGGATATTCAGAATGTGAAAACTCACTAAACAGCCATTATACTTTTTCAGACAGAAAAAACCCAACATTAAATTCAGAATGTCAAACGTTGTTTAAAAAGCTTACAAATGAAAGTTTCAAAAAAAGCTATCATTGTTCCAAATACTATACTTCTTGTATTGACATGAGACTCATTTTGATTTGATCTGAGCATTAAACACATTTCTATTCCTCCCTGAATTACGCTGTACTGAAATGGTTTGTAGGCAAGAAATCATTGAAGAACTGGTCTATGTCTACAGCAGGTGTACACATTGGCCATAGCTCAAAACCAGACCAGATACGTGTCATGAACAGCTCAGTTTTGCCTGAGAGTCATCAAAATAAAGACTTATTAGAGAACATCTTTAGCCGAGTGTGTATTCACAGCAAACTGGAGTCAGCACAAGCAGCTGGCACAGACACAACACACACATCAATAATGGCCCATGGACCACTGTGGGTGCAGCACCAAACAAGAGCTTCTGAGTGACTGCTAGAAATAAATGGAGAAAAACAACATTCTGCAAGTTCTGCTGCTTTGGTGGAATGAAAAAGAAAAGACTGAAGGATTGTGGCTTGTATGTAGCACAGGACCTTTAAAAACTGAGACTAGGACAGGGAGCAAGTTCATATACTAAGGCGAGTTGAAAATTGTAGATGACCAAAAAAAGCCAGTTCTTTCTTCATAGTCAACAAGAAAAAAATAACAAAAAACCAGGGAGGTAAAAAAGCAATGTGTACAGTCAATTGAAAATGAAAAATAATCATGTGGAAAGATGATAAGAGGAATACTTTTGACTAACTTTTGAGTAATATCATAAAATAATATTTTAGGAAATGAAAGACACTAAGTACAGTCAGAGTGACTATTTACAAAAAAATATGTGATCCTTTGGGTAGTCCTCTTCATTAAGACTTGGAAACTAGACTATTCTTACTATTCCTGCAATGATAAATGTGTTAAGGTAAAGAAATGATTTGTGAACCCTGTACATTTCTGAATTGTATAGCAGCTGCACATTGAGTCTTCACAGTACTTTGACTCACAATGTGAGTTCAGCAACGCCCTGGAAGGACATATGCCAGACAAATCACTACTCAAGGCATTCGTCAGTAACGCAATCTGAAATCCTACTGAAAAACAAACAAATGCCAAAAATGGACACACACACCCCTCCCCCCACCCTGCACTCCCCCAGACACCAAACTAGTCTGCAAGGCAAATAAACAACAAAAATTGGGTATTTCTGACTCATTCCTTGACATCTCTGCCAACGTGCATCTTCTAGACAGCATTTTTACACAACTGCACTGAGCTAAACAAGCACACAGACTCCCTTTACAGCAGAAGATGTTTATATACAGTGTTCAGCTTCGATCATCACTGGAAAGGGAGGAAATATTTTGGAATGCCACCTGTTAGTAGCACAGACACTGCACAAGAAAAGGTACCAAGCGAAAGAATGCAAAAAGAGGGCAGTGTCGCTGGTTTTGTCTGGCTGTCATTGCACAGCTCAAAGACATTTGAGCACAGCACAAACTCCAGCTGTGAACACGTGCCCTGCAAGAGTCACCCAGGTCCTTAGCAACTAAATGCAACAGCTCACCAGATTCTATAGAGATGCAGCACACCTCTTGGAGCCCACCAAAGCAGACAGTAACAAAAGAACATCCCCATTCTTATCCCAGAAAATCCACGAAGCCTTTCAGGGCCATTCCTGATCATTCCATCCACTCAACTCTTTCACATTCAGCACAGTCCTTGCAGTTTAGAAGAAGTTTGCACATTCACTCACAGCATAAATAGAAACTGGCAACACAGCTATTACTACTCCTCCTTAAAAACCTCATACGCCTTCTCTTCAAAGAGATTTATGAATAATGGGAACTAAATAATTCATGGCACTGTAGATGCCAGTCCAAATAGCCTCTTCCTTTTTAAGGTTTCAGTTTGTAGATGTGTGATCAAAAGCCTTCATCAGTCATGATAGTGGCATTTGTGCTCAGTCCAAACAAACCGTATTTGCATCTGAATGTTTTTCATTGAAATGAGAGATGTAATATGCAAGCCAAGCTCCAACTAAAAGGCGTTTTATGCTATTTAAATTCAGTCAAATTAAAGGGTGAATGCAACCTAAAAGGTCTACTCTCAGAACAGTAATTTGACACATCATAAATAAGACGCGTGTTTTTGTCAAGCAGGCCTCAGCACTTGTCTGAAAATTTTACACAGCATCCTAACAGCGCTGCCTCTTGAGGGATAATAGAGGAAAGTCCTACATAGAAGCAAGGGAGTAAACAGGAAACCCACTGGCAAGTAGTGCAAAGGTTTAACCTACTCATACACAGCTACGTGAAATCACAGAATCTTTTAGGCTGGAAAAGATCTCTGAGATCACAGAGCATAACCTTTAAAATCAAGGAGGTAAAAGCAGTTTCTCTGTGAAGGCAACACTAACATCAATGATCTTGCCACTACACTTTTAAGCAAATAGGCACACCTTGGACACCAAATTCTCACCCTGTTTTATTAATCCTATTGATTAGTAAAGCAAGGATCACTGTTTGCCAGGTCCATTGCTCAGGTTTACTACAACACTGAAACTACCACAAGAATCCCTCAAAAGAATAGCAAACAGAAGAAACCAGTCCACAAAGATCTCAATTAGCAAATGGACAAATATTTTACGTCAGCAAGGGAAAAAGCTGCAGGATCAGATTAAAATTCTTGCTCTTGCCAAGGGCAAATATATACAACTCTCATAAATTGAGGTCAACGCTAATTTTAAAAAGACCATTAAGAGCCTACAATGTCCTAAAATGAACCTTAGTGGGGATAAACAAGATAATTCTATAAATTGTCATGGGGGTTTACTGCAAATCCTTTACTTCTTCCTTTTTGTTTTAATATATATTTTTGTGAAAGTCTTCCTATTGTATTTAGCAATGACATGTTTTGATGAGAACGAAGTTAAATATTATGCATGACCACACACTGAAACATGTCACAGGTCAGTACTTTTATTTGAATTCCATCTTGCATGGAGGTTTTTTTTGTGTTGGTTGGCATTTTTTTTCTACTTGGTTGGATTTACCGATTTTTTTTTTTAAGATTAAGAAAAATATATCCTTTTTCTTTGCAGAGATGAGAAACATATGAATCAGTTATCCAAAATATATTGAGGTCTCAGCTTTAAAGTCCTTAAATTTAATTTAGTAATTAGTATATGTACCATACATGAGACACACTACAAAGAGCCCAGTGATGCTCATATTAATCCATACACAATCTATTTAAACATTTAAGTAATGCATGATTTTAAGGTATCACTAATTTTGAGAGGAAAAGAAGGGTTTCTGTGAGCAAAAGGTAATAAAAAGAAGAGGAATGTACTCTACGAATAAGACTATTCCACAGCTCCTCTACAGACTTCTCAGGAAAACAACAGGGAATGGTTTGTGGTAGACTAGCACAACATAGTGCCAACTCTGAATGCTAATGAGGAAAGTCAAGGAAAAATGCTGGAGCATCAGATAGTGGAAGATGACACTGACGAGGGCAGATGTAGAAAAATCATTATCAACTTCAGACCCCCTAGAGCAGCATGAATGAGATCACATCCTTGTGTTCTGGGAAATAAAACAGGCAACTTGGATAGAAATAAAGACAGCCTTTAATTATCTAAAAGTAAATTGGGAGTAGCCCATGATAATTCAGAAGTGGCGTAATAATAGAACACAACGCAGAGTTAATGCAGAAATCAGTTTGTTCAAAAACATCAACATCTGGGTTTAATAACAGACACAATGAATCAGAAATGAAGAAAAGCTTGAGACAGAAGATTATCGAGCAATTTCAATCATATTATTAGATTTACAACTAAACAGTGGCAACTAACCTGTGTGCTAGAATTATTTAAATAAAAGAAAACAAGAATTTGGCTTGATGAGCTCCAAGAATGTCAAAAAATGAACTTTTACGACATTATTTTGCCTAGTTTTGTTTCAGAGATGTTTTATTATGTTTTTACCATGGCAAAATCCAACTTTCCCATTCCTTCATCACTTTTAAAATAAAACAAATGCTGTCTTGTCACAAGACCAATATATCATTTGAATGAAAAAAATGCTTTAGCACCAGAAAAGGTGCTACCTTCAGATATTTCTATTCATATTCATTAAGATTTCCGTCAGCAAATTCTCTTGCTCTTTTTACGATTTTATAATTTAAGCATATGACTACAACTGGGAAAACAGGGTTAAGGGCACAATCAGATTATCAAATGACTACAGCCAGGACCACTGGCAAAGCAAAAGTAGTGTCTGACTGCAAGTTTAGTTAGAATGACTGAATAATTTATTAACAGTGTTATAAAACTGAACTTTGTGAAACGTGATCAAATTTTACATATAAAGGTAAAATAGGCAACGTCAATATTGTAGTGCCATTACTTGCTCTGCATACAACAGAAATTAACAGTTTAAAGGGTTTTTTTACTTGTTTTGTTTTTTTTTTTAAAGGAGAATAAGACTGTGTTGTTCGGGCAAACCCCAACCTTACATCTTTCCAGTTAACCAGTAATCTCTGCAGCTAAAATTATACTTTGAGAAATGTTCTTTTGTACATCCATTTTAGCTTTTGACGATCACTTTAGTACAACTGGTAAGTGATGTTCTGTAAACAGGCACATAATAATAAGGTGAACAACAAACATTAGTGTTCTGAACATGTGCATCAGGGCTGCCTAAGAACAGATTGACAAAAACTTGATGATATTCTTCTGAATTCAGGGAATGGATCAAGACAGACACAGCACCTTGACACCCTGCCTGTTAGCACATAAATATTTCTAATTTCTCGCCTCATTTCTCTATGAAGTCTGGCCTGCATTTCAGCAGCCACAGTGCTCTGTGGCAGTGTCCAAGTGAGCTTGAAAATGCCCACCTTTGGTTCTGCTGTCAGCTCACTCATGTCAGAACCAGGTGACTGCAAAGCCTCCCTGGAGAACCACACAAATACTTGGCTAAACTGTCGGGCAGTGCGTTAACAGGAAAATGAATTCTCATATATTTTAGCACTGATTCCCAGTAAGGCAAAAAGTAGCTCTAGGATAAAAAGAATAACATGGAAAAGATGATGTTTCAAAGTACAGTTTCTGAAACCCACACAAACATTAGCTGAAGACTATTTTATTGCGCCTTCCTTCTCTGTCTGCTTTAACCCACAACTGACACATGCATACAAAAAAGAGAGATTACCACAGATTTTCTTTGGTTAACCATTCTTTTGACAAGTTTCAGTTCGTAACAATACTTTCAAGAAGAAAAACAAAACAGCTTCTACAGTCAGCACAATGTCTACTAAGCCACACTGAGAACCAAGTACTGTAAGCTGAATATTGTTTAAAACTGCAATTTCGAATTAGATTCCCTTCAAAGAAACAAAAAGAATGCTGACAAAAATGTGTCACTCAAGGTAAAATGCTGGTATCAGTTCTGTGAGAAGCTGTCAACCAGGAAGTAATACAAATATAAATATTTGGGCTCTGAAACAACTTATGGCAAGCATACAAATGCTAAAGCCACATCAGACTCAGTATTTTTTTTTTTTATTCTGCATTTCTAATACAATAACTATGAACAGAAATACCATTTGCACAAAGGCAACATTGCATGACCTTCTGTGGTTTCATCATATGACAAATAATTCCAGAGATATTTTCACTACCAAGTATTCCTCTACATAAGATGAAATATTTTTTTAGTTAACACGGGCTTTCCTTCCATGATTCTAACATTCTGTTTCCTTTAATGATGGAAGTTTCCTATTCCTTTTTGTTTTGTCTTCCAAGAAAAACAAAACAACCAATCTTTCAATTGATTTGATATGGTCTTCAATCAGAACTGTAATCTGACATTCAAAGAGGAAGGGTAAGAAGGAAAAAAAAATTTGGCCTGTGCATCATGAACAAATGGAAAAAGTATTTTAAGCAAAAAGTATTCATGTAAGAAGCAAATTCAGGCTAAAGAACTCTAACACCCATTGAACGTGACAGGGATATTTCTATTGACTTTGCTAAGCTATGAATCAAGCAATAATTATACCATTAGATTACTGATAGAAAAATAACAGTGATTTAGGAAAAATAAATGCAAAAAGGGAAATAGGCCTAGAATAACCTGTGTACTCTGATATCAACCTTGGCTAGGTGAAATTGCATTTTTCAGCATCCTGTAATGCCACAATTATCAGTAGTCACATACACATATTATTATAAACTTAGCGGCCAAGATGGATGATTATTGTGCATTATAGACTACTGATAAAACAAATTAACTGAGAAATGTTATCAGAGAGAATATTCACGACAAATAAACTCAATTTCTTCAAAGACTTGCTACCCAGACAAAGTGATGGCTCACACAATAAGATCCAGGAATCAATACACCACCACTGTCACACCAAACACCACCTCACAAAGCTGATACAAGAAAAACAGAATAAAATGGAATCTCTCAGAAGCAGAGCAAGCAGCCATGAGATTGTCTGTCTCTTGACAGCTATCACACGTGGGTGATCTGCTGCTTACACCAGTTATTAGCTGAAAGCAGTTCAGCTAAAAGGGCACCTCCAGGAAGGTGATCACTGGGTGTCAATGCCATGATTTTATTCCCAGAACTGCCACATGCCACACTTCTCACTTCCACCCTACAATCCAGGGATGTATTTATTGAGAAGTGGCACGTAGTTTTCTCGAGGAATTAAGTTTCTAAAAGATGCATAGTTCATTCAAGCATAGAAAACTCTTTGTTATGCCAGATTTTTGGAAGGGTTAAAGCACCTGCTATAGAGAAACACAGGGTCTTTTGTACATACTTAGTTATATGTAAGAAAGACAGATGAAGGTCCTCTTCAAGCTTAGTGCCATGCTGAGTGCACAGTCATCAAAATTCCATGAAAATCTATATTAACAATAATCCCAGGTAATTTAAACACATGAAGCTCAAAGCACTGGAGAAGACATTAAAGACATAAAGGTATAATAGTAATAAGGAGAATTAAATACCAGAAGAGAATCATCTTGACATCATACATTTTTTTAACATTAAGCCTTTTTATACTGGGACCATTCTGAATTAAGTGACCATAAATCTGAGTGAATGTTCCTCTCCTCTGTCCAACCCCCAGGCACTTTTGATACCCCCTCCCCTTTTATGCCAGTACATTTCAAACCACGTGGAAAGTCTAATGAAGGAACTGATGTAACTGAAACCCATTTCTTTACATTGCTGTTGTGGATCCAGTTCTCTTCTACTTGGCACCTAAATTCCTTCATTGTACTTCACTCCAACTGTGATGTACTTCAGTCTCACAGAAAACCATAACCTCTCCTCACATCTTTAATCTGAAAATATTATATAACATGTATTACAGTTAATATCAGGAACACTGAATAGCTATCAGATATAACCTACACCTTGTCTCATAAATAGAAACTGACACTACCCTGAGAAAAACAAACAAAAATAGCACACAACTTGAAACTTTCAGCATCCGCAAACAGGAGATATTTAAGATGATGTTAATTAACTCAGTGAATCTGCTGAATTTGATTGAAGGTTAACTTTCAAATTTTAGCTTTAGAAGAACATACTTTTGACAGATCATAAATACGGTATCAGTAATACAACAACTTAAGGCAGATCACAAAATTACTACAATTTAGAGACTTTTGTGCATATTTATTTTTGGACTGAAATGGTCCAAAAAGAAGGTGAGGGGCTGGAGGGGTATGAGAGGATGGAGCCCACTTAATGCATTTAATTGGTCAATTAATTTATCAACTGGGAAAAAAAGTACAATAAAATAATGAAGGGCACAGTTAAACGATCCAATTTCTTTTGAACTTTATTCCCTGAGTGTGAAAAATCTGCTTCTATGAAATCACGCTAAACTTCCAACTGCAAAAAGGAGCCGATTTCCAAGGCAGTGTTTAATTAATTTATGGTCACTGCTGTGAAAGTTCATTGAGACAAACATTAAAGCCAGTTTTTCAAAAGGGTTGGATAATTTTCTGACGATAAACAACAGTGGCAGCTTTGTAAGCAAAGACAATGATGTAAGAGTAATTAAATCTCATGCTTCAGGGTATAAAATAGAATCCCTCTGCCACAAGTCCAGCATAAAGTATTGCTAATAGCATTTTCTTCATCCCATTAATGTAAACTCTTAGGTGAGCTGGGTTATTTGGCCACCTTCTAACCTGTTAGCCAGTGCCAAGGGAAATACATGAGACTAGAGAAATCCATGGACTGGCTCAGTATGGAAGTGGCTGCGTTTCCATTTTTTTAAATATACTTGGTCACAGGTAGTGTAACATGTATGCATTATTTCCTGCTGGAATATTTCTACATCTGCCTCTGTGCTAAAACACTTCAATAAACTAGAACTTAGGAAAACATGAATTTATCCAGCAAAAACAATAAAAAGGAGGTAAAGTGGAAGGAAGGTCATGGGGAAAGTCATAAAATTGCACAAATTTCTGTCTTTTCATTATCCACAAATTTAGCAGAAAAAAATTACTCCAGACAACACATCTCATAACACTTCACAGTAAGTCTACTACAAAGACAAGGAAAACCCACAAAGTTATTAGCATTGTGTACTTAGTTACAAACAATTGGGGAACTTCAGAGTTCTATCAAAAAAACGTGATGTCAAATCCTGATCAATTTTAGGCACCTCTTTTCACATATATACACACCAAAATTAAAATAGCAAAAGCAGTTTTAATAATATTGCTTGAAATCGCTAAGCCCTAAAAGCACACATTCCCAAAAAGAGCAAACACCACTCCTAAAGGAAATGGTGAGCGAAACAACACAACGCCAAAAAAGTAGGTAAAGTAATGTCATACTTCATGATGAGAATTTTTCATGCTTGGCAATGCAATAATTCCAAGGACAGCCTGCAAAGAGCTGCAACCCACTGGCAGCTGACCCACACCTGAAATCCAGGTGGCTGCATTATCGATTCTTCCCTCATTGCCACTGGTGAGACATTCAGCATGCAGGAGTCAAAGCTGAAGAACCCTGACTGCTGAGATGCTACTGGAATTTGTCAGTGAGGCTGCTCAGAATGGGCACATTGCTGCTTTCTTTCCAATTACTGCACAGAGCAGCCAGGAGAAAGCTGCTCACTCTGAGGGCAAGGCCATGTGCTTCCTCAACCTCTGGCACCGTGTGCTCCCACAAACAAGTGGCAACAGCAACACTGACTACAAACAGGTTGCAGAACCCCTGTAACAAGGGTCTGAGTAAATGCATTTCAAGTTAGATTCAATATTCTCCCGTGCCCTCGAGGCTTTCAGAAGTTGCCATCTGCAGCCACATCGGCATAATGTGCCTGAGTTACTCTGTCTGCAGTTGCTGTACTCTATGAATATAAGTTATCTATATTCAGAGTTCATATAGTAAAAAACAAAACAAAACCAAAAACCAAACAAAGAACAACAGACAAAGAAACAAACAAAAACACCAAAAAAAAAACCAACCCAAAAAACCCCAAAACAACCCCATACAAAACAAAACCACAGAAACTCACCTTCTTCCTGAGGAATTTTCAAGTCAACTATAGAAACACAACAAAAGTAGAAAACTAAACCAAGAGCTTTTCTGATACAGTTCCTTCTATTTTTTACTTGAGAATTAAAAGTAGTTATTTACAATAACAACAAAAAAATCTAAAATCCCACCTCCCTCTTATCGTTGAAAGCAATAATGATAGATTTAGTTCGAACAGATTAATAGTTATCCTATCAATTTGGGCTTAAGAGTAATCTTCAGAATTATTAACAGATCTATGATTATAAAAGATGGTTTTCAGCAGATACCCAGATTTAGAGCTTTTTTCATTCCATTCCATGTGGCTGCAATCCAGGAGCATGGTCAAAGCATTTTCTGTTATAGCAGCTGATTATTTCATTTTATCCTAGGGATTACAAATTATTTTTATTTCAAATGTAGAATAAAAACATAGAGACACTTATTTTTACTGTCTAATTTCATACATCTCTAACAACAGCTGCACAACTGAACATGTTTTACCAGGAGTTAGACCAGATGACTCCCAAGGTCTATCCCAACTTAAACTGTTCTGTGACTCTGATTAAGTTCCTGTTACAATGCAAGAGGAACTTCCTCTAATTTATAGGTAGAGAAAAAAATCTTTTATCAAATCACTTCATAGACATGGAAAAAAGTAATATTAATTTACCATTAATAAAAAAAATTTTAAAAAAGGACCAGGAAATAAAAGTGCATCAGTAAAGTGGGGTTAGCTCAGAGTTTACACTCTTGCTGTTGTGAGGGCTGTAAAAAAAAAATCAGTGTGCAGCCAGCAGAGTGTGGTAGAATATCCAGGCTGTGCTGTGGCTCATCAGAAAACCCTGCATCCATTAATCTTCAGCCGAGCTTTCTAACCCTTTTCAAAATCTAAGCATTATTTCTTTCTTGCGCTACATGTGACTGCCGATGTGCCAGCTTCAAGCCTGGCACCACAACACCCAGGGCTAGAGAGCTGCTCACTGGCTGAGAGCATTGGAACCACCACTGCTGGCTGCTTTTCTTTAATAAATTTTACACAAGTGCTATCATGGAATCCTTGGGTGAGAGAGGAGCTGGGTACTCCAGGCAATCCTCACCTCAAAAAATGTCCTTATCATGGGCTGTTCTTGCAGCAGATGGAAAACTCTCTCCATGAGGGGAGTTGAACACTGGGACAGGGCACCAGAGGAACTCAAGAATCTCAATTTCTTGGAGACACTCCATTTCACATGCAATGAGCTCATCTGCAGGTCTGCATCTTCAGCTTGGGTATTTTATTAATAAATGATATATCAGGTATGTTGAAACACTAATAGGATTTTTGATTTTCATCACAGTAGAAAAAGAATACTTTATCTCCCTATACAATTACAGTTCTTCTAATATTTACTAATTGTCATGACTTGTGAACACTTAGAGGGAAGAAAAAATAAAGCCATTCCTGAATTACATTAGGATTTAAAGATATTATTCTTGATGGAATTAAGATTTGAATAGACACAGAGTGACGTTGCATATAAAAGGAATTTTTCCCCCTCTGGTTGCAAACTAAGAATTTTTATAAGAAGCGGCTTTTTCTCTTGCATTGCAAGCAGGTTATTAGACAGATGAGACACAGTTTTAGTAGA
Source organism: Orthonyx spaldingii (assembly GCA_013397795.1). Taxonomy (NCBI): domain Eukaryota; kingdom Metazoa; phylum Chordata; class Aves; order Passeriformes; family Orthonychidae; genus Orthonyx; species Orthonyx spaldingii. Next base: position 618,803 of record VZTJ01003630.1, read on the forward strand.
TTAGAAAGAGATAAGAACAATAATAGCTTCATTAAATTGTAACTATGTTCTCCATGGTTAGAACTTTTAAATTGCTTATTCATTTTACATGAAATTGCAAACCAGTTTATGTTAAGGGTGATTTACAGCACTAAGCAAACACTGAGGCATCTCAAACCCAAGAGTCTGGCAATCTGAAGACCCAAGAGACTGAACAGTCTAGCAGTGCCTCTACCATCAAAATATTCCTCAGAGCAGCCAAGTAAAAGAAGGTGCTAAGAAGTCATTTTGGGCATTGGCAACAGAGAATTCTGCTAGAGAAATGCTAAGACTTAGTCAGGAAAGTTCTACAGCTGTAGAGGCCTGAAGCAGTTATATCCCATGGTGTAAACAACAATCAAAACAAACTCCAGCAAAGTTTACCTACTCCCCCTGCTGTAATGGCAAAAACTCTGTTAAACTTTCATCACAGAATGTACTCTCCACTGTTTCAAAGGCTGACTTGATCCAGCCAGACCACCTTAGGTACACCCAGAGACACTTCGCATGCCACATCAGCAGCAGCAGCCTAGAACACAGCATTGCTTAGCAGTGCCCTTTATTAGCAATTTTATAGGATGTTATGCTCATCATCAAATGCTTCCATAGTATACGTGACACAGACTACTCAAGTATTTCTTAGTGATTCTGTCAATGCTTTTCCTAAAATTCATTAATGCACTTAATTTCCACAGCCACTTAACAAGGTCTGTGGTATTGAAAATGTCATGAATTCTCTCCCTGTTGCTCCATTTCTCTCTAAAAATACACTCTCCTGGCACGTTCTCTCTCCCTAATAAATTTCCTAATAAATTTTCCACTAATAAATTTTTCAAGTTCCTGACCTTCAGGGCTGCAAACTGCGTATTGCATCATGTCACATGTTAGATTACAGGTAGTAAGACTGTGTTTGTCTTCCCATGTAATTGCAACTAAAAAAAGAAAAAAAACCCAACGAACTTAGTTTTAAAGGAATTTATAAGAGCAAGAACAAGATCAATATTTTGCGTTGGAGGTTATTAAATTTCTACTAAAGATGGTATTCATCAAAAACATCTACGCATGTATTCTTCCAATTTTTAATCCACTAGGACACATGTGGCATTATATAAGTTGGAAAATCAAAGAAAAATATCCCTGCAAATGGTTATGGGTGGCAGTTTAACATTGATATTGATTAAGCACCTGGAATATATTGGAACCCTACAGGAAAGTCTCCTGACTGTAGAAATCAATGTAAGATAAATCTGCTTATTTTCTTTGCAGATTGGGGAACTGCACTGCTGGGTGTAAAGCCAGGCCTCCAGCACTGAGCACACTCCATGTGCCCTCATGGTCCTGCTTAACCCTTGTCCTGCTTCTTACTCATCCCCATCCAGTGTAACTCTGGCTGCCCTGGAATGAAGTGCAAAACTTGGGACCTTTTGGGTGAGCAGGATGGAAAGATGTGGAAAGGGGAGCATTGTGCCTTTATGCTGCTCAAACTCAGTGACCTCACTGAGATGCCTGACTTTCAAAACACAAAACAAAACACCAAAACACAAACAAAAGCCACAAAAAACCCCAAAGCCCAAACAAACAAACAACCTCCCCAAAAAAACAAAACCAAAAAGGTGTCTTAATTAGTTGAAAACACAGAGTCTTAGTTTAGGCTTCCTCTCCAACTTGCCCTTTAGAAGAACCTGTCTCTTGGTCTATTAAAGGATCTCTTAAAACTCCTGCTTATGGGTAGGTGACATGGATACTTCCTCAAATATATTTTTGGTATTGAATTAAAGACTTTTTTTTTCAGATGCTGAGGAATCTACCATTCAATAACTTATAGGAAAGAAGAGAGAACTCACAAAAACATCTGTTGCATGGTCTCAACACCAAACTCTAAGAAATGCATGCACGCAGCTGAAGTGCTTGGTTAAAATATGCTGCAACTTCTTAATTGTCTTTAGAGCAGCAACAAATGGCTGGACTATAAACTGGGATTTGGATGCTCACTTCCCTGGGCAAAACCATGGAGGGTAAGGATCTCGTGGTGGTTACAAATCTTACTACACTGAGCACTATACAAAAACCTACACAAAAAATTGAGGCAGAAAATCCCTGTCCAGAGAACTGTTAAGCTGCTGCACAAGAGAATCAAGTCAGCAAGAACGTTGTGTAGGCCCTTAGCACATGTTTCTATACAAGAAGGGAGCAGAATGTATGAGTGGGGCAATTGAAAAGGTATTTCTGAGAGAAAAACAGCAGAGGATTGCTACAAAGCAAAACAGAGAAGAACATAAGAAGAGGAGGGATAAAATAAGCAGGATAAATATGGCTGGGGCTCTTCTGGTAAATGGATTAGGAAAACAAAACAAAACAAAAAGACTCAGTAGCATTCAGATTCAATAGCGACCAAACAAATGAGTGGGAAAAAAAACCCCTTTAATGAAATCTTTGACTCGGGTGAGATTGAACAACATCTGGAAGCTCCCTTCAGGCTCCAGCAGCTCTTCCCCTACCCATGTCTGTGAGAAGTGTAAGCCTCTCTTGAGTCAAAGTTTTCTCTGTATTCTTCTTGGGAGGACAAGGGTGAGCAAGGTAGAAAACAGAGCTCTGAAAGACATGAAATAAATGTCCACACAGTTTTAACTTAGCTTCCTGACAATGTCTTCAACTCTTCTCAGAGGGAGCCAGGGCAGTATCAAAGCATGAAAACACCAATCTTATGTTCAAATATGACCTTTTCTGTGTGCTATTGCAGTGATTTGGACACATTTTACAAATTAACTTGCTGAAGAGGGGTCACGGCATCCTTGAAACTTCTGAGAAATTGCACAAAAGTAATAAATAGAAGTGTAAGTGATGGTGATTGCACATTTTCTAAGTCAGTTTCCACCTGACCTATGTGTTAAGGCCACAGCTAGCATTCCTTTACTACTACAGGCTGCTACTACAGAATTATCAAAAGCAACAGACACCAGTTCATCTCTGATACTCATCTACCATTTCTCTATTGAAATCCTTTGGCATCTCTTCATGTACTATTTTATCTTTTTGGTTTTTTTTCCTTTTCTCTGTCTGAAAGAGGAATATTGAGTAAAAAATGGGAAAAACTCAGGAAACATGTATGTTTTACCTCTGTAGATGCTGCCATATATAACAAATTGTTTCCTGTAAGAGTGGTTGTTATTATTTGACAAAAAAGTATTATATTAGCTAAGAAATAATATAATAAAATTCTGCAGTAGTCACCACAAGTAAGTGCAACATTCCAAGAACAGATCAGCCTCCTGTCAATTTAGAAGGCAGAGGAAGAACCTCTTTGCAAAGATCTACACAGATGGAGCCTTAGACCAGATAAAAGTCACTAGTCCCAGGACAAACAACTGTTAAATATAAGTGCATCCCCATTTTGTTGGCCATACTTCCTCTACTGCACAGCTAGCCCAGAGGTTAAAAATCAAAAAATAAAAATGCATGAATAAACCTTGAGGTTTTTTCCAAGAAGCACATAAGAGGGAAAAAAGAAAAAAAAAAAAAAAAAATTACACTTGTAATAGAAATACAAAACACTTTATATGGATTTTTAATTTAAATATTTGTTATATCAAAAACAAACAAAAAAAAAGAGTAAAAAGTAAGCCAAAAAAGCCTAGGATTATCAAAGAGCTCCCCTTTTTCTTCATCTCTTTTTTAAAGGCTTGTCAGTTTTTTATTGTACACTCATTCCTCTTTAGACTCCTACTTGTATTATTTAATTTTTCTGCTGGCCTGTAGATAACAAATCTGTTGGCAGCCTGTCTGTGTATGTCCATCAGACATGCACAGGGAATAAAATGGTTGGAACAGGGGACAAAGGCTTATTCCTTTACTCCTGCCTGACAAAAATCAGATTCACTGGGAGCTGAAGCCACCTATACCACTTACAGTGGCACCAGGTTGAAGAATGCTTTCTATTTACCAATATTATTTGAAGCACAGAGGAACATGTATTGTGTGATGGATCTCTCTATCATGGCTAACGTAAGCTGTTGCTTACTTTGAAAAACATAATTTGCTGACTCTCCTATTTTAACTATCCACAAGAAGGAAAACAAAATTTATGTGTAGAAAAAAAAGTCTATGAAATTAAAAATATATTTAAAACCACCCTTGAATATTTTGCATTTCCTTAAAGAGCATCCCCTTCAATGACTGCTTTGCAAAGCCGAAAGCATGGAGACACCTGGAAGCTCTTCTTTATAAAGGAGGACAGATGAATACACTGTGAAATTCATTGGACCTCCAAAGACTAAAACACGAATGTATTCAGTAAGTATCACTATAATTTAACAGATGGAAGCTACTCTCACCTCACCTGCAGCACTCAGTGGGCAAGAGTCAACCAGAAGCCCACATAAATAAGCTCACAGTGACATTCAGCTTTGTGCTTTCCTGTCAGTTTATTTCCCAGCTTAATCAGCATTTGTAATGCACTTCTGCCCCTTCCATGGACACAACACACTGTAAAAACACTGATCATGATTGGTATTTCTTCATATGGACTTGCTATTAGTGCAATTACTTATTTATGATATACTTTTATGAAAAACACTATTTCATCTATGAACATCCCTAAGTGATCCCCATATGCAGCAGCAATTATTTATGATACTTTGAAGAACTATTTAATATCTGCACTCAGCCAACTAATTTTTATGAGACAAAACTCAATGCAAGATGCAAAAATTGACATCCTGAATTTGTTAACTACGCTTAAGTAATTTGCAAACTATAATGACAAATATATTAGCTAACAAAAACCAGAATACTCAAAGCTGCTTAATATGAGGGAAATAGTGCATATTCATGCACACTCTCACTGACAGATATTTACAAAACAATTAACAGGTATAAGTGAGTGGAATAAACTAAGGGCCATTAACAAAGACACTAATAGGTTATCTACTCAGAAAAAGAAATCCATCATAGGATGTTCATTTTCAGACTCTGAAGTTTTGAAATTTCAAGTAATTTTTACTTCCTTAAAACCATATGATCTAGAATATATCTTCACCATTCTTAAGCGTGCAAACAAGGATATCTTTCTATTTCAATAAATAGGAGGAAAACTTATTATCCGCAGAATAACTATAGTCAGCAACATTTATGAAACCATATTCTAGCCTGGAGATAATACCAAGGGCTTTTCATGAAAAAAAAAAAAAAAAAGGAAAAAAAAAGAATTAATTGAGTAGCTATCATCACAATAAGTACCCAATTCCATCATTTTGTTATATATCCTTTTCTGAAAGAGCAGAGGATTCCAATTTCATCAGGAAAATGTAGACACACATTATAGAAGAGGCACGTTATAGAGAAGCTGTGAGGAAAGAAAGAAAACACACTGTAGTGCAAGAACCATCAGCCTTAAAACAGTAGCGGGAACAGGAGCAATCAGAGCAGGATTAGTGGTAGAGGTGGAAGCCCACAGCCAGGTGGGAGGCTGAGGAGCAGCTCTCAAGGACCACAGCACGGAAATGTTCCAGAGGGGCAGTGAATGGGTGTCTGTGTCCTTCTGACAGCAGAGGAGCTCACACAGCTTTAAGCAAGAGCTCAACTAAGAGTGTTTAAACAGTGCTGGCAGCACCTCGGCCCAGGCACTGGGCCAGGAGAGAAGAGCAGCAAGGACGGCCGTGCAAAATCTGCCTGACACCCTCGCAGAACAATTTTAAGTCCGAGCTATGGGACTTAACAGCTGACCCAGGAGAAACAGTCAGCAGCCAGTCCCTGAAGCAGGAAAACCATTTGCTGCTGTCATCTGCAAGTCATGAGACCCTGCTGTCCCACTGTGCTACAAAAGCAAACAAAAGCGCAAAGGGCTGGTTAAGAACAAAGAATCACAGAGAACTTTAGACCAGTAAGGATCCACCAAAGTTAGAACAGTTCAGATGTCAGCTAAAACTCTCTCTTCATTTATATATTTGGACACTGGAAAGTAGGGCATGAGATAGAAAGGACTCAGGGCTGAGTCCTTCGCAGAAGTCCTTGGGAAGAGACAGAAAACATTAAGATCTTATCCTCCACAGAAAACAACAAATTGATCAAGGAAAATTTTGTTTGCTGAAACTGTCATAACCTATCGTGTCATACAGATGATTTGACAATACACATTCATATAAAGAGATGCAAACAGTTCAGCCCCTTTGTTATAAGCATTTCAAAGACAGGTTTGGAGTTAATTTTCACTCCTCTCTTGCTTGATTATGGTACTCTTGGTCCTACTGACACGAAACTCCAGAGCTGCCCTTCGTGCAGAAGGACCAGAGAGCTGGATAAAAAAGACACATTAGGCTTTATGGCTCTTGTCAGATATGCTCTGTGGAGAATATCACAGGCAGCAAAGTGGGGCATGAACAACTACGTACCACGTCCACATCAATCACTCTGTGCCTAAATCTGCAGCCTAGCTCAGCTCTCCTGAAATCTGTGCTCAGCTACACCAGGCACTTCCACCTCCAGGGAGTTTGTGGCTGTTCCATGGTGATTCCACCATGCAATAAGGGGAAAACCTCTGTTGCCCAGATTTAAGCAGCTGCCAGGATTCTTGCACAACTTTTTGGCCTTGTTTCAATATCTCCTAAGAAAGAACAAAAGCATTTCTTTACAAGTTTGTTCCATTCCTTCAGTCTTTTTCCCAAGCTGATTTCCAGTGTGTTAAATATGAAAAATAGTAGCTCTGCATCACTGAAGATAGGACACTGAGATTTTAGACAGGAAATTTTATGGGTTTTATGAAAGGCAGGACATTAATCAGTATAATGATGACATTTATTCAAACAAATGACCACAATACAAGCCAAATGTATTAGCCACCTTAACGAGTAAGATGAAGGACACCACCGAATAACCAAAAGTATGCTTTGTTCTTAAATATGACTGCAGGATAAACTGTTCTCCAAGGAAAAGACAAATGGATGGATTTTCCAGATTCTGACACCACGAACATCTTTTGTACCCAGTATCTGCAGAATGGTGCAATGGGTTGCCCCAAACAGCACCTAAGCCTCCATCAGCTCACTCTTCCCCAGCAGGATGGGGGAGAGAAATAAAAGGACAAAAGCAAGAAAAAATTGTGAGCTGAGATAAAGAAATTTCAGGAAAGAAAAACAAATGAGCAAAGCAAATTCCAAGTGAATTGGAGAAAACTGGAAAAAGCCTGCAAACCAGGCACTGCTCAGTAGGAGCCAACAAACTGTCTCAGTCACAAATCCAAGGCACAGCACCACACAGGCTGCTGTGTAGAAAATTAACTCCACCCCAGGCAGAGCCAGTTCAAAGCTCTATCTACAGTCAGACTGTAAAAGTGCTGTCAAGAAAAAAGGTAAATGGAACTAAGAATTACTAAAACTGGTAAAATATCAGAGCCTGAACAGCTAGGCCCCAGTGAAACTTCTCTGATAATAAAAGGACAGCAAGCAAATTAACGGCTTGGAAAGAGATTTCATTGCATAAAATTTACCAAGGGAACAGGCTGTGGTAGGAGGATTTCTCTTTTATAGAACAAGTAATAACTAATCTGTCATAGTTCTACCCCAAAAATTCTAAATGAGGAAACCACAATGAGTATTTTCTGGAATGTTTAGTACAGTAAAATTAGGGCAAAACCCAAACCTACTCATTACTGAAAATGAGGCACAAATTGAAGGTAATAAATCAAATTACTTATTGGCTTTGGTCTTACTCATATAATGTAAAGAGGAGGAAGATGAGAATTTAATAGAAATATAAGTTTACTACTTCCCAAGCTAGTCACCATTGTATAGATCCTATACTAGTAAGTAATACAGGATGGTGAAGGCATAATTGTCTAATATTTCTCTTCACATTTAAAGTCTGAATATGTTTCACATGAAGCCAGAGTCTGACAACAAAAGGGTCCAAAATCACTTTTTAATTTTTCAACATGGATGCATTGTGCTAAGTGAAAAGCCATCTGATCAGAAAGTGACACTGATCTGCTCCACAAAGACTGTTGGGCTCAGAATGTTACTTCTCTTTGCTATGCTTCTCACTGACATGAGGAAACCAGAAAGAATGACCTTTTTCTAATGGCAACATCTACACTCTGCTTGCACCACATTTTCATACAGAAACTTCTATCTCCCTTAAGGGCAAAGCCTCCTACCAGGTGCATGAAATCAATTCTAAACATAATAAATTCTCATCTTAATCTCATAGTTAGGCTGCCTATTTCGTTATTCAAGGTGTCACAATTATGCTTCTGATTTCAGCTCCTTACTCAGTTCTTCCCACTATCCCCTGCCTAAGAGATTCCACTCTTCTGGCTTTACTTCAGCGCTGTCCATTTGTGCCCACACCAGTGCTCCTTCCCCTTGGCACCACCTTGCACACAGCCCTTTAATTATTTCATTAAACCAAACCTTTATGAGACCTACTAATGAGCTACATCATGTTTTTTTCAGCAACCAACGCCTGGCCACCAAAAATTTTTGTTGCTACTGATTATTGTTCTTGTAGGTCAGACAAAAAAAAAAAAAAAA
>VZTJ01003630.1:627377-649300 GCA_013397795.1 Orthonyx spaldingii
TAGAGAGATATTTTTCTCCTCGTGTACTTCTGGAACACCACCAGCAGCAAGCCAGCAGTTGCAATAGCCTGTGTAGAATTTCACTGAGTATAAAATACATGCAAGCTCAGAGTTAGTCAAAAGGTGATATTAAATGGCTTCTGGCAAGGGATTCTTACATAAAGTATATAATTGATCATTTTTGTCCTGAAGGAGACTTCAGATTGAAGGCAGATTTTAATAATACAAAATCTTTGACAACTATTTGCACAGAATAACCATAGGATTTAACCAAGATTGCAATATTATGGTATGCTGTGAATTATCTGAATTTTTTCTCAGTAAATTGGCTACTTATATAAGAGCTCTAGTCACTTGATATTTCATTCTTTAATATAGAATGAACTGAGACTACTATTGCCATCATGACCTAAATCAGTTTGCAATATGCATTTTTAGAAAACTTATTTCTGTTAAGTGTTAAAAAATATTCCTGAGGAAAAAAAAAAAACAAAACAAAACAGAGTTAACCACTGATACTCTCACAATCTTTGTCAAGGAAATTCACACTCTAATTTGCAATGGCACTGTCATCTATGGCTGATACCACAAAACCCAATTACATTTCAGGAAATAAAATCCATCTCCACCAAAAACCCAATTTGATGGCTCTCTCTTTTCATACTGCATTAGCTCAGGAACTCTGAATCCAAAACTATCAGATGGACTTGTTAAGAGCATCTGCAGGTAAGTTTGCTTTTTCTTTCTGACATCAAAATCAACAGGCATCAGATTTCTCTGACTAAGCCTGACATGCCTGCTCAGACATCCAAAGCAAACTTTTCAATAAAAAGATACGCTGATTGAGGATACCCTGAGGAAAAAAAAATATTGATGAGTGACAGGAAGCTGACTACTGAAAACATATACCACACTCTCATCTATATGCAAACACTTCAGAAGCTAGAGGGAAGCTATAAAACCAAGTCTGGGTATTAATTTTATGTTTTATTCTCCAAACTAACTCCTCATAGCAAGCTTAAAATAACAAGTAGGGTTTGTGGGTTTTTTTCTGCTTGCTCTATGGCAGCCAGGATATGTGGTCCTGGGCAGGCTTGGGCTGAGGGGTCGCCCACAGTCCCCACCTGTTTTTTGCCCACTAAACAAAAGGAGTTTTACATCCTTCAGTGGCCTTGTTCTGAAAACTAACAAATTCCCTTCAGGAGCACTATACTTGTAATAAAAGACTTTGAACTTCATACTTAGAACTAAACAAGGATTTTTCAGAGTAAAAAAAAAAATATTACCTGAAAGTTTCCAAAGCCAGTATGAACTTTCACTAACTGAAACGGGAACATTTAACCACCACAGTCATATAAAATGCATTTTAACGAAACCCTGGAGGAATGAACCATAGCTCTTTGTTTTCCTCCTCTAAGTTGGGGAAAATAATTTTCTTGGAGCAGATCCATTTTTGTCCACTGACATAGGAAAACATAACGAGGGGCAAAGGAATTGGGCAAATACTCAGCCTCCCTCTCCAGGTGCAGTGAAAGACCAAATCAGGTCTCCATCCGCTGCCAATGGAACAGCACTGACATTCAGCACGGCTCTGTGAGATCGCTCTCCCCATGTTAAGCGAACAGAACTGGAAAAGGCATTTAAATTAATGTTGTGTCTTAATCACACCATGCTTATTAATAAAAAATAGAGTTTGCACTGATGGAAGGAAAAACTGACATTTCCAGCTCCAGCCCTGAACAACTGGACATCATCAGCAAATGATGACTCGCCCCAAGACAGCATTACATGATGTAGTAATTTTCATGCGCACAAATGAAATTTAATTTGCAAATGGAGGAAGAAATTAAAAATAAAAAAAAAGCCACAACAAAACAACCAAAACCAACAAAAAACTATAAAATGAGACATCTTGGTGAGCTGACAATATGGTAATGATGACCCCAAACTGCTGAAACAGCTGGAAAGCAAAACAGCAGCGTTCAGAAAGGGAGAGGTAAGGATAGCTCTCTAGGCACAGGTTTTGATCATTTTATAGAAACAATAAAACCCACAAACATTTACTATTAAGATATTAAGCCAAACAATGACTTTGAAAACAGCAAATCTGCCCCAGCAACTCTGAAGCAAAACTGCTGTCAAAATCTCAGGTAAACAACCCCAGGTGCAGTTGTGTTATGTGAAAAGGCATTCTCAGTTCCAAAAGCAGGAGTTTCAGAGGAACCAGGCTTACGTGATGCCAGTTGTATTAGGGTGGTGGGAAATATTTAATGTAACCAAATCTGATATAATCATACCTGTTGCCTTGTCTGACACGCATTTTGGACACATTAACACAATTTATTCAATTAAGTGTATATTAAATATTCAATCACTGTCATACTTCAAATTACTTTTTCCTGACAGATGAGAACAGCAGACATTTTGCATTTATTCACTATTTCATCTCTGTCTTCTAAAACTCACACTTTTTAATATCTGAGGTAATCCAAGTGACAATGCTGAAACATTCGCATTTGGGAGGAAAGTATTAGACTGAAAATCTGATATTTTTCTTTGCAGTCTTTGTCTTTTGAATGTGACAGACTTTTTACACATTCAGAATGCTACATACATGCATGTATTTATATACTGCTATGTGTATACATAGATGTGTGTTGCCCTAATGTAAAGACTAGCAGTTATGAGATTTTTAAAAGCTTTCAGAATAGTGAGTAATGAATTCATAGCTGAACATTAAGGAATATTTTGTAAAATAATTTCTGGACTTCATTATTATTGATGGGTTTTATGAGGCCTATTAAAAAGTGAAGAGAAAAAAAATTGTAAACTTTTTAAATGTTTACTTTATATTTATAAAGTATTAGTTATCATATAGGCTTACACATAAATTGGCAAAGCTCTGTGGAACTGGATTTTAAGAGGTTATTTAAAACACTGTAACAGGAAAACAAGCAAATTTCTTATTAGTCATAGCCAAGTTACTTACAGAAATCCTTTCATTATATAAGCAAGATTCTCTACAGCAGTTAGAGAGGCTGTGTATAAAATATGCTGCTAATAAAAATAATTATGGAAATTTATTATAGGTATATAAATATCAAATTCAGAACAATCCTTTTGCTTCTTAAATGAAACAAATCCCAAGTATTTATTACTTTAAAAACATGAAACTCAGTCCTAATCCCACAGAAAATACTTTCTTGGCAGGGCCTTCACTCCTTACACATTCTTCATGTAAGCAGAGGGCCACTGAAGAGCTCCCATTCCTGCCTCTGAAAGAAGATATTCTGTATCTGTGGTCCTCACAGGAACACAAAATTAGGTAACTACTCTGTGTCTCTCTCCTCTCAAACTTCTCTTTTGTCCTTTTAAAAATTTTAAATAATGAGTTCAAAACATTTGCATTGACTTAACCAATTACTACCCCTTCCCATTTTTTTAATTCCAACTGTGCCACTTGGCTCCAAGTTTTTTAAGTCAAGCTAATCAAAATTTCAGATTTTTTTAAAAAAACGAAAAACATTGTGTCACCCCTTGTATCTAACAGCTTCATTTCTTTTTGTGTTCCTTTTTTTTTTTTTTTCAGTGACCTTCATCAGAGCCTCCTCATTTCCCCTCAACTCTCTGCAAGATTCTCCAAGATCTCTGTACTTGACACAGGTCTCGTGACTGCAAAATCCCACCCACAAACTCATATAACAGATGTGACTGTAACAGCTTTAGGCACCTGTCTCACCAATTTACCTCTTCATTCTCGTTCTCTTCTACCATGGCCAAATTAAAATCTCATTAGCCTCTTCCTCTGGCCTTTTGTTCTGGATGTCTAGCATCTATTTCAGATATATTACATCTCAACTGAAGCTTTTAATTCTGCACCATCCCTTTCTCTCCCTCCTTTTAAAATCTCTTATGAATACTTCCTACAGTAATAACCGCCTGCATCTTAGCCTTCTAAACTTGACTTAAATCACTATACTTATTATACCCTCTGGTAAGTCCTTCATCATTCTGGTGCACAGATGCCTTTAGTAGAGTATCTCTGAAATACAGCTCTTCTAATTATTTTAGAGAGAGAGGAAAAAAAAAAGGGGGGGGGGGGAGGGAAAGCTCATCTTGGCTTCTGCATGGCTACATTCCTTGTTTTGGCCTAAACAAGTGCAGTTCTGCTTGGCTCAAATCTGTTCCAGATGTGGCTACCACCAGAGAAAAGATTTATCAGTGCAGACAAATACTGCAGTATCCCATCAACAACGGTTGCTCCAGCGTGAATCCTCCGGATCACCTCAGGGAAGCAGCACACTCTCGCATTCTAAACCCCACCACAACTCTGTAAAGCCCCAAGGAATCTCACCTGTGCACCCACACATTTTAAAAGCCATTTACATAATCTTCTCTAGTACATAAATGTAAGCTTTCTTCATTTTCTCAGCCTTCTTGTCCTATCCCCTTCTCCACCTCAACACTGATACCAATTTCTACTTCTCAACCCAGGCTGAACGCCTCCAAAGCCTATTTAACAGAAAAGACAATTCCACAAGCTGGCAAACCTAAAGTGTTGGTCTTCTTGAAGCAGCCCCTTAAATCCACTTTCCTCATGCAGCCAGGGTCACAACAAAGGCTGTTGCAACATCCAACCTACAGCCAACTGTGACAAACAGGACTGTGACACCATTTTACTGATCCTAGTTCTCTTTTGATTTTTTTTCTTTATAGTTAACTTTTCTATTCTTGCAAGTCATGGCACTTTCTATTACCTTTTTGTGTTTATAGATCAAGTAGTACAAAAAAAACTTATCACACAGTGAATGAATGGAAAATATCTATATATATTAACTAAAAACCTGACTGTGACAACACCTTTTCAAATCTCAATAAAAATGCAGCCAGTCTGAGAAGCAGCTACAGCATGCCTTAGATTTTACAACCACTCTTGTAAAAAAGAAAAGCAATATCAAAATATAAGGTACATCTATATAAGAAAGAGGCATGGGAGGGCAGGAAGGGGGAAAAGGGACGAGTTTTATAAAATCAGCATTCTTCTGTAGCAAAATGATTCTTAAAAACTTTCATTTAAAAGCTATGTCTAGCTGACAAGGTAGTCAACAGTTAATATTTATGCTCATACAAGAACTTTCTATCCCAAGGAAAAAAATAATAATTCTTCATCATATATTTTATATTCTGGTCTCTTGATTATTTAGATATTCAGCATCCATAAACAAGCAGTTTATCCATGAGATCAGCCATGTGACACCAAAATTAATGGATCCCTGAGAAGTATCCTTCACCAAAAAAAAAAAAAAGTTGGTTAGCATGCTTACACATGGCTGAAAAGAAAGCAGACAAATTGTGCAAGAACACCAATGTCTCTTAAGGCCTCAGTTTCTGCAATCATATGGATGAAAGCAACACTGTATTTTTGGTAACTTTGCTGCTTCATAAAGTACTGCTCTGTAAGATACAAGCCTATATCATAGCAGTGACAAAGGCATTGTTTCAAATGCTCTAACTGAAAAAAGAATGAAAATAACGCAGCAACTTAAACCAGTAAAGGATAAATTGATTCATAAGCCAAAATACTCCCTCATAATATATCAAGACACAGCTTCTCGTCAGCAATGCTGCCCTTTTATATGTCTGACTGCACAGAGAGATCTAAAAACACGTCTATCTCCAGCCAAACTATTTCTCAAGTCATTTCAAACAGCAAACATGCAAAGACCTTGCAGCACGCTTACCCTTTCAGCTCGTCCTAACTCTGCAGCCCAGAGCTTTTTATGCCAAATGGGACATGGCTTTGCTTTCAAGAGGTATCCTTACGGATTCTTCCCACTCTCCTGCAGATTTGCTGCTAGAATTTATAACTAGCACTTCAAGCCTTTTCTCCCCCTCGTCCACACTGGTTTAACTTCTTTATGATGGCAGATAATTGTTTTGGCCTTAGGCAAGGAATGTGCTCTCTGCTTAGGAAGATGGCTGCACAGCATCTTTATAAGGGAGCCAAATGAGGAAAAATGAGACAGTTGCAGAACATTACATTTTTTATCTTATCAATTATTGAAGAAATACTCTTCTGTGTAGTATGGTAAGAATACTAATAAAGGTCAAAATATAATATTAGGCTTTTGGTATCAATGGGGATAAGAGTCATGACAAATGAAAATTCAAAACAAACATCACTTAATGAATATGGCAGCAAAACTAGGATTGAACTAACACAAACGACAGAAAACAAGCATTGCTATTAAAAGAATAAAACAAAACAGAAATGAATCCAAGTAACTGAAAAACTGAGGGAAGTCCATCTTCTGTACATTCTATATCCTCTTCCTTACTGAACCATAAATGTATCCTATTTTTACTGCAATTAGAATAATCTGAGCTGATGCAACAAGAAATAAAATTATAAAACATATAATGTACGTGTATACCAAAATGGTGTTATTCATTAATGAGGACAATGATCTAATTGACTTTCAAAGTTGTGTGTATCTGAAAAGGCAGGCTTAAAGATTTTTTGACAGAGGCAAAGACACACTGGATGACTTCCCACTTAGATTTAGCCAAGAGAACAGAAAAAGACCAGATACTGAAAACCTTTTTTCACAAATGAAATTGAATGTGGATTTTTGAAAGACTGAGAGCTTGGGCCTCTGTAGGCAACCCAAAATTGTGTACTACTTTATTATGCTTCCTCCTTCTCTTTTTAATATGGTATCAACAATTGCCAGATAAACTGGATTATTTTTATCAGTGCTGAACCCAAAATGAGAGGAAAAAAATCCTGATCACAAAGCTAACACATAGAAATAGAAATTCCATAAAGGACTTAAAGCACTGGAAAAGAAGCAAAGGCAAAGCTAGTCCTTCTCATCACCTTAAGCAATTCTATCATAACAGATATAATTCTTTTTCCTATTTCCCATATAGTTCTGTACCTTCCAAGGACAGCAAATATCATTACAGGAACACTTGAGGGAAATCTCTCCACTGATACTAATGTTTTCATTCTATTGTGGAAGCATCAAAACCTGAACTTTGCAATGGTACTTTAGAACACAGACAGCCTTTAGCTTTCCTCTATTTTCATTATTTTGCTGTTTCTTTTGTTTTCCTTTTTTTTTTCTTTTTTGCTCCATTCACTCAGTACTTAGAGACCCTAAAGTTACCAAAGAAAAGGAAAATCAGTCTGAATTTACTCATAAACATGACATTAACAGATTTTCAAATTTATTTCCCAGTTTGTTTAAAGTACTTATGAACAATGATGCTCATGGAAAGGTTAGATAAAAATTCATTGTATTTTTATAATAGTGGAGGCTATTCTTAAATTTCTCAAATGCCAATTAAAAGCCTGCTGGTTGGGCCATGTTTTTTGTATGTTTTCTGTGTTTTTAATGCAGAAGCTATTAAACTTAAAGATGGGGGCTTGATTTTCCACAGAACAGAACCCGGTCATTGTTAACACCAGCTCTTCTTCTCACACCCTTTCTGAATCTTTTCCAGTAGGGGCAAACTCAAAAACAACACACTGGCAGCAGCTGAGGAAGCAAACATGAGTGATTCTTTGGAGATTTCTGCTGGCAGCTGACTGCTCCATCTATTTCCCAGCAGTGGTAAGAGCACAATATGGCAGCAAAAACCTGAAAAGTCAAAGATGTGGCTTTGCTGATATCTGATACTTCATACTCAGTTTAGAAATTATGGTCTGTTTGTGTTTTTTCCCAAAGTTTCCGAAGTTGGTTAATAAGTTTCAGATATTTAAATAAGTATCTCCAGTTTAGCTCTTGAGAGACAAAGATGTGCAGAATTCCTACTGTTCAAACTTCAGATACCTTCTCAGTCACATACATCAAAGCTATGATATGCCTGGAGTATTTACAGGAATTTACACAGTTTTCATTAATTCCTGAATGACTACATAGCAGCTCTAGTATTTAATGAAGGTATACAGTGAAATCCAAGTGGCTGACATATAAACCTCCAGAGGCAGTACTAACCTGAGGCTGCCAGGCATCTTCTCCTCTGCTTTGGCTGGGTGACCTTTTACTTGACCTACAAGCACGAGCATCACTCAGGAATATCAATGAGAAGTACAAGAAGCCAACTCTCTCCTACACAGGCTCCCTGGGCAGTGACTGGTACAGAAGGTAGTGTTAAAACCAAAATTTAGGCTTTGTTTCCTGGATATTTGCATCTGTCTTCCTAAAAATTGATGGATTTATCCCCTTCTGCCTTATTTCCCCCTCCCTCCAGGCCTTCTTTTTTGAAGTTAGGTTCTCCTAAAACTGCTGCACAGAGAAACAAAATATTGACATGGCTGCCTGATTGCTGTGGAATTACTCCATAGAGGAGAATTCTGAATTAACATGCAACATCATTCTAGCTTTAATATTTTGTGGTTCAGTCACTAGACCTTGCAGTTTATTGCGTCTGTGAACTGCATTTTCTTCTGCCAGAAAATAACCTTCTACTTAAGGCACTTGAGGTTGGGTAAAAAAATATCCTCAAACAGATTTCATTAATGCAGGCAAGAGAAAGTTAATATCCCATGACACAGCCGATTTGTTTGTAGGGGTGTTAAATGCATCATTTCCCTAATAAACTAAACCACGAGAGGAATGTGTAGAAGCTGGTGTTCCTTCCCTCAACCCATAAAAAAGCAGCAGTGTCTGCCAGGTAAACTCTCAGGAAAAGTAGTCAATGGGTCACACAGCGATAAGCCTTTTTAAGTGAGGTAAACAGATTGATATCTCGGTAACAGGAAGAAAATATTCTTCTTGGAATCTTCTGAATGGTCTCTCTTGCAGGACCCAGAAGCACAGTGCATTTATTGTTCCCTCAAAAAAAGGAGCCTGTTTTACCAGTGCATTGCCTGCATTACAGTTTGAGCATCCAGAATCCCTGCAGTTCCATGTTTATAGGAATTGCTCAGGAAATAATGGTTTTCATTTTGCTGATCTTTATGGAGTTCCAACTTATCATCTAATCAACACTATAAAGAAAACAAACCCAGCCATCTGAATGGCACAGATATATGGCATAACTAATTCAGCTTTAAAAAAAGCTGGATAGATACAACCGATAACATTTGCAGAAGAGAATGCACCATTACCTGTGTTGTGTGTAGGACGTGCCCTCTCGCCTTCACACATCCCCAAATAAATCAGATTAGGTTCTTACTCCACAAAACCTTCAACTTAAGAAAACATTCCCTCCTGCATGCCACAGACCAACTCACTTCTAATCTGTCATTGCTGTCCAAATCTGCAAAGATTTCAAAGGTTTCCCAGCTCCTCCTATTTGTACATTAAATTCTCTGAGGACTCTCTATTAGCCTCCTCTCATGGAAAGCCAAACATATTTGTTGGAAACAATAAAACCCTATAAATCAAAAGCCTTGCAGACTGTACACTTCCCAATTGTTTTCCAAAACCACTGTCCTTGGTCCTTTTAATCTGACCAGCACATTCTCCTGATGGGAAGATCATAGTCCTTCAGAAAGCTGAATAAATATAAGATGAAAGCTAAATATTTTTGACATGTCAAGACATATTTGAATCACATAATTAAGATAATTGCCCAATGGATCACCACGAATGTTAACATTGTCACTGAGAAAAATCTCTGCATACATCAGTATGGAAAAGATCAAGCTTTCTGCTTTCATCCATCTTATCTAGGGAAACATGGATATGAAAACAATCAGCCCTCCTATGGTCTTATGCAGTCTCTTCTGTTCTCTACTGAATAAAGAAGCAAACCAGACCCTTAAATTTTACTGAACAAAAGCTGAAACACAAATCTAGCTGCATAGCCAACCCTCAGTCTTTTTAAACAGGTATGTTTCACTGCAAATACCTATACAGAGCAAAATCATCTGTCCTTGCGTGTTCTTACATCACCTCTCAGTGGAGTAGAGGACTGGTTTCAAAGAAACAAAGAATTTTGTATTAGGTAAGATTAGGCTCAGAAACTATTCAGATTCAGACAATGGAATGGGCATATTACTTGAAAATCAAGGGACTTTCACTGACAAGATTATTAAATTACACATGTCCAGACTCCTGGACCAATGTGCATGATACATGATACTACTCTAAGTTCTTAGGGAACTGGAGTGGAAAGGTTTACAAATGCAACAACAACAAGCCAGATGCATTTAAAAAAAAAAAAAAAAAAAAAGTGTTAAACCATGAGCAATACAGCTGTGCTTTCCATTAGGATCTTAAGGCACACGATGGTATGACAAGAATTAATTTGCCCAGCTGCAGTTCACACTGCTGGTGAGAACTCCACACTGTCAGCACAGAGCCACCTCATGTCCCATGGGATGACAAGGATCACAACCCACAGACTCCTGTGGAATAAAGCTGACATGACAGGACTGCATTTTGCAGCAACAGCCTAAGAGTCAGTTCACTGGGCCTGTGGCACAGCCAGGACAGCTACAGACACAGCACTACTGCCTAGTGACCCCTGGGGTGAAGACGTGAGGGTCAGCTATGGAAGGGCAAATATCCCAGCACAGAGGTGATGGAGCAAGTAAAGGGAGCAGGGAAAGCTCAGTCCAGGCTCAGGAGGTGTAAGATACAGCAGGGAAGAGAACAGTGGAGAATACTGCCATATGAGCTGTTGTTTCAGTTCTCACACTTGTCAAACCATGGATTTTCATTAAAATGCACAAACGTCATCATATTCAAGAGAACCAGGAATTTTTGCTTTTCACTCTCTGCAAGGTACTTGACTGAACCAAGGGATTTTGGTATCTCGTGACTGCAGGGACTGGACAGATGCTGGTACACACATGCTGAACAAGCATTCTGGTTTTAAAGTATGTATTCATACACACATTACAAACACTAGCTGTGATCTGCATCTAATCTTACTTTAGCTGTATTTGTCCTCCTTTCACCTGCATGACAATCAAAAGCATAAATTTATAAATGGTGTTGCAAACCAATATATATTCTGAAAGGAGTGAATTATTCAGCTGAATCCTAACATAGTTGCCCATGAAAAGTGTTTGACAGAACTGTATGATCTGCAGGGCAGCAATCCAACTTTTAATACAGCTGTGTTACCCAAGCCACAAATATTTTTCTGACACTGTCAGGTTTAACATTCAGCACTGCTATAATTTCTGCCCTAATCCATGAACAGTTTAAAGGATTTGTAGTCTCTTAATATTTCATCTGCAGTAATTATAGTTATTTTAATGTGCTATATCTGTTTCTGCAATATAGTAGGGTTCTTGTTCTCTGGGAAAAAAAAAAAAACAAAATCCCCACACAACAAAGAACCTAATGTACTTCAAAGTACAAATCAAAACTGCTACATAAATGAAGTAAATATTAATTATAAAACTGCTGGCTCAAACAGAGGAGGACAATCACAAGTTGGAAAAAATAGTTCAGCTCTATGATTATTTCAATAACCACTGTTTACCAAACTACTAGGCTACTACAACCTGTATACTGTGTAAAAATAATGGCAATTAAAGAGGAAGAAATGCATCAGACCAACAAGCTTAATTGAAAGTGAGGAGATGGAAAAATCTAATTAACTTTACAAACTAGCTTTGCCTTTGTCAATTACCTTAACTGTACTATTGGAGTACAGGTTACGATCTTCACTAAAATTTGAATCACAAGAACATGTCTGAAATCTCTGAAAGAGAAACAGCCTCTGAATGCTTCTTAATTACGACAACACACAACATGAAGCAGCATACATCTGTTGAGGCACAATGTTTGTAAGGTTAAACCCTCTCAGACTTTTATCTACATACTCAACCACTGCTCCTATTGAAAATTTGGGATGCCATTACAATTTTCCTTTAATGCAATACTTCTAAATGGGAGTACGGCATTTCCCTAACCCTGGGTTGTTTACCAAAGAGTCATCTTATTCCACAAAGAATTCCCACTGAAACCACAGAACAGCCAGGGAAAAGGTACCAGGGAACTGCCACAGCACTGCTGTAGCAGCAGCTGCCTGAGGGCCAGCAAGAACAGATCAGACCTCTTTTATCAAGTACAATTTCATGGCTGCAGCTACAGCTGATGCTGACAATGGTTAATTTTCTGAAGGGGGCTCAACTTTACACTCTGAAGTACATATTGATAACATGTTAAGATCAAAAAAAAGTTGGAGACTTAGGAAAGGACCTGGAACTTCCCATGAATTTCCCCTAAAGGCCAGTGAAACACTACTTCCTTTAAGCCAAAAAATGGGAGCAACTTTTCACCCCCATTATTTTGCAGCAGTCTGATCCTACCCAGCAGCCAAATACGCACCCTGCCCCTTGCTCACTCCACTCTTTTGTGGGACGGGGAGGAAACAGAAGGAAGGCAGGAAAATTGTCTCACGGAACGTGGCAATAGCAGTTTAATAGGGGAAAGCAAAACCTGTGTGTGCAAGAACAGCAAAGTCCCTTGCTTCCCATGGGCAGGCAGATGTTCAGCCACCTCCCAGGCAAGCAGGGCCTCAGAGCACATGAATGCCTGCTTGGGAAAACAAACACCTTAACCCTGAATGTCCGTTCTTCCTCCTGCCCTGAGCCTTTATGGCTGAGCACACCCTGAGACGGGACGGGATATCCCCTTGGTGAGCTCGGCCCTGCTGTCCTGACTCTGTCTCCCCGCACCCTCTTGCCCATCCCCTGCCTTCCAGTCTCTGTGGGGCTGGATAAAAACAAGGTTTTGCATTACTCAGCAACAGCTAAAACACCGCTGGGTTACCAACACTGGTTTAGCCACAAATGCAAAGCACAGCACCACATGGGCTGCTCTGAAGAAAGCTAATTGTCCCAGTACAAATTTAATGGAAAACACAGTCATTTCATTCAAAAAAGCAACCTATATATGAAAGCAATCCCAAACAATCAGCCTGAACAATTGCAACTTTCTGTGATACAAACATCCTGAACCAAGACATCCATGAGACAAAACTATTCTTTAGATCTCTTAATAGAGGCCTTTTAGACTTTTATCACAGCCTATAAAACTGCTGCCTGGAAGGAAACTTGAGATTCATTCTGAAGCTTTTCTGACAATCCTGTTATTTTAAAAAGGCAAAATTAGCTAAACAATTTTTTTAAATAAAAAAATTCTGTCAGCAAGATAGAGAACAATGTAATTCAGAGCAAAGACTGTAAGGAGTTGGAAATATAAGCAAATAAAAACTCTTAACCAAGAGCAAACACTTAACAGCAAACAGTTTTGAAAATTACAGTTTCACTTACATGTTCCTCATTCTCATTGTCAAAACAGTATCTTCTATTCTTTGACAAATACATACTTTTATCCAATGTTGCTGTCTCCCATCACAACACTTCCCAGCAAAAAAAAACCAAACTCCACACTCCTTAAAATAAAAACTCTGTTTTCTGTAACTAAAATGAGCCTTGACAACAACAAAGTTACAACAGATCTACTGCCTTTACATAGAAAATGTAGGGTTTTGATATTTTTTTTTCCTTATTATTCCTTTAAGAACTTCATCTGAAAATGAGTAAGTGAAATTTTCTCCTTCAAAGTGTACGAATTCTCTAAGCTTGAAGCTCCAGCTATCAGGCACCTGAACTGAGCATTGGACGGAACATCAGAGAGATCCTCTTAAGCCCTCCACTGTCTCAGTACACATCGCATAATCCCATTCACAGAGCTATCCATCACCAGCTTTGCTTGTCAAGGATTCCTGCCACTCTTGCTCCTCTTGAGATCTACCTCATCCAACAGCACATTTCAGCTGAAGGTAAACAAATTGTGCTTCACTGTGTGCCACGGCTGCCCTGGAGGTGACATCCCATGGTGATGGGACAGTCCCTGCGAGCTGATGGTGGGGCCACTCTTCAGTCCCGTGGGAAAAAGGCTTCCCTATCAGCAGATGCAGGAAAAGAAGAAAAGTACCTAACAGCAGGTTGAGTCTGCAGGAGGAAAGGAATCAGGGAGAAAAAGTACAGTGCAGTTCCTGAGAGCTCAAGAAAAAGTAAATAAAGTTTTTGATAAAAAATACGTAACAGTTCATTTAATAGTCTATACAAGCTGCAAAGCCCAAGAGTAATGTTTAAAGCTACTGAAGTCCCCCTAGAGAAAGGAAAATTTTATAGATTAAATGCTTAATCCAAAAGAGAAATACATCAGCTGCCATGCCACAACCTTGCAGCCTGAGGCAAAAATACTCAATATATTAAATTGCTATATAAACAACCCATGTCTGAAAATAAAGTGACCTAAAAACTAATGGGGAAAAAAAAACTCACTGAAAAGAGCATCTGTTTTTTTCCTCAACTTTGCTGGAATGTACTCTGAAATGTAGACTGTATGAGAAATCCATTTGGCTTTCAGATATACAAACACAACAAATATTCAATTTGCTTTAATTAGTGTTTCATACTTAGCATTTAAGAGCAGAATTGGTCTCTCTAAATATCAGCAGTTCTGCAATACTCTATACTGTAATCTCACTAGGCTTATCTCTCTAGTCTTCTGTTTAATTAAATTGTACTTTTTATTTTTAAGATATTGGCATGGCAGTTCCAGGTGAAAAAAAAAAAAAAAAAGCATCTTACACTCTGTTCTGAATTTGTTTCAAACGTCTTGCTTTTCAATAAAGCTACCTCCAAAAAGTGCAGGTTTTAGGTACTTCAATGGGATTACATCTTGCCTGCTAATTCTGCCATTAAATTAATTCTGAGAAGCTCTCCACTGCAGTTACTTTAGTAACAAATAAGACTCAAGTATAAAAGATGCATTAAAACGTGTCTTGGTCTCAATGTAAATGCAGAGAGCATTACAGCCATCTAATCTCACACAGAAAGCAGACAAGGAAGACTGTAACAAACTGCATACTCCAAAAATCATATATATTTTTGGTCTCATAAGACAAAAATCTAATATTTTGTATTTGATTCATGTAGCTAGAGGTGTGCCTATTAGAGCATTTTAGATTACAGATGTATTTATTTTTCTATCAGAAACTCAAAGGTCAACAAGGTGAAATAACAAAATATATGATACCTGTAACACAGAAAGGAAAAACAGAAATTAAGCAAAGGCAAATGTTCCACAGCCAGTAGGAGACAGAGCTGAAAACTGAATTTTCATGCTGTCAAGATGAGTTGTCACTTTCAGCCTTGCCTGCATTGTTACAGCACATGCATCAATTAGATAATTTATTTCATTGCACAATCACATGCACAGGTTTCACTTTTTAATAACTGTGCAACAACACTGAAGCCCTTCATGAAGGAAGAAGAGCACTGGCAATGAAAATTCAGATTATCTGGGTCACCTGTATCCCAAGCAACACTCAACAGCTGCTCACAACACGTTTACTTCACAGATGGAAAGGGATGAGGTCTTTGCTTCTCCAGCACAGCTTTCACTCAGGTGTTGGTGCTGGGGAAGCGACAGCTGAGCACCACAAGCCATGATCCTCCTCTCCTGAGCCCCCACTACAGAGCACTGGGATGCTTTCAGAGAAGAGACATTTCCCCTCCCCCATCATTTAAACTGCATAAACTGTAATTTCAGTAAATCAAGCAAAGAGCTAATCAAGTTTTGATTTGCTAATTACTTCTCAATTTGATTAGCACTGGCAGCTAATCATCTCTGGAAACGAAAAGTCAATCTTTCACTCAACATTTGCAAATAGGGGCTTTAGTGTAAAGAAACTCATATCGTGCATTACATCCTCATAATTATTTTTTTAATATTTCAGTGCTTTTAACAACGATCCTAATTTCTATTATTGTGGCAGCACTCTGAATAAAAACTCTGTAGAAACGTATGTGCTCTGAGAGGGATCCATTGATAGAATGGTATGACTAATATTAAGCTCAAGGAGTATGTAAAGTTACATTAAACAAATACAATGCAGTTTAAAAGCATAAGTTCTCATAGAAAAAAAAGCACTAAAAAAAGATGAACAATCAACACAGAATTTTAACGACCAGCATCTTCAGGGTAAGTTTGTAGAAGCAGGACTTCACCCCATGCAAAACAAACAAACAAAAACAAACAAACAAAAACTTTATGTACAATAAACGAGTTCAGCAGGAATCAAGAAATTAAGACTGTGTAGTTTCATTTTTTTCTGAAGTAACAGAGAAATGGGAAAGAGAATGGAGCTCTGCTCTATTTTATTTCTGTGAAGTTCTTAGCATGCAGTAACTATATTTTTCCTTATCCGACTCGAGGACAGCCTTCTAAACCCACTCACGCGCTGCTGCTCCTCACTGCCTGGCTTCTGCAGGGCCTTCCTACAATAGTTTCACTAAGGGATAGATGGAAAGTTAATGCCCTGAAAAATAGATCATTACAGCTACCACACCAGCAGTTTCTAACCAGAGTAAAGTCCAAGCACGCTTTGATAGACAAAACTCAGGTTAGGCATATCCTTGCAAAATCCCTTCCCTACAAAAGAAAGCAAAGGCAAGATTAGGATGGGATGATCCTGCTGCTTGAATATCCCTCAGCCTGCCAGCAGAGAATAAACAGCTGCTCTGAGGGCCGCTCAGAAACGCTTGGGAGGCATTGCAGGGAAGGGCACAGACGTGTCCAGTGGAGTGAAATCCTCAAGTACAGCTTGCCTGCTCCCCTTCCAGCTTCACCCTTCCAGACCTGCAGGTCTGCCCCATGACAGAGCAGAGCCACAGCCGTGGGGAAATTGGAAAAGGACAAAGTGGTTCCAGGTGACACTGCTTCAACTCCAGGGGACAGGGAAAGGGACATGCCAACAGTCATTTATAGGTGATTTACTAAAAGCCAGTGTGGCCTAAATACCCCACTGCAGATACTGGGACAGAAAAAAGGAGGAGTCAGAAACAACTGAGGAGCAGTCTTAAATAAAGTCCAGCTTAAATTAAAAACAAAAAAAAAAAAAAGGATTGCTTTTAGAGAAAACATTTCAAAGAAAAAACACACTCAAAACC
The DNA here is from genome assembly GCA_013397795.1 of Orthonyx spaldingii. Taxonomy (NCBI): domain Eukaryota; kingdom Metazoa; phylum Chordata; class Aves; order Passeriformes; family Orthonychidae; genus Orthonyx; species Orthonyx spaldingii. The sequence goes on from VZTJ01003630.1 coordinate 644,320, forward strand.
TGTCAAAAACATTTTACTTGGAGCTTTTCCTACAAAACACTTGATTTTTTTCTTTTACCATCACTTCTCGTTTTTAAACATCTTGATTTTGTATTACTGACTTTTGAAAAATGACATTAAGCCCAAAAAATTTACTATGATTCTCTGCGAAGAAATTTTAAATACTTCATTTATAATTAATTTGATGAAGAAATTCAAATGGTGAGGCTTTGTTACAAACTTGAATGATTTTTTGTAGATACTCCCTGAAATAAATTATCTAGCCAGCTATAACTAGCAAACAAAAATAGCTGATATTGGGATGTAAAAAGTGTCTATACTGTCTATAATCTTCTTTGTGTCTATAATAATTTCCTAAAAGTTGCTGATTTAATTGAATTACTATGAACTCTTTGCTTTCTCCTCTCATCTATCCATTCTGATTTTCAGTTGAATGCTGGAATATTAGAAGTGGAAGGGTTTTGACAGAGGAGGGTAAATAGTAAAGACACTGTCTAACAGTGCCGCCAAATCTTTGGTGTCATGGATTTCAAATTTTGAGCAGCACCACTGCTCTAGAGTGTCTCATTACAGAAATGACTGAGTACTCATAACCATTATTACTGTCAAAAGTTTTACAAATTCATCTTCAGTGTAACAATTATAAACAGAAAATTGTAATTGTAGCTTCAGCAACACTGTAGTTGTTCTATTTTAATAAAAAAATCAAAACGTAAGGTTAGGAATTTCCTGTTCTCTTTACCAGCTTCTATGAGATCACAGCAAGCACATTCTACCTGCCTGTTCTTGACTTTTTCTCGGTAAAATAATTATGCATAAAACATAGTCTTAATTTTCCTGAAATTGAATTTGGGACAAGAAACTAATAAAGGTAACTCTGAAACCTTCCAAAACAAGGAAATGCAGACTTTGTGACATTTGACATATCCTATATTATATTCTCCAGCAAAACACATGCTATGCTCTAGTTTCAAATGCAAGTGAAATGAATTAAACACTTCCCCTCTGATAGAATATTATAGGTGTTGCCCATTATAGAGTACTGAATATGACACTTCATTTTAATCGAGTGTGTGTTTCCTATCTGCAATTCAGAACAGAAATACCAGAAGCTTTCCAAAACATCCTCAAAAACACAAGATTAAAGGACTTTGGAACCAACACTTAATCTTGAATTTTGCTGTTATCACAGGCACAGTCTAAACTTGGTTATTTGTGTGATTTTGGCAGTTGTTTCAAAAGCACAGTTGGAATATTATTTAGGAATTTTAATGGAATCCACATGAGAAAGCACTGCTTATTTTTGCCAGCAGTGCTCTTAGAGAAATGTTGTTCCTATAACCTCCTTTGCTGTGCTTCTATGGATGAAACATTCTGCATTCCCCTTAACTCCCAGGTCTCAGTCAACTAACATAAAAATGTACCTTTTCAAATTTAAGTTACAGTCGTAGTATCAATTAGATGTATATTTAAAGTATAACTTAAAAACTTAATGCTTACTGAAGTAAAGCTTGAGGAAGAAATACATTTTCCAGAGAGAGACAGTTTTCAAAGCACTTGAAACGCAGTTGAGATGATATCTATTAAGCCAGCTACTTTTCAAACATCAAGGAAATAAAACTGAAGATTGTATCTGTCTGAAATTAGAACACTACCACTCTTGTCCATCAAAGAGGAAAACAACTCTGCCATTCAGTTTGAGTATTAAGTGATCAAGTGCCAAACACCAATGGTTTAACTCAATCCATCTATTTGGTCTCTGCAACTTTATTCCTCCTTTACAAAAAATGAATGTGTTCTGAAGAACAAGGACTTACTGTAAAAAGAAATTTAAAAAAGACAAAACAAGAAAATCTGGTGACAAATCAGAAAACCAAAAACAGATAGGGTTTATGCTTTTTCTTCTTGTAGAAAGCCAGAATACAACAGAAAAGCATAGGTTGTATTTCTTGGGGAAACAAATTTTCTCAGCCAATTCAATTTATTTGTTGAGGAAAAGAGTTCTCTCAGTCTTCGTTCCAGCCACTGCTCCAATAATTGCCTCTGCCAGTTCACATAACAAATCACTGGAATGATTCGTATCTATAATTTAATAAAAAAATCGTAACTTAAATGAAGTGAGGAATCAGGATGTTGACAAGCTTACTTGTGAAGAACAAAGAAATTATGCCATGGCAAGATATGAACTTCAGACCCTTTATCATGAATTATACATCAGATTTCATAGCAAATTTAGAAGCAATGAACCTTGCTATCATTCCCTTACCTTCAAATGAATACTCAACTTATTACCAACCAAACTGTAGTGACTAAAAGTTCGCTAAAGATTTAATTTTTGTGCATCTGTTGTCATAAAAATAATGATGGAACTGTTTTTAATATTAGTGCACATTTGTTGATAAATTTGTTGGGGGGGTATTTCTAGTGGTTCTGAGAGTTCACCTACATTTAAAAAAAAATTTCAAAGTCTTCATTGCACCATGAATTTCCTCACATAACTCTCCACTAAATGCTTGCACGTCCTTTGAGGCAAAGTGACTTTTTCAATTTTTCAAATTGAAATCCTTGTTTCCTGATGATTCTTTGTCAAATCCAGAGTTCGTTAAAAACCTATTTAGCCCTAACAGCCTTAATTAACCAATTGGAAGCTTTCTAGTTTAAGACACATGGTAGCAATATACAGCCACGGGCCTCCAAGAAATTCATACAAAGCCTCTAAACTTAATCTGTAACATTTCACTCCAGGGACTTGGAGGAAAAAACAGAGCATGGAGTCGAAAAATACTAGGAAGACACAAAGAATGATTTTGCCCAATAGCAAGCACATTTGTAACGATCAAGTTATGAGCAAGATTTGAACAGAGGTAAATTAACACTCTTTGCACCTTTTAATAGGTTGTGGGGTTTTTGTTCCACATACGGCAATTCTAATCAGAAATCACAGGTTCATTGCAGTGGGAAATTAGGAAGAAAATTCTAAATACCTGTACTTCCATTGAAGCAGTTATTTTCCAATAAGACCCCCTTCTGTTCTTGTTTACTTGTTCTCTAGTGTGGCAGAACACGATGCTGGGATACTGGAAGCAAGCTAAGGATCTCCTCCTCGAACACATCTTTGCCTCCTTTCTAAATTAATTTTTTACCACACCTGTTAGCAGAGTAAGTCACCCAATTCCCAGCAGCTGTGTAAACTGCTTGCTCACATCCATGTTAATCTTTCAAGTATCCAGCAAGAAGCCTCATGTCAAAACAATCCGATCATACAATTAATTCCCAATCAAAAATATTACTGAAAATCACCACAAATATTTTAACTTGACAAAAACATAACGTCTTTGCTTTCCATTTAACAGCCACATAAAGGTCTGAGTAATCATACTACAGCAAAATAACTGTCCTAATAAACATGTGTGAAGATATTCTGAGCTGAAACATGCTGTATTTAGTCCTCTGTCTACAAAATACGTAAACAATTTTTGAGACATAAATCAAGGTTTCCTCGTTCTGTAGTTAGTGGCACCAAATTAGAAGTTATAACAATTTCTGCTTCATTGATTTCTATCTGCAAGAATGCAGAAGTTTTAAGTGAAGATAGGTAAATCCCCCAAGTATCTAAAGACACTTGAAAACACAATAGACAGGAGACATTTCTAAGAGAACATAGATAATGAATTACAAATAGGTTATAAATGGACAAAAGCAAGAAATAACTACATAAAAAGAGACACAAACTGAAATTTCGTTTTAACAATGAATATCAGTAAAAAAATTCTGTCACAATCTATCCTGGAAATCCCACAGAACTCTACAGTTTCAATTCAAAGGTATTTAACTGCCTTCATAAAAAGTAACATGAATGTCAACTCAATACTACAATGCTGTCAAAAAACATTTTTTTCTCTTTACATTTGGGACAAGCAACTGAAAACAAACTGCCATATTCAATTAATGGTTTATGATGTCAGTGTTTTCCTTCTGAATAATGATGCAAATACAACATTTAAAAATCTGAGTAACGTGACATGAAAATTTTCATGCACTTTCAATGCAAATCCTGCTAAACCTATTCTATATTTTATTTTCCCGTCTCTGAAACTGAGGTACTACTATTACTTTCTTCTCAGTTTTGGTGTTGTTTTTTTTTTTTGTTTTGGATGGATTTGGGTGCGTTTGTTTTCTTGATTAATAAGCAAAGATTTTTATAGAAGTGTATGGAGGGTCAGGGCATCCATCACTCAGATGGCAGAACTGTCACTCCAGGAATACAGCATGTGGTGTCATCTCTGTAGAACCAGTCTTGCTTACAGGAAATGATTTCAAAGTCAGGTGAAATGTAGTTCCTTAGTTCATCATTCAATTATTTATATTTTTCCTTAATTTGTCTTTCTCTTGTTGGTACAAATTATGCAATGTAAAGCTGCCCTAGTGGCTTAACAGTTTATTGTGAACAAAGAATATATCAGCCCAAAGTTGTTTTTCTTCTTCCAAATGTCTCAAAACAAGACATGTCTCAGGAGAAAACCTTCCTTTACATGGACATAGTTTCACATATGACACTGGTGTTCATATATTTGAGATAAATTAACAGAAAGAACCATTACTGCTTTGAGGCTTTATGAGAAAATTATACCATTTTAAAATTATCGTCTTTAAATAGCCAGGCTATAATGAAAGTGCTGTGAATTGTCTATGAAAAAAGCATCAGGCAGGCAATTAAAGATAGATGCACAGCATTTAGTGAAAGACAAGAAGCAGGAAAAGCTCCAAGCAGTGTTAATCAAAGATCTTTCCCATGTCCCTGTAAGTTCCAGAGGGAGTCATAAAGATTTTCTGCAGGAAAGAAAAAGTTTCATGTAGGAATGGGCCAACCACAGACTGTTTAAGCTGTTTGATAAAAACAGTTTGATAACCCATGTTTGACTCACTTGTAGAGCAACAGGAAGTTTGGAGTTAAAGGATGCAAGACTTTTTTTTTTTTTTT
>VZTJ01003630.1:649365-704607 GCA_013397795.1 Orthonyx spaldingii
TTTTTTTTTGTATAATGTGCAATTTGTTTAATGTGTAATTTTTGTTTTAATATCCTTTGACCGGCACTTCAGACAAAAAGCACCAGCAAGTCAGCTTTGATATTCGTGCTACTTCTACAGACATTGTTCTTGAGGTTGGATAAATTGTTAAAATCACAACAGAAGAATGAGGTGCCAGGAAAACTTGAAATATATAATGAGAACCTGGTTTATTTGTGCTGCGAAGTTGTCTAGAAAGTAAAAAAGAAAATTTTGTAAATAATATTGGTTGGTCTTTGTAACAAAGTAGTTTTAAAAGTTCTGCTATCAGTTCTTCTTATCCAACATAATTTTACTATGATTAAAAACACTGAAATGTTTATTTCACCATATATAGAAGTAGCATCTGTTACTTCACAAGTATGAGAAGAAAGAAATTAGGATACAACGATAGTTGAGAAAATGAAAGATGACTACCCTTCATGAGTAACAGATTTGATTTATTCCACTGAGATTCATTTCCTTTGATCATAAATTATACTGTTTAATTCAATATTTTGAGTAGCAAGTATAGGAGGGGACACCTGGGAAAACCTACTAAGAGAGTTGGTAAAGAGATACAAGTATCAGTGACTGACATGAGTTACTCTGTTTATCACTATTTCCTTGGGTGAGTTGTTACTGTGATATAATCTGATGTCTTCTACTGTTTCTGACCTCTGCTTCCCAACAGCAAGCATGTAACAGGCATAAGAAGTCTTTTTTGTTGAGTTTTTGAATCTTTTTTTTGTAGTTATAGAAGTCCAAGGTCTGTATTATCAAAGCAAATATATGAAAATCCAGTTTTAAAAAAACTGATAGCTGATCCCTCCCTTCCGTTCAAAGAAAGAAAAACAAATATATTGAGCTTTAAATTTGCCTCCCTCATGCAACAAAACTATTATAAATTACACATGACACCTGAACACCCCAAAGAATGTCTGTGGGTACATGACAGCTGAGTTACATATTATCCAAATACAACAGAATTAATTGTCACTTTATATTACTTTCAATAAAACTGACGAATAAATTAAACAAAAATACAAAATCTCTATGAAGTTTTCATTTACACTGACCAAAAGCTGAAATGCAGTGCTGAAAATGTTAGTCTACTCTTTTTTTTTAAATTTAGTATTGTTGCTTCTAAACATAGCAAAGTTTCAACAGCAATTTATTTTGCAAGGGTGTGTGCACATTGGTTCTGTAAGAACACACATGATACAGTTAAAAGTGCAAATGTTACCTCCATTACTGTGTCACCCTAAACAGCAAATCCCTACAAGGAAAGGGAAAACACAGCCTGACGATCAACAGGGATTCTGAAGTAATCAAAAAACTTCTTGATTACTTCAGGTCCAAGAAAATCCTCAGTGGAGAGGTGGAAGGGTTACCTGAAGTTTATAAAAAAACATGTGCTGTAGAAGAAGAAAAGCAGGTGCCAGATTTGGGCAACTCTTTACAGAAATGTACACTACAACCTGTTAGATTTGGAGCTAAAAGTACTGAGGCTGAATTAGAACTTTACATTTTATAGAAGAAATAGAAAGACATGTTTTGCTAAAATATGAAGCAACATGCAAAATGTTCTAATTACCCTAACAGTGAAAGGAAAAGGTATTATTCCAGGTATTTTGTACTTTTTTTTTGCCACTGTATATTTCTTACCCTTGAAATAATGATTGCCACACAGAAAAATCCTTACAGCTTTTCAGGCCTTCACAAACTATTTGAAAACTTTCATTAGTAAACATCTAGAGATAACACAAATAATATGAAAAAAAAAAAAAATCAGTGAAAGTTCTGATAGCCATATGCTTCTCAAGTTTTTCATGGGTTTTTGTGTCCTAGAAACACTTAAGCTGGTACTGATAAGAAATATTTTAATGGAAAAATGAATATAACAGTAACAATAAAGCTACTAAATGTGAAATACCAGATTTTTGTCAGAAATAAGATAACTTTCACTCTGAACAGAGTTTTTAGATTTGAGCAGAGGCACTCTTACAGCCTTTCTTAAACGCCTCTCTAATCATGTTTATCTGAGGCATAGTGGTTTCAGTAAGAAATAAAGGCTAATTAGATTGCACACAAATAAATACTTTCCCAAATTAATAACCCATACTCTATGATGTGGCCTCTCCAGTGATACAAACAGAAATGTAAACATCAGTGACAGTTTGCAGTGCTGTCACAAGATGGGAAGTTCTAACAGAGACCCAGAAAGAGTCAGAATTTGCTTTGTTACTTCCATACACCTGCCGAGGTGGCGAGACAGGGGCTAAATTTAACTGCTCAGATATGCAACAGCTGGATAGGTCACACTACCTTCTGACTAGCAACACATCACTGATTTTGGTGTTGTTCCCATTATACTGAAAGCCTGAATGACGGTTCTGATATGGAAATGAATTCAAAAGAGAAATCTGGCTCAACTGCACCTGAGAAAAAAAGAACAATAATTGAAATTGGTGAAAGCAAAAACAGGCAAGATATTTGTGGATACATATCCATCCTACACACGCAGTGCACTTTTTAATCAGGCAGTTGAGGTTTGGAATGCAGCACACAGAAACAGCAACTAGCACTTCTTCAAACAAGAAGTTTCAAATTCAAGCGGCAGGCACTTGCACCACTCATGACAAAATTACTGAATCTGATCTGGATTCTCAAAGTATGAATCAGCCTTAAATATTCTTTATTTGTGGTTTGCTGACTGTCCACTATCATATACAGCAAAACATGCACAAAACCCTTTAGTTGTGCCATCTTTTCTATGAACACAGAGCAGATATTTATTCTACATGGCATTCCTTGAAGAATACATAACACTATCTAAATTCAAATGTAAACCTACATAGCAAAGAGCTTTCAAATTTCACATGGGTCAAAATGTAGGATTTTCAGGAAATGTCTAAAGGAAAACCTTTTTGGTTTGTGTGTGTGACCAAATGTTTACTTTTTGGACTCAGAGGTTCCTGACACACAAACAGTTGTGAGAACAATTGCTCAATTCTTTGCCCATTCTCTGTTGGAGGGCATGAAGAGATGAACTTGGTTTGCAAGAAAAGATTCCCATTTGATTGTCTGGAAGACATGAGAAGGAAAATCCATTTATAAAAGAACTAAAGCAATCAAAGAGATGATCTCAACCCACTGCACAATCTCTCTTACTGAATGTTCTTGACAACCAATATAGAAGTTCCACGTTCATGTAGGGGGTTAAGATAAGCAAACACTTAAGCCCCATCCAACCCTCTCTTTCTGTGATTCAGGAAGAGTATCTACATTTGGAGAAAAACTTCAAATAATACCAACAGACTTACACTTAATGCCAGTAACATTGGTTATTGAAAAAATGAGTTTTAATTAGCCTTCTACCTATATATCAGGATAAAAAGAAGTAGTAAACTAACCTACAGGGCAAATGCAGCTGGAGAATGAACAAAGCATTCCTTTTGCTGGTTTTACCGACTTATTTTGCACCTCTGTTTTTTTGGTTTTATTTCCCAAACTGAATTATCCACATTGCAATTGCATTAGAATTCCTTTTGCATATCAATTGCTCCATAGTGTGCTTATTTCTCACCTTGTTGTTTACAGCACATGAAAAGCTGAGGCAGGTGTTGCACATAAGGCTGACACTCTGTCAGCCATAAGCTGCTCTCTGGTCAGCAGCTGGTTTTATACATGCATGAGGTGAAGTATTACTGTTGGAAGAGCTTTCCGAAGAGATTCAGAAGTAAATTAAAGAAGCTAGCCAGCTGGTGATTTTAATGAATAGGTAAAAATAATGAGGAAAAAAAAAAAAATCATCAGACACAGAACATGATTTCACTGGAAGTATTTTCTGATTTTCTTAAGCACATAAAGTAAGCATTTTTAAGGTTAAAAAACAAACTGGTGTCCAGCATGAACTTAAAAGTAATTTACTGCTCCTGTGATCTAAAACAGAACACACTGTAATGCTCTTATATCCACACTGGGGTGGAAGAATATTTAAAAAAAAAAAAAAAAAAAATTCTCCCACATGCCTCCAGGTGATCTTTCTAGAATACAAACTATATTCCACCAACAAACTGATAGGATGAAATTTATCAGAAATTTAATTAAAACAACTCAAATGTGCAAAATTAAAAAGAAGAAATACAAAATCTGTCCAAGCTCCCCTTCACCAAATTAAAGGAAAAAGAAAATGAGAACTGACTAGCATTTTTTATTATTTCCTGTGTAAGAACACCACTGGGTATTTTTTCATCTAGAGAATTCCAAATGCAGCTAAGTGAGCTCGCTTCCCTATGTGAGGCCACACAAAGATACTGTTTTAGTCTCCCAGTATAAGAAAGGTGCTTCCAACTGGAATGGATCATCAGTGCTGGGTCACCAAGCTGGTTGGGGGCTGGAGGACACAACAAAGGAGACACTGAGGGCTGTGCCTGTTCAGCCTGGACAAGCAGTGAGCAGAGGATACTGAGAAGATGGAGCGAGGCTCTCCTCAGGGCTGTGCAGGACAAGACGCAAGAGAGAAGCTGACATAGGGGAAATTACAAGTACATTTTAGGAAAATAGGGGCTAGGGGAGTTGTTTGTTTGTTGGTTTTTATTTGTTTAAAATATAAGAGTAGTTAAATACTGGGACAGGTTGACCCAGAAAGGTGTGTGATCTCCATCCTGTGAGGTGTTCACAGCCTGACTGATCAACCTGACCTAATGAGATACTGGGAGCAGGGATGTCAACTTCATGACCATTGGGGATTCCTTCCAAATTAAGTTAAGACTCTGCCCTTCTGCTAAAAAAAAATCCAAATACAATTTTACAGAGGGATACAAGTCATTAAGGATTTAAACAAGTTTTCTTTGGAGAGAGAAACTAACTGTTTTCCTACAGAATTGTTTTCCTTACTAGATCTCCTTCCTCTGACATAGAAATTTCTATATCCCATGGAACACTCACTGGAAGAGAGGTCCAACACATGCTCTGGTTAGACAGGAGCTGATGTTCCACCTGGGATATTTGTACTGACCAGTGCGGCAGCTGCTTTCAAACGGAATACAAATAATGATTCTTTTCTCCTCAGCCATACTCAAATACTACAATTTTTGTGCCTTGGTTGCTTTCATGGCATTCTGGGCACTATTTTGAAGACCTGAAACCTTTTTGTCAAACAATCGTGAATCTCCTGCCTCCTGCATTCCCAGCAAGGGTGAGGAGACAGGCAGTGTACACAGGATCTTAGGAAACCACATCTGGAATCACTGCTGACCACTACACAGGGCAAGCAGCTTGAACGATGGCTCCACTTACTACTGCCACTTTCTGACACCAAGTAGTGTCAGAAGTAGCACAAGTGGCCTTGTGCTTCCACACAAGAAAAAGAAGTCCAAGAGCAAGATACTTCCTTACTCATTCTTTTGCTCCTGTAAAATGCCAGAAGCAAATCCTTTAAACACCAAGATTTGTCTTTCAAATTCGAGTTAGATCAGGAATCATGAAGACAGCACTACCAAGACTGTTTTAAAAACAAGCACCCATTCAAACCACATCACTAACATAAAGCAAATAACTTTTCCATAGTGGAGGCAGTGAAAGTCTCTAGGATTACTATAAGACTAAAAAACCACAAGTGAATCACCTTACTCTAGGTCAAAATGCACAGGCATGGGAAAATGCTGTGTCCTTCCTCTAGCATATTCTGTTCCTTCATGATCCATACATTACATATTTATTAAGGTATACTAAAGTAAGGCTTATATCGTTACATTTTCCCATTTTCCATCTATACCTGGCACTGTTACATGACAGTCCCTGGCTCAATAGCACTTTATTTCTTCAGCATTTGGAAAGTGCACAAAATCCTTCTTCTTTGGAACTCATCTCCATCAGGAAAGAGGGACACTTTCTGAGAGAAATGCAAAATATCCTTTTGCTTTTAATGTTTGTCTTGCATTTCTATTGCACCCTGTACAATTGGCACATTTATCTGGATTCCCAATTTGAAGAAAATAATTACTAGGAAAAATTTACATAAACTCCCCAAACTTTGCAAGATCCTCACTTAGATCTAAGATTGCCATTTGAAGAATGACAACTGTTCATTGAACTGGAGAAAAAAATCTTTTTAGACTCCTCCACCACTCATAGAACAGCTTTGCTTTGCCCAGAAGAGGCAAAGAGAGACAGATAATTCATGTGGCAGCTGGTCTCCCTGTGGGCAGTGTGCTCTACAGACACTTCATCATCAGGCTAAATGAATATATTTAATTTTCACATAATGAAAATTGCCATTTCAGAAATAACCACTGTCTAGTATTATTTTATTTAATAAAAGCCTTAAAAGAAAAACAAAATATGGAAAAAAAACCACAAAGTCTGAGCACCATATTTGAAAAAAATCCAAACAAACTTTTAACAAGTCTCCTTTTCCTGACACAATATTAGAAGTACATGTGATGATTCTAAAATTAACCTTTTTAATTATATTTATTCTTATTAATCTGTATTTGCCTCTGCCCCCAAGTTTGTCTAGGCTTGTTTCCTAGTCCCACTGCCATCCCCAGTCCCACTGCCACTCCTTGAAATCTGCAGCAATAGACACTTTCCAAAACAAAGATGAAAGAAACTAGATTAAACTGATTAGGACAACCATTTTCTCTTTTTTGTCCATGTCATTATAAAGCTTATAAAGAAAATGCAAATTTTTAATTTTTTTCCCCATTTACAAGCTACTGTTCCATTTAGTGGTACTGATGTTGAGGAGTAAGCCAGGTTTGTAATTAATATCTGCTACATTTTTGATAGACTATTAATTTGCCAAAAGTTATTACCTGCTCAAAAAGAGTTTTTACCTGCAGAAGTTTTGTTGGTTTTTATCCAACAATACACAAATTCTGAACCCTGTATATGGTAGCTGGGTTCCGCAGAACTGTAGCGGGAAAGACAACAAGGAGAATTAAATCTAAAACTTGTGGATTCAAAATGCATTTGATACACATGACAAGATGATTGACACTAGCAATTATATGAATATCTGCTGGCTACTATTATTTTAAGCTTTATTTAAAAGAAAGAATAATAAATTTTAAAATGCTGTAGAAGTGACACTTAGTGCAAAACAAGAAACAACACTTACTGGGGATGAAAAGGCTTTGATGTGCCAAAATTAAAAACTTTTAAATTTACCACATTTTTGTTTTGATCTAAGTCAGCATATTAATATTGGTTATTTTACGTGTTTTGTACCCACAGTATGTGCTATTCTAATAACTTCACACTCAATTTCCTTGATCTTGTTGAAAGAAATGATATTATAGGTCATTTGCTGAGCAAGCTCAAAATTTGCATGCAGGGCCATATTTCTCTTCCTAGATTGCGTTTTAGTACCAAAAGTACTTTTAACGCTGGTTTTGTGCTTTTCAATTGTCTTTAAAGACTGGAGAACTACCAGGATCTGCTAATATGCTCCGATGAAAAATTCTTTGAGATATTTTTATTGTTGATAGATATTCTGTCGTTCATCCATTAACAGAGATCTGTCCACTAAAGGAAAATCTTAACTTCAACAATACAAAATTTGGGTTGTGGCTGTTACAGACCACAGACTGCACCAAACACTTTGTCTCTGAGCTCCTTCTCATTTCACTGCCCTCTCAAAACACTGTCAGCAAAATAAACAAGTAATGTCAAGCTGGGCTCGCCAGGTGAAGACGACTCAAGAAGGAGAAGATTCCAAGTTAAACTTTCTTTTTGAGTGATGGCATCATGCATCACAAATTGCAAACTCACCTCCTGGAACAGCTGTTTACATTATGTTTATTTTGCAGTTAATGAAAGGGCACAATCTACCATTCATTATTAAGAACTTTCAAATGCAGCGAGACTAGTAAGCTTTCATTTCCAGCTCTAACTGCTTGCAATTGTTGTTTTCTGTTTTTTTAAAGGAGAGCTATTTGAAATCCTCTTTACGTTATTGTTATGTAATCTTCTTTATGTTTTATCATCTTTGTATGCAAAACTCCACATATTATAAAGGCATATAACACACACAATATATACTTTTTTATTAAGACAACAAAAGTTTTCCATTTAGCAAAATCTCTGCTTCCCTGTAATGACATAGATGGAAAAATAAGTTAAGGCTTTTCCCTTGATTGTTATATGGAAGAGCTTGGTCAACAAGCAATCACAAACTGGTTATATTAAACAGCACTTTTAAAAGAATCAGACTATTCCTTTTTAACTCCACTGTTAGATAAATCTAACAGTAAATATTAGGGTATTTGTTCATAGTCATTACACTTTTATAAATTTAGAACTTGAGTTATCTAAAAGCAATGATCATGTTAAAAGTTACATTAAAAACAGGATCAAGCAAAACTCTTAAACTAAAATGGAAACAATTTTTTACTTTGTAATTCAGCTCATCCTACATAATTTTTGGTAATCTTTGTGCTGTTCTCAAAAGATGCAAATGAATGTTCTAACACCATGGACTACACAGGGACTTATTTGCTTCTGCTGGACTGCAGGAGGATAACTAAGTTCTGCAGTGATGATCTGCACATAAAAAAACTAAGCAAAACATATATATTTCCCCAGAGAAACCAGATAAACATCAAAAACACTCTGGATTTAGACTTTCTGACTTTTAACTGTCAACAAGTTCTTAACAAGAAGAGCATGCACAGAGGTAGCATCTTTTTTTTATTTGTAGAAAAGGAAATCCATTCCTCATTAAAACAACCACAGTCTCTAACTTAACATTACTGAAAGTAATAAATAGTCAGTTTTAAGTTTTATATGATAAAAGTGTTATCAAAATCACCAGTTAATAATTGTATCTTCTGAAAATAAAAAACAAACATGGCAAGACTCGTTCCCCTAAGGAATCATTTCTTTCTGTCCCTATGACTGCATAGGTCTCATTCTCTTACTTCTTTTCAGGCTTCCACAGCCATAGCTTCCTGCTCTTTTACCATTTTCACACTGAAGCTTAAGGAGCAGAGATAAGAGGTTTGAGGCAGAGATAACACGAAAAAGCAGTTTCATGGGAGGAGCAGGGGAAAGGAACCCTTTGGGGTTGAGATATATTCTGAGCTGGAGCATTCAGAACAAGCCTTTTACTGCTGTACCTTTGGTTAACTACACACCACTTTCTTGTCTTTTTGCTGTTCTGCTACAAAGATCATCCTTCACACTTCTGATTTTATGGAAGACTGTAATCCCATATGGATGAACACAGTGTCTCCCCTCGAACTTGACTCTCAAAGGAGGTCAGAAAACAAGAGTTTACAGACCCCAACAATTTAATAAACTAAGGTCTCAGTAGAGATAATGTTGGGGTTTGTGCATTTTATTGGTACTAGATTTTTCTTGTTTGCTTTTTTTTTTCTATTTAAGCAGTGAAATTTGGACTTTCTACAACTTGTATGCATATACAATTAATATATACACACAATATACTAAACATTTCTAACATTGACAAAGACCAAAAACTACTATGGAAGCAAATGGATGTGATAGCTCTTTAGACCTTTGAAGCAGCTACTCAAAGCTTTCAGTAAGAATGCCAAGGACTAATATGACTATATTTCATTTGTTTGAATGAAGAAAGGGACAGGTATAAGATTATTTGAAACAGGCACTTATAAGTGGCTATCCCTCTTTAAAAAGTCATTTCCACCATGCACATTTTCTACGTCCTGTACAAGCAAGAATAACAGAGAGTCAGAAGTAACTCAGCACTAAGCTCCCAATAGGTTGCTGCTCTCAAGATTTCCAATGCATGAAGTTTCTCCGTATCTTGCTAAATTATCTTATAATGAGGATATTAATTTTCTGAAATCTAAACTGGGTATTAGCCAGTATGGAGCAAAACCACTAAATTTTAAACTTATATTTCCAGAGAACTTATAGATCATGCAAAGTTGGATATTCTTCCTCCTCCTCTGTCACAGTTCTCATTTTCTCCCTCAAGAGCTGTCAAATACCTGTCAGCTCATCCCAGTCCTCAGCCTTGCAGCTCAGAGAGCTGCTCTAATTCACAGGTGTAAAGAAAACCCAACACAGTGACTCTGGGAAAGCAAAGGAAGGTCAATGGTTGTGTGACAGACACAATCATCAGTTTTCTGCATGATTTTTTTCCCCTGACTTCCATCATTCAGATAAAATGTCATCACCAATTTGGTATGCAAGTCTGAAGGAACAGGGAGAAGTTAGAACTTTGCTGTGTGACCGGGGGAAAGGGTCAGAAAGGGAACCCAACAGTGAAATACCAGCTCATCAAATAGCACGCTGTGGAAGCTGGTTCACTCTTCCTCCTTTATTTCACAGAATGTATAAATAAGTGAAGCAAAAATATTAAAAATAACTTTTTTTCCATTTGAGTTCTCATCCAAAATTTCTCTCTTCCCCTCTCCAACCTTTTCTTACTTTATATGCAGGTTTAATTACAGTGCAACTATTGGCACTTCCTCCACAATCTTAATACAGTTGCAGTGGTATAAACAGCCCAAATGTCAGAGGGCTTGAGGAGATTTTGGGCAGGACCTGCCAAACAAAATTAGTGGAAATTCTCTAATGGAAGTTCTGCAAAACCATATTGCCTATTTGAGATCACACCTAGATAGTTTCCAGTATACCAATGAACTTTGGACTAAAAAAAAAAAAAAAATCCCAGTTAATATTTAAATTATCTGTTCAATAATACAACACTGACAGTCAGGCTCTTGCAGGTCATCTGGTTATATAGATACAATGCTCCTGACAAAGATGATGCAAACTTTTAAGCATCATTAAAACAAATTAACCAATCTTTTTCGCATCCACTATTATCTTCAACTTTGGCAACAGGAACGCACTTACATGAATCAGCACAGAAAACAATCAGTAAGAGACAAGAGTTTCTATATAAAGCAAATTCATTTTTCAGAAGGCTCAAGTTTCACCTCCTCTAATTACTGCGAGTTCTTTATGCCATTAGAGCTAACATATCAGCCAAAGACATGCATGTCTTACATGAAAGTGAAGGCTTTAGAGTATTAGTTACACTGACACCTGAAATGAATGCTGCTTCTAACAAGCCAGCCCTGCACTTGCATTTCATCTGTTATCCAAACTTTACTTCATCAGACAGGAGCTGGAAGCCAGTGTGCTTGGGAGAAGTGGATTTATTTACCACTCAAACTTTGTGCTGATATTTTCATCTAAATTTAAACTATCTTCAGCACGGATAAGGACGACTCATTAGTATTTTTCAGACTTCCTTGTCTAGATTTGTCATAGGAGAGTTCTCAAAACACAGTTGAGCCAAACAATTAAAGACTAGAGGAAGCAAGAACAAATTGTTACTATTAAAGGATTCCTACTGAAGACATTACTAGCTTCTCTGAATTTACTTTTAAGGTTGTAAACACACCACCACCACCAAAGCTGGTGAAGAACCTCTCCAGCTTCTTTGCTCCCTCTTAAGACATGACAAAGACAAGGAAATTTTAAATGAATTTGACTCCTGACTTCCATAGTGATAACAGGAAAATTGCAGCCAACAGTCACACTAAAAAGAGCACACTATTGCTCCCTGATAGCTAATCTGAAACATTTGCAGCTCTTGGAAGTTATTCCTTCTAAACATGAACAATGGGAGCCAGTAGCCTTCCCCTGAAAGGCTCAGAGACCGACTATCAGGATTTTATCTTGATCAAGATACTTCCTGATTGAGGGAGAGCCAGATCTCTGACAGTTCCTACCAAGTACATTGTCTAGAATAAAATCCTTCCCCTTGCTAGCAGTCACTGTGCTACACTGCTTGCAGCTCTCTTATCTGTTCTAGATTATAAGAAGCCTTTCATGAGTGAGGCATAGAAGTAAATTGGAAGCTTTCTCAAAAGCCTGAACTTCTAGACCTACTAAATAAGGCTTAATGTTTATAAATGACACATCAGAGTAACTCAGAAGCTTCTTCCAGAAGCTTTCTTGTCTGTTTTATTAGAGAGACAGTGTCTTTTTAGTCCTTGGACACACACACAAAAAACTGATCAACTGACTTCACAGCCTGGAATGATTACAAACAGAGGTTGAAGCAAAGGACCAAACCTCAAATACATGCTTTTATTTTAAACACAAACTCCAAATATTTTTTGCCACTGTACTTGAGTTATTACCTCAAAGATGTTCTCACAAAAGTAAAACACAAGATCTTAAAATGGTCACTGAATTCAAACGTGTCCTCTGGGGACCTACCTTTGGAAAAGGCTTTTTACTTGGATGGTAATTGACCAGCAAAAAAACCAAAAACCCAGTAAAGAGGACCAGGGCCAAGCCTAGGCGTACATTTCTGTGAGCAAACTGTTGCAGCTGCTGGCATATTTGCTTTGATAAAAAGCTAATTTGTCCTTTTCTAAGTTCAAATCAACCTTTTACTACACAAATACTTGGAACTGGAGACTGTTATGAACCAATCAATCTTCATAACATCCTGGAAGTATCATCTGAGGTACAAAGTCTGTTTAGTGTTCAACATCACGTGGCTTCAAGGTTTTTGGACAGGGGATGGATAAATACCCACCTCTACAGTGCTCATAGGAAATCATGACAGAGCACATCAAAATGAAGCAACTTACATCACTTTCCTGTATCTAACTAATTCACTAAAATTCTGGTCCTCTGGCTTAAAAAAACCAACACAGCAGAAAAAGTACTAGAACTGTTCTGCTTTGGTTATTACACCTTATTTTTAATTACTCTTTTATAATACCCGTCTTAGGAAAAATGTAGTGACAATTGATGAATCATTAACATTGCACAGTATATCGTAAAGCCTTGGCCTTCATCAGGCAACATATTTTGGAGAAAGACACAGAAAAAAATAGTTCACTCACTTGCTAAGAATTTGTTATATTTTTGAGTATGGAAAAGTCTGATTTCCAGGAGTGCTGAGCTCCAACCTATGAATAGGAAGTACTGAGTGTCTCCTACCTAACTGTACTATTGCTAAAGGTATTTCATAGTTTCTATTTGCTAGTGCTAGAGGCTAACCCAACACATGTGTATTTTGTCCAAATTGCTCTCATTTAAGTCTGAATCTGCTCTTATAAATAATCATCTGTTTATTGCCATTTTTTTGTAATGCACTAAGTACTAAAACATATTCTCAGAATTGCTTGCCACTGTTTTTCAGATGCTTTACCAGAGCCACTGCTAAAGTTGTAACATTCTGTAAAACACAAGGTTGATATACCACAGTTTTACTCCTTTTCCCTCTCCCTCTGCTTCTATAAGCTATTTGATCTACATTTAGCATTTAGAAGGACATAAAATCAATTTTCACCTCAAAGATTAGAAAGCAATTACAAAGTACAAATTACTGTTTTCTACAAAACAAGGATAATACCCTAAGCAGGATAATACTACACAGTGCCTCAGGTTTGCTCTAAGGAGGTGACATCAGAGGGAGAAGGTAGAGTGAAATGGCTGGGGATGTCTAAATGGCTGCACCAGGGTTGTAGTTCTAAAACTTTCAAAATATATACTCACAACAGCAAAGGGGTTTTACATTTGTCTGTGACCAGCATTTACCTGTTTTTACTCACAACAAGATGCTGCCAAAGAAGGTGGTCACATCCAGTACATCCTGAGAGTTTTTCAAAATAGAACTGCCTAGTTTGTGTTTTTTTACCTGCATACTGAATGTTTGTTAGGTTTGAAGTGTTTTCAAAAGAGAAAGGGAGAAAGGCACATCATAGGCTTAAAAAAGGCCTTAAAAAATTCTACCTACCAAAGGGCATAACCCATCTCTCTCTATCTCCTTTGGTTATCTTCAGTAGTCCAGGTGTCTCATCAATTGCTTTAGGCTTTCTATATCTCCCAGTTTTCCTGGCATCATTTTTTTGAAAATAAGTTTCAGGTGCACTTCCTCTTCTTCTTTTGGTAATTGTGTCTGTAAGCTAACTCCACAACTGCTGGATGAGGAGATTATCAAATAGATAAAAATCTATGCAAGTAAATCTACTGGTTATTTCACTGAAGAAAAAAGACACAATTTAAATATATTGCAAGAGTGCAGAACGATCTCTAGCAGATTTTCTCTACCAACTGCTGGAAGCTTTACAAACACGCTCTAACTCTGCTTGCTGGTTTGCAGCAAGAACTACAAGCAAAACAGAGGGTTCAGTTCATTAACACACCCACATTTTTTGCTGCTTTTTTAAAATTATTTGGCTTAATTCTTTATCTGGAACTGCTGCTACGTGTAAAGGTTGCACAAGGTACTACTGATTTAGTCTGATTTTCTCACAGAACAGGCAAAATATTGTCCACGGTAATATGATCTGTTACCCATGTAGCTATAATCTCTACATAAAAATACTGAGGCAATTTCTAGATACTGCATTCTCCTCCCTTGCCTCGGAATGACTCTGTTCTACAGTGTAACAAGCTATTCTAGCCTAGCTTAAAGAATGCAAGTGCCAAGAGCAGTCTCCTTGAAGGGGCACAGACTTCAGCACTGGATGAATTGACCCCAGCGCTTGTCAGAGCCAGTCAGCCCAGACTGAGTGTTTTTCTGCTCTGCTTAGGTGAATACTTGCACTCAAATAGCTCAGGACTGTACAATGACACAGCTATCGTACTTGAAATGGCTTATGGGCACCCTTTATTTGGTGCCTGTTAACATTCCTGGTCTCAGTTTCAACAAAGTTACTTTCCATCATTAGATGATTAACTGTATTTACATAAATGTCACATCTGAAAACCAGTCAAGTCAATAGACTCCAAAAAGCAAGTAAAGCACTTGCATGCTTGATACGTGCTCCATGGCTTACCTTCCTTAGTTTCAAAATAGATTGAGATTGATGTTTGCACACTAATGCACTCAGTAAGGCTTATTAAATATTTGTATTACTCCATCTGAACAGCAAATCTTCTCCTGCTGTACTGTGTTTCTTTGTGCTGAAACTCTCAGAGTGGCTAGGAATTATTTCTCCTTTTATATGAATACTTATTGGTCAAATGTAATAATAATAATAACCAGTACCACTATTAAATAAAAGCATTATAGAAATCAGTGTGCTATATTACAAAAAACAAAGGTTTAGCTATCAGCCTCAGGTTCTCTAAATATATAGTAAAGACAACTGGGAAATTATTGTCAATATTGTCAATACTGAGGCTATATTACACAGATAACTGAATTCAGTTTAATGAGTTCTGATGCTTTCGCTTGCTACAGTTTTGGGGCTTTTTATATTAAAGTTTGTTAATGCTTTAACACGCTTTAACAGCTGCTGATAGGGCTTGCATAAATAACAAAAAGCCACAGACCAAAAATAAACCAACAGTGCTCCCTCAGACACTCTGTGAAACTCGGAGTGGGAGTGTATTGTTTTTAAAACAAGAAATTCTTTGGTGCCAGCATGACTCCGTCCTCGGAGTCTGTAATGCTTCACTCACCACACATGCAGAATGCACTTTAATTTCATCCTTGGGTTGTATACACACATTCCTGGTATTTTTAGAAGCACTTTAAAAGTATAAAATCTATTCCCTATGCCCTCATCAATTTGAAATTACCATTTTAAGGCTGATTAAATAAGGATTAGTGCCAATGTTCTACTTATTAGTCTGTGCCTTCAGCTGGAACTGATGATGTAGTATTTGTCAATAACTAGTTCACAGCCTTAAATTCTACAAAAAGAAACCTCTGCAAGACAGTCCATCTGTCAGAAGATTTTGCAGCAGGCTCCCATGTAGAAGAAACCCATCTATTATAGGATGATACAAGCTTCAAGTGGCATGTATCACAGCTGTTTGATTACTACTGGGAAGATGACTTGCATCCCCTGTACAGCCCTGTATCAGAATCCAGCAGTGATGGATTGAATTTCCCTTGCTTTAGCGTGATGATGGATTACCTCAGCAGCATGTGCAGGAAAGGTAAAGTCTGGTCCAAAATTAACATCATGGCTAGAAGATGCTGGTCTAAGTAGTGATTTCCAGCACATCTGAACAGCTGACAAAACATTTTAAGGACCTTTCAAAAGTCTAAGCCATGAGATTTTAATCCAGGAATTCTCCATAGGAATAAAGACCCTTACTACACAATCCCCTGGAACAGACAGATCAGGCTGCAGGTTCAAAAATTTCATGAGTTTGTTCACAAGGCCTGGCCTCAAACATGCTCTGCTGTCCACACACACCCCATTCCAGCAACTTCATACAAACAGCATGTCCCAGCAAAACATCTTGCTATGAATTGAGATCTACATTACCTGATCTACATTACCCTACCAAGTAGAAAAAAAAGGATCAAGTTCGTTAAATCAATGTTACTACAAACAAAAAGAGAAACAAGAAACCCCCCAGTTATTTAAGTCTTGTACAGAAACGTCTCATTTCAACAACACTAGTGTCAAGTGCTAGTATTTCACACATAAATACCACAACTTCAGTATGTTCCTTAAACACTATTTTGAATGCAGCATATTTTTAAGCATTTTGCAGCTTTTTCTTTGCATTTTGGGGTTCTCGGTGCAGTGGACCTACATATGTTATTACAATACAGAAAACTTTGACTCCATTTACATAGCACTTGCAAGTCACTAAACACAATTAGTTAATTTAAAATCCTCTTGAAATTGTATTGCATCATATTTTGTCTCAGAATTTGTCATATTTTAAGGTAGTTACCAAGATTTAGAGATGGAATTCAAAGAACAGTATACATGAGAGGTTCAAATATTTCATCTTTAAAAGAGGTTTTGAAAGAGAAAAACAGAATAATTTGCTTTAAAATACACTTCCCTTACCTCAAATACTTAAATTTCAGGAAAAGAGAAAGAAACCCAAAAAAACCCCCAAAAACTTTCGCACAACTAAACTTGGCATCTTATTTATGCTTTCCTCATTCTATTCAACTATTTCACTTCCATATCTTCTTATCCTCAGAAACGAAACACCTTTAGAATCCATCAATGCTTTACACTTCAATAAACTTTCCAGTATTTTTTTTTCCATAAATTTTTTACTCTATGTGTAAAAATGTTTCACTCAAGCTTTTTCTCAACCTGTCCTAATGTCTTCTGATTCCCCCTCTTTTTCTTTCCTCATGAATAAAGGTTTCATTTAACATTAGCCATCCTCCCCCCCCCAAATACATAAATTCCACTAAAATCCCCATAAAATACATTCTTCTTTCTCAGCCAAAGTAAGCCTTTCAATCTTTCTTCATAAATTAAATTTTTGAAGCCTGGTATGATGTTCTGTTTCTTCTCTTTCACCACTGAAGAGAATTATCTAAGAATCAGTACTGAAAATTTCAGCCTGGGATTTGGTCTAAACATGGCTTCCAATAAGCTCAGAATTCTATCTGTCGAATGTAGATAATGCTCAAACACCTTTTTTCTCTCTAGGTGCAATACTATGATTTTTATATGGATCTCATGCTGTACCAAGCAGGCAAAGAGAATAAAGAAAAAAAACCAAAAAACCACTGCCATTTTCATGAAAGCCTGCAGCCCATTACCTCCCAGTTAACCATCTTATAGGAAAGAAAGATTTAAAAACAGATATTCATCATAATTGTCCCTATACAACCCTGCCAAAAAAAGTAATTTTATTCTTGTGGAAAACCTTCATTTTCAACACTCCTTTATTTCACCTTCAGGGAAGCTCATGTATCCTAAGTCTCTTCCAGAGAATGTAAATATTAATCTATAAAAAGTCATAATGCAGTTCTGTTAACTTAAAAAACAGCTGTAACATGACATGCTTTCCCTGGAGCTCTAATTTGATGACACTGAATTAGAAGTTCCAATTGAGAAACAGTTAACAGCAAAGAAATTGTGTCTATGTGCATGTTAGCACAACAGGTCTTTGATCACGATCAAGCCCATGGGCACCACCATTACATAAATACTGAATTGTCTCCACAAAAATCACATAGAGAAATGGTTGCTAAGCAAAATATTCAAAAGGAGGAGATGCCAGACTCAAGGTAGCCTGTAAAATCCAGTTCTTGTATACTATAATGCAACACCTAATTGAAGAGTAAAATATTACCTTTTGCCACCAGGACTCCTGCATATTGCAGTGAAAGTGATCACTACCAACTTACTTTCATCCTTATGCTCACTGTTCAGTCCTGTGCCTGAAAACACAAACCTGTATCTATTACCTGGTACATAAAAGTAATTCTTTTCTTTGTGAACATTTCTACCATGTTCTACCGATGTATTTAAGTACTTCACAAACCCCATAAATTTTGTTTTCAAAAACTCTCTTTGTGGAATTAAGCATTATTCTTGAATCTGTGTTACAGCTGCGCTCTAAGTCCCAGTGTCCGGCAGTCATATGGAATAGCTGTAGGGTGTTCTGGTTTCAGCTGGGATAGAGTTAATTTCCATCCTAGTAGCTGGTACAGTGCTGTATTTTGAATTTAGTATAAGAATAATGTTGATAATATGCTGATATTTTAGTGGTTAGTAAGACATGCTTAATCTAAGTCAGGCACTTTTCAGTTTGTCATGTTCTGCCAGTGAGAAATGGCACGAGGAGCTGGAAGGGAGCGTGACCAGGACAGCTGAACTGTCTGGGAGGGAGGAGCAAGTGGCTTCGGAGTATTTGGTTGCTGGCTGTGATTAAAGTACTACACAGGGAAATTCACCTGAATCCAAGATTCTCAATTCTAGACCTACTCGACACTGCAAACCTTCTTTATGAGCCACAGCCACCCAAAGCAGGAATCCTCCATGTCAGTGCCTATAAGACACCTGCATGATTAACTGTTTATACATGTTGATTACCTCATTTTGCCTTCATTCTTTCTCTGTGTCATTATTTAATCGCAATGTCATGGATGATTTCATCTTGTTTTAAATCAAATACCAGAAAACAAAATAATTTCAAAACAGATAACATTGAAAAATAAGTTTTACGGCAGAGTTCTCTTGAAGTTATATTCTGGATAGGGAAAAAAACCCTATCAGTCATTCTAAATACCAACACTTTCATATACATTCAAAGGATTCCCTTTCCAAGGATTTTGAAATATATTTCAAAACTCTTCAAGACATGGCAACAGAGATAGTATACAACCCTTTTAACCAAAGATAAAAGAAGCATAAACACACACCACCAATTTCTACACCACACCACTGTAATTGATATTACTTTCACACTTGACTTTGCTCCATACTTTCACTTGCAATGTTGCTATATTGCCAGTACACCAGTACCAAAGAAACAGAACCACCATCTGCCTGTACTTCAGTTTGTCAATTTTCCTACCATTTTTCAAATAATAATTAGCAATTTTAAAAGGACCTAACATGTGCAACTTTCATTATATTAAAGAGCTTTTCTTTTGCTCATATATCAACCAAAAAACGCATATTTATGGGTACATTGTAACAAATCAGTTACTGTTGGAAACCAGACAGCAGTTCTAAACTAAATTACAGCAAATTCCATAAAAGGGATTAAATAACTGAATTTTGGCTGTTGATAGCTCTTTGCTACCTGCTAGGAACATTATGCCTTAACAGATGTTTAAAACACATGAAAAGAAATAAACTGAATAGCATTACTTTTCAATGCACAAAGAACTCACTGAGAGGCATTCTCATCTTCCATTAGCTTACCTCTTCCTGATAATACACTCAGGTCTTACATAGACCCTGAGTAATTTCACTTGTGTGACTGCAAGCGTCCTTGCTCACAGCTACTTTGCAGAAAACTTGGAGGAGCATGACTGTCACAAGTGCAGAGGCAGCAGAGGGGATGTGAATCTCATTCTCAAACAGGATCAGTCTCCACGATCCCCTGCAGCAGGAACCCCCAGAAAAGAACCAGGACATGGCGGCATCTCATCATCACTGCTAAAGCCAGCACAACTCTCAGTCTTTAGCCATGGTATCAAAAACCAGAAAGGTTTTTGTGTTGTGGTACCACAGCAGTCAGATGGGTGAAGGACAGCGGCCACCACAGGGGCAGGAGACAGAGGGGATGAGGTTCCTGGGGAGAAAAACTCAGTAGACACTTTGGAAGGTGTTCCTGGAGACACACAGAGGGAACAACTTCAATTAAACTAAGGGGATATCTAAGAGTGCCAGGGTACACAGAAGAACAAACGGGACTCTGAAAGAGAAAAAGCAAATGGACATGGCCCAGGGGACCCTGAAGCAATCAGGCTGAGCATATTATGGCAGAAATCCTTATGCTGACACACACAACTTCCCGGCCAGACCACCTTTTCTCCTGCAAGGCATGGAAATCCTTTAACTTGTGAAAGCCAGCATACACAACTGAAGTGTTTGGCATCAGTCTCCACTTAGACTCCACAATACCAACAATGTGTCTTAAACCACAACAGCAGCATACACTTCAGAATACATGGAAAGTCAGCTCTTAGTTGGTGAGCCTGCTTCTAGAGGGCATCCATTTCCACTTCCATCCTCACTACGAAATGAGAAGATGCAACTTTACTCCACTTGAAGTAGTTGCTCTTTCTTGAAATACTTCTACCTGTATTGCAAAAGCAGATTTCATGTACTGCAAAGGCCTTTGCTCTGACACAACAATCATTCTGATGTCTTAGGGGTGTTGAAACATAGAATTTTAGTTAAAGAGTTAATTTTGCTAAAACTAGTCTAAATGAGTAAGTGAGCCCAGCTGTAGTCAATTACAAGGACTAATAATTAAACTAGAGCTAGACATCGAATAGGTCTTCTGAAATTAAAGGAGTGATTGCTTTAAAAAACAATAGGACTGAGTCCTATAATCAGAGGAAACAATGTTTTTTGGTTTTTTAAAAAAAAAGCTGTGTTTGCTCAGCTGTGCTTATGCTTAGCAAGATCTGAAGGAACGTAGACAGTTACAAATCTTTCAATTATAAATTCATTTAAAAAGAATATGGGGAGGAATTGAGAAATTACTTAGGTCAAACTCATTGTGTTTGGTCACGAGAGTGAAAAGGTCAAAGCGAGGAAGAAGAGTATTCCTTCATCTTTTTAATGACCACTCCTCATTATACGACCTCCAACCCATTTTAAGGAACTGACTATGCATGCTTAATGACTTTTCAGCTAATTACCATACAAAGTGGGGAGTGGGAGGTGTCAATGCTATGAATATGCATTTGTACTGAATCTTTTGTGGATATATAGACCTTGTAATGCTTTGTGATTTTGCTCTGCAGCTTTGGAAATTATCCCATGCAGCAGTCCGGCTGAAATAAACATAATCTTGTCTGTCTGGGTTGGGTATTGATTTTAGATTTATACCCATATTTTAGTAATTCAGTGTGCTTCAAATGCAAACGTCTGGCAAGTTTCAGTTTTCTCATGACAGAGATCCTGCTGGCACTCTCATGCAGCTAACATGGGTGTATTCCCTCTGGATTTCAAGTTGTCCCTGGAGATCAGTGCGCTTGTAGACTCCACTGTTTAATATTACCACCCAGTGAGGTTGACTTTTTGCAGGCTCCTTCAACCAAAATGTGAATATTAGGCCTTCCTGAAACATGCTCAGGCTGACAACTGCCTGCACTCTGTATTCATTCAGAGATACAAACTTTACATTTCCTCACAGGCAATTCTTGTATTTGAAGGCGTAACTGGAAGCAAACCCATTCTTCCTAAATACTTACGGGTGATGCACTAAAGAAGATTGATTTTAAACTTTGCCAGGATTATCTCCTGTCAAAAAGCAGCCTGGTCCAATGATACTGTCATGTTACACATCAGTGACTGAGTCCTACCATCAGAGGATACAATTTCCCATCACACTGAGAAATATTCCTTACATCATCTGATCCCTGTGCCAAACATTACTTGGAACAATCCTACCTGAGCTCAGTTTCTGCCCCTGGGATGCAGAAACTGGGAGCAGATTCTTCTCCATTGTCACACAAACTCTGCTTCCACAAGTCTTGCTCTAGTCAAAATAGGATGCAAAATATAGGAAGTGGTAAAAAACCTAAAAGCCTCTCCTTCCCTATAACCATCTATTCCTGCACTATGTAAACTGACAGAGAGCGCAGAGGCAGCACTTTGGCTTTGTCTAGTTCCACTGACTTTGAGATTTGATACTTATTCAGGAGGTAAAAAACCCAAAATAAACCACAAGAACAAACAAAAAACCTCAAAGAAACAAGCCCGAAACCACAGCACACATTCCCCTCAGTAAAAAATTTCATTAGATTAAACAGAGAGGGACAGAAAGAGGGAAGAGAAAAAAGAAAGCCAAGACTCAAAATGAAAAATGATAGAAAGCACGGCATGTAAATTTGAATTATTTAAAGTTTAGAAATGCAAGGGGAAGGATAAACCTTAGATTTTAGCAGACAGGATGAATGGTTCTCTAATTCCATCAGGACTGTGAAAGCAAAGCCCCCAGAACATCTGAAATAGGGCCAGTCAGCCACCAGGACAGTTTTCTGGCAGTTGAAACCATAGCAGATGGGGAAAGAGCAGAACTCATCACTCAGAACAAACCTCTCAAGTCAACAAGAGTTCATAGCTGACTTGGGCAAAGTCAGGCTTACATCCTTTATTCTGAGCTTCCTCTGCTAACTGCTCACTGAAAGCAATAAAAAGATTAGTACAATGCTTCTAGAAGTGGTATGTTTATCTAGATGGGCTGAGAAAATGCTCTGCATAGCAACCTGCTTCCTTCAGGTACAAATTCAAACTCAGGTATTTACAAACTTCTGTTTGCAAGAATTTGCTTGTTATTTGAATACAGAATCTGGTTAGAATCAAATTTCGTGCGTGCCTGTCTCTGGATGAGTCCTATGCAACTGTGTTAGTTTATGTGAGCAGCACTTCCTCAGGACAAATCTGATCATTCCCACTTAGAATGCTTTGGTTCACATCTGTCAGCAGTCCTGAGAGGCACAAATAGATTGCTTTAAGATGAAACTGAACTGGATCTACTCCATGAGCACCTATAGTGCTCTCCAACCTCTGAGAGGTGCTCCAGTCCACGCAACAAAAGCTTTCCAAGAAGCACAAGGCAGGTTCTCAGTACCAGCTCTTCCAATCAACTGCCCCTTTCTCTAATGCTACTTGAAAAGGCAGAGATGGCCTGTGATTTCACAGCAATAATGTGCACATATTTTTAGTTTGGTCCTTCCTACACGGTGCTGGAGAAAAGCTTCCCAATTTCCACCTCCTCACTTAAAACTTATGTCCTGTACATTGGAGTTATTGAAGCATATAGCACTGGAAAAATGGAAACCAGGGCTTAGTGATCACCAAAGGAAGAGCCATTTCCCCAAATCAAACTAGGACATTGGCCAAAAGGAACTTGTTAATAAAACTGATTCACCTTTGCTTATATTAAGAAGCTTGTTTTTTAAAATTTCTGTCCAGGTATTTTTCTCATGATACATTCAACACAAATTGCTAAAGAGAACATAGGACAAGCAATGAAAAGGAATTCCAACTAATATGCATCAAAACACATGAATACAGAACAAATTATTTAAGTATATTTGGAAGTTTAGGAAACTGTCAAATATCTTGAATTCTCGCAGTCCTCCAACTTATCCTTAATGACTGGTTTCAACTTTTAAATTTATCCCATTTACAACTTAAGAAAATTCTCCCCTTTTCCTCCAGGAAGATTCATTACAACTCTTGTGCAATGACAAGCTTCTGAAATGATTCATATTTAAAAAAAGAAAAATAAAACAAACAAAAAAACCCCCAAAAAACCAACAACAAAAAAAAATCCCCTATTATTGTCTGCAGTTCATGACTGATTTTTTTGTACTTGAGGTGACCTTGAATCAAATCATGCCTGTCATGACACCAAAATAACAATGCTGAAATTGGTACGTAGCTAACACATATTCCACTAGTAAGTTACGAAGTCAACCTACCTGACCTAGGTAATAGTACAAGTGATCAAATATTAATGTTTTCAAGCTAAGAAAGGAAGGAAGTGAACAATCGTCAAGGAAAATAATAACAATAATAATATAATGTTGTCATACCACTGCATTATAAGACTGAATGCATAATTTGTATTTAAGAAAATAAGAAAGCAAATTTGAATCACTCTTCCCCCCATGCTCTGCAGCTGGTATTTGTTACATTCTCATGTATGTCAGCATTAGCAATGCTAACTGATTTTTCATTGATCATCTGGATACTTTGTATTTTTTAATACACATCCCAGTGGCATTTGTTTTGCATGCAATAATACACCAGGAAGCAAATAAAAATTTAGTGAAGAATTCCTCACAGGCAGGTTCTCTGGAGACTCACTATTATCTTCTCTCCTATCTTACCGTGTATAAACCTCAGACCAAAGACGTGTTTTACAAAGGTCTGAAGTAAAAACAAATTTGCAATTAGATGGACAAACACAGAAGAGATATGGCAGAGTTGACAACCATGCCTTCATTAAAAACAAATCTGCATTTTGCTTTTCCATATGATACATGAAGAGATGGTTCCTGCCAGCTCATCATCTGACCTTTGTTGCTATTATGTCAAGCAAAGCAAGGAAGCATCTCAGCCAGCAAGAAACCATTTCAAATTCCAAAGGTTTCAGGCAACATCTTGACAGAAATTACAAGTATTGACTTCCAGTGACTGAACTCATCTGGCCTCTTTGAAAAACATGGCTAAATAAAGAAGAATTCATTATCTGCATTTTCATACTTACTTTGGAAAGAAAAAAATCTAGAGGCTGGGCAGGTTTAAATATTTCTCTCAGAGTCTGAGTTTTTCATATACAAAAATTAACAACTTCACTCTACATCGTTGACTTTTTTTTTAAGATTTGCCTTCCTGATGCAAACATCTAATCCCTCACATCTAGAAACATTATCCATTAGCTGCCTCAATTTATCAAGGGTTTAAATACTACTCTTTCCAAAAGCCTGTAAGAACCAGTGTGAAGGATGCATCAAGCCAACAGCCTTATGTTGTATGTATCATTTGGCCACTGTTTTTGAGAATGCAAACAAATGAACAACTTTACAGGAGGTTCTAGCATTAACAGAATTTCTTCTTGCTCTAAGGTCACATTTGCTGATTCACAACTGTCTGGGGAAACAACGGTGCTTCCCCTCCAGAAAGTGTGACGGAAAAAAAAAAAAAAATAAAAAACCCAAAACTCTAGAAAAACACTCAGCTCCAAAGAACCTTTCAAAGAACAACAAAAGAGACTGATCAAAATGGAAACGACTCCACAAGGTGTCAAAAATTTGTTTATGTACAGTCTGCAGTAAAGACCATCTTTCTAAGCAATATTTCACTCCCTTGTACTTCATGTTCCCATTAGACTGTCATGACACATCCTGGGAGATAAACAGCCATGGAAATTCACAGAACTGTGTTCTTTGCCTCAGACTTCCCCCATCTGCAGGAGTTACTTTACTGAAACATGTTTACCTACAGCAGAATGCAGGGGCTGCACTGATAACCACCTGATAGGTAACAGCTTGCCACGACAAAGATGCCTCCTTCAACCAGCTGTGCTTCAAGGTACTTTTTGTGTGTCAAACTGAAGTTTCAGAGACAGCAGAAGGTAGGCACACAGCTGCTTGTTCTTTTTTCCAGTAACTTCTCTCCACACATTCTGGCAATGTTTGAATACATCTACATTTCAGAAGTAAAGAGTTAGGACTTGGTTTCAGCAGACCATTGCAGTGTTTTCTTGTTAATTTTAAAGGCTCCCTGATTGTTAAAAGAAGCATCTTTGCTCAGCTCCTCTGAACACACTTATTTCTGACAGGAAGACATGGTAAGAATCACAAGACTTTAACAAGGTACTTTGTGCTTCTGTTTTCAGGCTCTCAATGGAAACTTTTCGAAGATACTGAAACATACTGGCACCACACAAGCAAGGGAAGACAAAACCCCAAAAACCCCTCTTGTTCTGTGTATACAGTATTACTCTTCATATTTTCAGTTTCTCCCAAACTAGCTATTATGGCCCTATTATTTCAGTTTCTGAACTGCAGCTAAAGTGTGGCAGATAGAAGGCTCTCCCTAGAAATGGTTCTTCTTACTTTGCAGCTGACATTCTGTTGTCAAGGACAGAAAAAACCATTTTTGTTTGGCAATAATGAAAACTACATTAACTGTTACAGATTAAAACACACTCAGAACACCACAGCATTCCCTCAGGTCACCACCACAGAACTCATGCCTCAAGATCTTAAAACATCTACATTCACTTGTGTAATTTTCAAAAGCCTTGGAAAAAATCAGAATTTTTCCTCTGCTGTACTTACTTCTTTAAGTGATTCAAAATTGATAAGAGTCTCAGTCTCAAATGTCTATTTTCAGAGAACAATAACAGTAAGCTAAATGAGGATGGACAAAAGCAGAAGGTGAACAGGACTGATGAAAGAGGATTCAATTTAGAATATCTTATGGAACAAGACACACATCTGATGGGTGACACACACAACATGTTTTCCAAGAAGTAGATCCTGAATTTAGTACAAATAAGAAGTTCAGGAAAGCATAATGAGTAACAGGACTCTGACGTGAGTCTCTGCATTTTGCCAGAGATCAAAAATAATTCTTCAGAACAGTGAATAGGATCCTACCAGGGACTGGGCTTGATCTCCAGCTGCACTTACATTGCCTCTGCATTTTGTCAGTTAAAACAGGAAAGCTGCAGATAACCCACATTTCATCTTTCCCTCCACCTTCCTTCCAGGAGTGCTGCTCTTTCCTTTCTTAAGCAAATCAGAGCTAGTTTGAGTGTAAAATCAGTGCTGGTTTATGGTTCTCAGAAGGGACTTCTTGTGGATAAACTAATTGCTACTCCAAGGCTATCAAGAAAGGGAAGCAGCAGCAGGTCCCAATAAGAATATCATCATATTTTGGCATCAGTGTGTTAAAAAATTCAACTAAAATAACCCATCCTGAAATCACAGACATTATAAATACACACATGCCTACTGTACTGACTGGTTCTGCAGGCATAGGGCCTGAAACTCCAGTCTTCTTTGATGTGTCTTTCATCAAAATGTTCTCCCCAATAATACCTGTGGATTTTTTCCTCCAAAACAATTTTTCCATAGAATATGTCAAATGCAAAACCACCCACGTATCACACATATGGTAAAAACACTAAATGTGCAAAGATTCATATGGTAAAAGGCTTTCTGGTGCTAATTTTGACTAAGAAGAAAAAAACCTAAGCCACATCCTATAATTTGATAATGCAGTTAAAAAACCCCAAAAAGACCCAAACACAAAACCAAACCAACCAACCAACCAAAAACAACAAAAAAGTACTACAACCCTATAATATGATCTCGGTATGTGAAGCAGTGAACAGTAACAACTGCAAACATCTATGCCAAGGTTGTGGGATAGTTCAGAGCAGTATTAAGCAAAGAAATAAATGCAGCCACAAGAGTTTAACTAAAGCCCATCCCAGAGTCTCTGTATTTCCTGGCACGGGCAATTTATTTTTAGTGCATTAATTCTCTAGGGAGCGCAAATGACCAAGCCCACAGTAAGTCTTCCACTTATCCCAGCCATGAATGATATTAACCCCAAGAGTTCCTGATCAGACCACAGCTTGTGGTGCTAAGCTCTCTTTCAATCTGAAGCTGATTCTCTTGAAGATCTGAAAGCAGAACAGTTCCAAAAGAAGAAAAGCTGAATAGATTTATTAGTGCTGTTTGTCTGTTTGGGCTGGGGGAGTTTGTGCCTTTACATCTCAATAACTACATTCCTATAACATCCATGAATTCATAGTGGGAGAAATCTGTTCTCCAGCAAAGCAATTTTTCAATAGTTTTGCAGTGCTATGGTTATGCACAAACATAAGCGTTCATGTAGAGTTTG
The DNA here is from genome assembly GCA_013397795.1 of Orthonyx spaldingii. Lineage (NCBI taxonomy): Eukaryota > Metazoa > Chordata > Aves > Passeriformes > Orthonychidae > Orthonyx > Orthonyx spaldingii. The sequence goes on from VZTJ01003630.1 coordinate 677,202, forward strand.
GGGATTTATTATTTCATCTCTTGGCACCATAATTTCTTTCAGTATAAAGAGACTAATTTTCTTCAAATAGGACTTTATTGTCATTCACATAAAAAGCAAAGTTGATTTAACAAACTCTACTTAATGAAAAATTAAATTATTCAGAAGGGCAAAAGAATATATAGTGTACAGGGTCTATTCCTGCATCAGCAGCAACTGCACCTCCAACAAGGTCAGAGAACACTGTTCCAGAAAACAGAAGCTACATGCTAAACTCTTTCTGAGAGTACACTGATTATTACAGATGTATTCAGTATCAAGAACAAGTGTCTGAGAGCAACTTTATTTTCTTCACCCGTGACATTTTCAGAAATGGAAACACACATTTCAATGAATAAAACTGAATTGCTGAGAAGAGTTTGTGGCAGAAACTGAAAAAAAGATTTTTTTTTTTTTTTTTTAATAAATAATTTCACCACTGATTTGGCCCTACTTCCTTATGTTGCTGGCTTGGATAATTCCATCCCTACTATTTCCTTCCACATATGGTTCTTGGTCTCTTACTGGAACAAGTAGACATGTGATGTATTTGGTAGGTACAAGTTTCTTCCCCCAAACCCCAATATTACAGGTCTGCTGATCCTTTCTTGACAAATATTTCTCTTGTTGGGCATTTTATCACTGGTTTTAGCACTGGTTGAAACAAAACCTTCTCACAGTGCCAGCAGTCTGATACTTGTAGCCTTTTTGCCATGGTGTCTTTGCACCTTGTGCAGACATGCACTCAAAATATTGCAGGTAAGATTTAATTCCTTTTAGAAAGCCATGAACTTTTGACCTTCTCTGTCACTTTGACCAGTGGCAGATCACAATACAGCTCAGAACTTATTTCTTCTATGGATGAAAGAGCTTCAGTTACTAAATATGTGCCTATTAAATAGCCAGGTTACCTGCTTCTCCTGTTATATCCCATTTCCTCACTTAAGTGAAGTCAAATTCACAGCCCTGCATTCTTCTAAAAACAGTTGAGAGTAGCCTTAGAATATTAGAGTCTCAAACCATTAAAATTTATTACCACATAATTAATAAAAGGGATAATAAAAGAGAAGGAAAGCAAAACTGAGTTTTCTAAGCCACACATGGAAAAAACCCCAAAAAACAAACCATGATACAGAAATGAACTGTAAGCAACTTGACCTCACTTTCCCCCAGGCTCATTTTCTACTGTGGGGAAATAGCTGTCCATCTATTTGGAATTCAAGGGAAGATTAGGGCCAAAACACTCCACAGCCGAGGCAGGAATGGTAATTCTATCCAACTCTCATACATCATGCACAATTAGCAATTGTTTCCTTGGCCTTTACAAACAGGCCTGGCTACAAAACAAACAAACAAAAACATTTGAATGAAAAATGAATAAAATTAGTTTCTGGCAAACATTTTATACTCAAAAGATCCAGTTTATTTTGATTAAAATTAAATTTTAAAGACCACCTCTTTCCAAAAATGAATTGGTTTCTATGAAGGCAGCATATCTAGAGGGATATCCCTGAAAGGACAAGGCCTACACAGAGCGGTATAGATGCCATCTGTACACTACATGAGACACTATAAACATCTTCCAGTTTAATTGTACATTTTATTGCATATGCTAAAAATGAAGGCCTTATACAGCATACTAAGCCTACCAAAACAGATGAACAATTCTACTTCATCTAATCATATCTTTCACATGTTTTGTTTTAGTTTCTTCAGAAATGCCCATACAAACCACAGTCTCCTAAAAGTTAAAAAAAACCCAAACAAACAACCAACAAAAAAAACCCAAAAAGCAAAAAAACCCACCCAAAAGTTATAACAGAGGCAATATATCCTTCATTTTTAAATTCTTATATTTAATGCTAGGATAATGTGTTAGCAATATTCTACTGTGAGGCAAAAGCAAACTATGGGATAGATTACCCAGTTCTCCTCAATGACTTGTTTGTTCATTTATACTCTTGTTGCTTTACAGTCTGGAAAGGTAAGATAAATTTATTCAACAAGTAATCCACATTGCAGAATATGGGTAGAAAAATAAAAAAAATACTTTGATATAAGTAAAAAAAAAAACCAAAACCAAACAAACCACACCTATTTACTGCAATTTCCGCCCCCCTCCTTAACCTTTCAGATTCACATGATTCATGTAATCAGCAGCACATTACAGAACTACATCAGGATAAGAAAGCTGAAATATCAACCAAATAGCCCAGGCATATTTCTTGCAGGTATGAAGTGTATTCATGAATAAAAACCTGGATTCATTGGGCTAAGTTTGTTCTTAGAAAGTAGGTCAAAATTTATTCACATGGACACAGAGCAGTGATTTTCTAAGGCTGGAAATGTCAATGCCTATCTTGATTTGTAAATCTCCAGGCAAACTTCTGTGCATAAACAGTTATCAAGGCCTCTGAACTGCAGAGCTCCCAGGAATTGAGCAGAAGCAGTGATATATTCCAGCAGAAGAATGAAAAAGTTAAATTGATACGTTTCAGGTATGTGTGTTTGCCATTTTACCTTTCGCATAAGGGACAATACGATGCACATATTGTCAACAGAGTATAAAATAATAAAAAGTAATGCTTTCATTAATGTTCACTACTGGAAAACATTTATTATAACCTGTTTATAATTAAAAATATATATGTTGAGAAGAATGAACGTACAAAGAGGAGGTTAAAAGGGACATTGCATCATTGTACTCCTGCTTACAGACTGATGACCTTGTCTCATCTCCCACCTTCTTCCCTACTATTTCTCAATATCCCCTACCCTGTTTTCAATACTTTTTTCTCTGCTGAGGCTTTGCCTTGCAACTGTCTGACCTTATTGTTCACACAATAGAATATCATGTTCTAAGAGCAGCCGCTTCATGTTACATCTTTATCTTGATTGCTTCCTAATGCAACTGTTTTTCTTTCTAGAAAATATTTCAAATATTATAAGCAAAGAATCAGTTTAGACACGTTCCCCAAAAAAGCAGAGAGTAGTTAGGGTTCCCACCTATTTGCTAGCTTCTAGTACAAACATGATTGGTACAAGCAGGTGCCTAATTTCACTTTGCTCCAAATTTACCTGGAAAAAGAAGTATGGGGTAGAGCAAGGAGAAACAACTGCAAAATGTATAAGTAATTTACTGGCTGACATACTTTGATAAATACACATCTACTGCATCATTTCAGAAAAGGGTTAAGAAGACTGAGAAGAGTGTAAGTAGGAAAAATTGTCAAAATCTATTACCTCAGGCAATATATAATAATTAAGGATATTTAATCAGGCAAAGGAATTGGTAGCTACAGATTGTGTGGATTTTTTTTTGTTCTGAAAAAAACTTTCTTTGGTAGAACTCTTAAATCCAGTTTAGGCTGTTTACGCATTCATAAACTGAGAATTTCATACAAAGTGAAATCTCAATTGCCTTAGTGTTTCCTGTGTCTAAGTGCATTCCAGTACATTTAAAGAGTAATTCCATAAAGAATAAATTATATCCATTAACTGATGTTATTGGACATACTTGAAAGATAATAAGATTGCTATAATTGATTTTTTTTTTGCACAGTTTTGACGAAAGCCAATTTAGTATTGAATTCTCTCTAGAAGAACTTCCTGGTTTTAATAGTGCACACTTTGATAATTTTAAAAGAAGTACTCATTAAGTCCATTTGTCTAAGATTTTAATAAAATATGAGGGACTATATCAGCGTGATCTATGTTCAGTGCATTAATTGTCATTTGCATTCTGGACATATCTACAATATTCATATTTATATTCAACAGTAAGTGTATTCTGTAAAGTTGTGCAGATCTACCCATTCATTACAGACAAAGCCTTAGCACAGAACATGTAACAAAAAGGAGATTCAGGTGGTCTGTCTCTGTCCTGACATTCCAAGTGGAAAAGTAACAGCAAATGAAAACCAAACCAAATATTAAAAAACAAAACAAACAAAACCCCCAAAAATAAAAAAACCTTGGGAATAGAGAAATGCACTACACGTTGCATTTTTTAAAATACATATAACCTTACGTATTTTATACTGACTTTACTACAAAGTAAACTTGTCAGCAGAATGTGCTCTGTCTCCTTCAAAGTCTTACAAGAAATTAGTGAAATAAAAGTAAAAATACCAAACATAGGATGACACACTGATCCCAAACTCTCGTGATTCATATAGGATAACACTGGGCAAGTAATACGTAATACATCATGACAGTTTGATTCTTCTTCTTGGTTCAGCCACCACCACTTCCAAGCCTTAGAAGTTCTCTTGGGTTACAAGCAACACTGGACAGTTTCATAGGCGACAAATTACACTTCATTTACAGGCTTGGGTGGAAATCTTGTGAGGAATGCAGTGGGTAATGTAATCAACTCAGTGACAAAACTAACAGCCTCAGCCTAATACTAAAAAAACCCAAATAACCTCAAAAAAAACCCCAAAAAAACCCCACAAAACCAACAACCCCCCCAAAATCAACCAACCAAACACCCTCCCCAAAAAACCCCAAAACAAATAAAAAAAACCCCCACAAAAACCCTCCAAACCTTTTAAGGACGTATGAGCCTTGCTACTTATAACTGCATAGTTCTGCTGCCTTTCCACACAATGATTTTAGTTGGTAATTTTACTGGTCAATCTAACAGAGACTTGTTTTATGCTGTGCTTCTGCTAAATTAGAGCTGGAGAAATACATTCCACTCCTGCAATACTCAAAGTTGCAAGCAAAGCCAGTTGAAAAAAATAAAATGAACTTTCTGCAGGATTTCGTTGTTCAGCAGCTGAATGGGCCATAGCTGAAATGATGGCTGTCAATTTCTGTTCCTGTGTTGTCAGACGTAACATCAGTCTCCTTAAATTGATGAAACTCACTGAAACAAATTTTCAGCTCCTATCAGTAATATCTGGAGCTGCACTAGTATGATGCTGGGCACTCAAGTCTAGCAAATACCTTGAGATATTCAGAGAGTGAAAAATGTTTACTGAACTGATAAGAACAATTGGTCAACCCATTTGTAACATCTCAATGAGAGTAGGACTTGGGTTTTTATTAAAAAAATAATGCAAAATTACTGAAAACTTACTTTTTTAACATTTACCCCTATGCACTATATATGTATAAACTCTACAGTTTTAGCTGCTGCCTAATAAAAGTAAATTATAAGTTCTCTTTTAATATACCTTGCAATTCTTCAATGTAACAAGCAGGTGAAATGTTTGTGGGTTTTCCTGCTGTTTTCTGTTGTTTGCCTGTTTATTTTTTTTCACCACCCACCATGCAAACCTACTGAGATCGGATTTATTAAAATACTCCTCTGCGTACAATACTATCCAAGTCTCAAAGTGCAAGACACGTTCAATTTCTGCATGGCTTTCCCCTTCCATTTCTCCTTTATACAGTTAAAAGACTACAGAAACTGAAAAATACACATAGGGAAACAAAAATAATTGACTGACTTATTCACTCAATATCTTGCTGAGAAAAACTGCCTAAAATTTTGCCTATCAGATTACGTTCTGCAAGTGCACACAGTTCTGATCAGGTCTATATCCTGATTGTGCCAACAGATGTATCCCTTCAAGGGCCTAGGATGTGTTGTAACAGCAGCAGAGAGGAAGTAGTCATAAATAAACTCAGGGAATTCAGAACTAAGGACAGTTAAGGGAGCAAACACAGGAAGGACAAGCAGTAACTATGTATTTGCACAGATGATGATGTAAAAAGTGTAATTTCTTACAGTCTGCTATGATTAGAAGATTGTGGAAATCAGAAATCCCTTCATGGCAATTATCACCTTAAGTTATGCTTAAAATTGCTAAAGTCATAAGTAGGTAGGAGAGAGAAGAGGACGGGATGCACAGAAGCTGAGATGATGTGTGCACAGGTGAAATTATATCACGATGTGTAAGGTGGCCAGAAAAATCTGCAGGCAGAAGCTGCAGAAATGAGGCAAAAGTGACCCAGTCAGAAACAGGTGCTAAGCAGAGAAGCAATGAGAGAGCTCTGGGGAACCAGGCAATGAGCAAGCATATCCAAATAGAAGTAGGGGCTCAAGCATCAAGCTCAAAATTTTCCTGTTTTGTCAGGTTGGGAAGAAACACCTATTTCAGCCAAATTTCAGTATGCTGCTCACCAAGACCAGACCTTTTTAAGCCTAGTATTGTATCTCCATAAAAAGTTCTGGAGATAGCATAAGCCACAGGTAGCAGATACCTTGATTCCCAATAACGCACATGCCCCCCATGGAAAGGATATAATGGCCATTACTCAGAGCCATCTTCGTCAACAGACATGACTTATTAAAAAAAAAAAAAAAAGTTGTTTAAGTGTGAGCTACAAGAAAAAAGCATGACCACATACCAACTCTATCATTAAAGATTATGCTTAACTATCATAATCAAGAAAGACACACCCAGCACCTCCAGTGGCTTGGCCCAGTACATCATGAGGAGCTCTAAGAGCTCTATCTTTGGAAAAAGGTAGCACGAAATAAAAAAAAGAAATCAGCTACACAAAGCAATTGCTTTTAATGGCCTGATAGCCTGCACCACTTAGCATGAGAGAACAGACTCTGCAAGCTCCAAGATCTCTGTAATGGGAAACAGAAATACCGCAGGGTAACACGAGTGATTTCTACTCGGCTCCAGCTCTGGGTTCAAACATGTAAGGTTGGTAATCAAGTACATACTACAAGATTAGTTCATATTCTTGATTTCGAAAAGGTGCTTTCCTCTATTTACACATACCTTAAAACAGCACTTTTAATTAACACCTCATTTCACAAACAAAAGACTCAAAGTTACTTGTCAAGCTTGATACAAACGTTTCAACAGCTACCACATTTCAACATTTACAAGCCTTCGTTTGTTCTAAGCTTTGTGTGAAGTCCAAACACTGAAGAATCACCTTGCAAAACCATGCAGGTGGTAGAGCCCTTCCTCTCACTTTTTCCACACAGCCTCTGCAAGCAGGCCCTGTCAGCACAGGCAGCCATGCCTATCTGTGCATGCTGCGATGACAGTCAGCAAGGGGAGATAAAAAAGAGTTTATTGTTTAGAAAATTAGGCCTTTTATTTGATGGATTAGTATTTTCACTTAGAGCCAATCATTTGATAGTTCACATACATCATCTGTAGAAGTGGGTTAAGGAGAGTAGCTTTGCGTCTAAGCTGAACACACAAAATCTCTGTATGCATCTCCAAATATAAACCAAATTATATTTGGAAAAAAAAAAAAAAAAAAAAATCCTAGCTTGACATTTTGTGCTCCTTCTTTCTTTATTTTTGGTATAAGTAATAAGCAAAAGTAATATGCTGTACATGCAACTGACAAGTTAACTCCTACAGTATATAATGTACTCCACTAATAATAATTGTCTAAACAATAACTGTCAGCACCAAACTATACAGTAATGATGCCTTGTTGCTTTATCACTGTATTGGAGGATTTTTCTGCTCTCCTGATGTCAGCAAAATCCCAGTCTAATACAGTTAAAACAGTCTATTAATAAAGGCTAGCTCATGCCTTTAGTTTTCCTGTGTTTAATATAGTAGAAACATCAATACTGTGGGACCTATAACAAACACACAAGTAACTCAGAGTACATTAACACAGACGTGGATAATTATTCTTTAACAAGCCCATTGATTGCAGTAGATAGATTCAGCTAATTACCAAAAGAAGGAGGCCTATGGCAGAAAATAAAATGTGTACCTCAAAATTCTTCTGCTTTCAGTGCTTTTGCATAAAAGTTTAATAGTATAAATTGCTTCACCCACACGCATTGATATGTTCCAGCTTACTTCAGAACAAAAAAAGGTTCTACCCAAGCCTTACCCTTGCCAGTCATTTCTAAACTGAAATGGAAACAAAAAAATCTTGCAACAGATGCCAAAGATTGAAACCCTGCTTGCACAGATTTCACCCCTTGTGAAAATACTGTGGAAGTCTTGAAGAAAGACTTCTTGCTTTTGGGGGGAATGCTGGCCTACTTCACAAATGTTTTGCAGATTTTTTTTTTCCCCTAAAGTAGGGGGTCCACAGAGTCTCTTTCAAAGAAACCACAGTTAATTTTCATTAGGTTATTTGCCACAATATCGCTCTTATTTGCACAGCTACAAGTTAACACTTGGATACTCACAGGCAGAAAAGGAAGGGCACTCAGAAAGCTGGAATAACACAAAACTATAGGTGAACATCTCCTTCCATGGAGAGGGACTAGGGGCTCAGGAATAAAGAATAAATCTTGGAAAAGAGGATAAAGGTTAAAAAATAAAGAGTGGGGAATCTTAATGTCTATGATTTCCTTTTCTTGGTGGACAGACACCCAGGCCCCTTTCAGAATAGCTGGCTGCATCTCAGCTTTTCCCCATGTGAACAGGGAGCTGTCAGTCTTTGATACCAACAAGTAACAAGCAGATACAGAGGAGAGGACTGTAAGAACAGCATAGCTTTTAGCAGCTTTCACACAGTCTGAGGTCTAAGGACTCCCCAGATCAAGGGGCAGTTTTTTTTCTGTCAAGTAACCCCTAGTAAGTTGTTGGGGTTTTATTTCCATTATCTATCTGGTTTATATTTTTTTCCAATACAGCCAGATTTCGACCGTTCACAATACTCTACAGCAGCAATCTGTAACAGTTTTAATTTAATCTGGAAAAGGTACTCTCTTTTGTTTTTTCCTAATTTACCAATTTCCTAACTAGCCAAGAAATCATCATTCAGCACCTAAAGTAAACCATAAAGTTTAATTCTAACATTATTACTTTTTCCTAAGGACTTGCTATTTTAATATTCCTCTCTTTTAATACTCCTCTATATTAGGCTCCTCCATCAGCCGTCTTTCATTTCCAGCCCACTCCACAGAAAAGATATTTTCCAAGTATTTTCCCATTCTGCAACTTCCTTACCCATAAGCCCATAACCCATGTAAATCTATTTCACTTACCAGGCATTAAACCTCCAGAAGGCACAGACTAATTGCTAGAAAGTCCTTAAGATAACAGCAGGCTCAGCCCTTGGCCCAACACACACAGAGCAGCTCTGAGAAGGAGCTAATGCATCACTCCTGCAATGCTGCACTGGAATTCCTCACACACTTGAGGATGGATTGGTCACAGGTGCTTCCTATTAACTTCAAGAGGCACAGGATTGAAGTTGCAAGGATCTTTTCTGCCTTTGCCTTTTTCTTTCTTCCTCATGTTGAGTTTTATTGAACTACACATCCTGAAAAGGCATGTGATAGAATTAGGCAACTTAAACACTGCATTACTGAAAGCTGGGGTTAAGATTTTTTTTGACAAGCATGTTGGAGAATTTCCAAAACAAGGGGGAATTTTTGGCCTGTTTGGGGAGGAAAAGGAGACGAGCTGTAGCCCAGCTGACAGTCATCTTGAGGCAAATGACAAAACCTGTGAAGGCTACCTGCAATTATTAATTCTTTGAGGCTGCATGAAGGGACTACCTTTTCAAGGTATTACAACCTTCATTTAGCTGGTAATCTACCTATGTGAAGTAAAACAAAACCAAACCAAGCCCCAAAATATTTAAGGCACAGCAGATACATTCCTAGTGTTGACTCATGTTTTCAAAATAGGATGGGAACAACACTAATACCATCTGGAATTCCAAATATAGAAAAACACCAGCAGAAATTAGAAAGGGAGGGAAGAAAAGAATCTGTGTGATTTCATGATGAAATAATGCAAATAGTAGTACTGAACAGCAACACTGGCTTCAAGTCATGAAGCTGCTGTGCAGCTCCCTAACCCAGTAAAGTTGTCACCACTGCAGAGTGACGCTGCAAGGCCTCAAGACAGGGACCTAACAGCTTTTGTCTAGGCTTGTTTTAGGCTCATCTAGAGCATTATTTTAGCATAATAAACTGTGACAGCAACTCTCTAATTACCAGGTAACTCCCACTTGATTTGATTTGGTTTGGCTTTGTACTATGGTGTGGTGTAAACCCCACTGTTATTAGTATTTTGAAATATGTTTTTAGCATTAATGCAAAATAGTAGTTAGTTTTCAGTCTGCATCTAGCAAGCTATTTATGAATCCAGCACAAAAATGCAGATAGAGGAGTGAAGTCATGAAATGAGATCAGACGCTTTCAAAGTACAGACAGAACACCCACGGCTGTAGAAAAAATCTTTAGTAATCAATTACTGGTTACTAACAGATGCAACCTTGAGATCTGGATCATAAGAAAAAATGAACAAAAAATAAACAAAAAATGAACAAAAATACAATATTTGTAACATGCATTATCTAGGATGTGATGGGGACTGTAAAGCAGTGGAAAAAAGGGGTAAGGTGTAGATCATGCTCCAGCAAGAAGTTAAATCAGCCTCTAGAGAGAGGGGGAAATAAAGCATTTATGATATACTTGTCCCAGTAAAGGGCATGGAATTCTGGTGACCCATTGCAACCCACTCCTGCCTCCATTCCTGCCTGAACCTGTCACAGCCCCAGGGAGAAAGGGGATGGCAAATGTCCCATCAGAGCACAGCAGAGGGTGGTAGGAAGTGTCACCCCTTGACACGTATGGCTATTGAGACTGCAAGGCAAAACTCTTACAACAAATCTCCAGGGATAACCTTGATTTAGATACATCAACTGCGAGACACTCTACCTGTGTCTCCCTGCTTCCAAGAGCAGGGCAGGTCTATTTCCTCCTTCCTCTCGCCACCTTTTAAGCAATTCTAAGCTCTCTTTGGCATGCATTTGCCTTGAAGCTGAGCCATAGGATAAACTATTTTCATTTGAGTTAAAGATCTCAGATTGAACCAAGTGTCTGTGAGGTCAGAACAATCGCTTCAATTGCAAAGGAAAGCAATGAAATATAAAAACACTTTGTTACACCCAAGGGATACATTCAAGTGTCAGGATAGCTGAGGGCTGCCATGAATCCATACCATCACCAAGCCACGCAATACTCTTATTTTAATAGCACTGTGCAGATGTCCTGAGAAACACTGTCCACATCTTTACAATCATTTAACAATCCAAAATTAGAAATAATAGGTTTGGAGGGTTGTTCTTTGTTTGGTTTTTTTCTTTAACTTTGTTTATACAATTTTTGCTACTGCTATTCTGAGCCCACTCACATCTTGAATTCAAGTGCAGTGAAACAGATTTATGAAAACAATGCAAAACATAACTCACTTCTGCTCACGGGGTAGCCACTGCAGGGGTAAACTAAAGCCATCTGTTTGCTACTATTCCTGCCACTGTGAGACCATGTACACACTTCACTGTTTCCCATGTACAAAGCACGGAATTATCAGACACGCTGCAGCACCTATTTTTTTCTTCTGTAGAAAGAAGAAATCCTCTCTTGGGACAGGGCATGTCTGAGAGCAGCAGCGGAGCACCGCGGGCACGCTTGTGCAGTCTGTGCCCTACCTGGCATGTGCAATGAAAGGGCCCCTCATTTTTCATCAGTGTCTTAATCTGCACCAGTGTAATTACAGCATTCCTCAGTAAAGGCAAATACAAATTATTCTGTTCTGCAAGACAAAGACAAGCTCGTTTTTATGTTTCAACAAAAAGTGAACGTACGATTGGAATAAAGAGATATTTATCCCAGTTTGAATGGTATGATTATATAATAACTTTTGAAATACCTGTACAGAAATGGAATGTTTTCCAGTTCTGCATCCTACCAGTTATCTTATAAAACTACAACTGAGACAAAAGAAAGGATTTTTTAATTTGTTGTAATACTCTTTAAGGGCTACAAAGATCAACCATAAATCATTTAAACTGTTTTATTTCCATTATAGCATATCCTTTGGACACAGAATATTACTTAAATGACACCTGTCTTATATTTTACCATTACACAACCAACACCTTGGAAGTCTTCACCAGCATTTGAAAATGTGTGTTGAAGTCAGTAAAATACAATCTGTTTACTAGCTTAATTAGTAAATAGTTCAGTTCATATGTTCTTGTTTAATTACAGTCTTCTATACCACTGCTTAATTGAAAAGATATAGAAAAAAAATCTCCAAAGTGTCTGAAATTGCCGTGTTAGTTATTGGAAGCCTTTTGTATTCAAGACAGAGAAGGCTGTTGCTTAATACTTTTATTTTTTTGGGAACAGCATGAGTTTACTACTGCAGAGCCAGCTAGCAAGTGAGAAACTTCTGAATTTGAAATTCTTGAGTGTCATGCTTTCTTCAAGAATTATTTAAATGGAGATTTGCTACAGTTTACAGTTTATAAACTAAATCCCAAGGAGTCCTACCTAATCCTCTTTTTTTTCCTCTTCTACAGCTAGCAAACAAGTTTCAGTCGAGGTAATGTGGTTACAATCTATTTGTATATATTGTTTATCTCAACAAATAGCATTTATAACAATGCACAGAGCAAGAAAGTTATATTTTGCACTAGTTTTACGTGTCTATTCTTCCTGAGACAGGAAGTCATTTACTCTGCCTTGCAGAACATTTAATCCTTTTCACCATTCAGATCCAACAGGATTTAAGAATGTACAACATCTCATGGGGCAGGGCCTGAGAGCATTCCAAGACAAACCCCATCTTAACCAGCTTTACAGCCCCAGCAGGGCTCCACTTCTGGGATGATTTTATCTGTTATTTTTAGAACTGATAATTACTCATTCTGACATACCAATTTCTAAAAACTGGCAAAGAAAACTGACAAGTGTATGAAATATTCTATTACAAATAAGGAGAGGGATATGATTGCTTCCTCTTATTTTCTAATGGTGTATCAGAGTAAGACTGTTTTGTACAGAGGACAGTATTTCTTCACATTCACCAGTTCAAATTGTCAGAAATATATATATATATATATATATAATTTGTCCTTGGTGTACTTATTCCTTCGTCCTTGGCACACTAACTGCCTTGCAAGTTTTTAGGAGGTTCTCTAAAAAAACCCCAAAAAAACCAAAATTAAAAAAAAAAATCCCAGAAAACAAACCAACCAATTGAAAAAAAACCAAAACAAACAAAACACCATATCTATCTGTGGGTTGCATTTGATATGAACCACGCACTGTGCACCTCCTGTTTTAAGCCTTTGGTACAGGCATTGGTTAATTCTCTCTTTGGTGTGCAGTTTTAGACAATATTCTATTTGAATTGGATACATAGTTCTGTATTCAGTTTTCTAAACCGTAGCACTGAGTACATTTAGTTTATCCTTATTTTAATTTTTCTAAGGAACAGATGTTTAGTAGGCACAGGCTGCCTCACAAGAAGGCGAAAGGAGGAGAGTCAAAGTCGTTTTAGCTCCCTTACTGAACTGAACAACAGAAAAAAAGAACTGAGCTAAAATATGGAGCAAAATCAAAGTAAAAATCCTGGTGTAACCTCAGCAAACCAGCAGGTGCTTAATTGCTTAAAAAGAATTAGGAGGTGACAGACAACAGGTTTACACTAGACTTTCCCAGCATGGCACTGAATTTTGAAGAACACCTTGATCAAATCTCTTGTGTTGGGAAGGCCAGCATGAAAAGGGAGAGTGTTAAAATCTGAGCAGATGCAACAGGGATACACAACCCCTAATCTTCGAAAACGGGCTTTGCTGTAGCAGATGCAGATGGAGCTGCTGTATCTCCACCCCATAAAGACCATCCCGTCACTGCCTGACCAGCCTGAGCTCTGGACCTTGTCACACATTTGCTGCTGGGGAGTCATTTGTGAGAGGGGAGCGTGGGGAAGGAGGGCAGGGAAAGGGATCTGTCTGTCCACACACAACAGGTCTGTACTCTCTTGTTTTCCTTGGAAAACCACATTGTACCTGTACTAATCTATAAAAGGATTGGGAATCTGGAAGTGACACATTTCCACTGATTATAGATAAACAGTTCATGTGAAAGGGACTCAAAAAACACAGTTCACATTGCACTGTACTTAAATTATATCAGATTTCAAAGAATAAATAAATCTGCCTCTTTTGACACAAAATGTCTTTGGCTGAGACTTTTCGATCCCACCTTCACGCTTTGTTTGCTCATCACATTAAAATTTCTATTTTTTTGCATAGAAAGCCAAAAACAAAGCATAAAAGATATTTACATAATACTTTACATAACAAGCTCCTTTTGAGAAATGAGAATATTAAAATTTCAAAAGTACAGTCACAGCAAGTGGTAGGCGAGCAACGAAGATAAATCAAATCCTATTTCTTGCCATGCTGTGAAAAGACGGCTGGCTTTTAATCATCATGATGTGCCATATGTAAATTCCATCAAAGAAGAAGTTTGGTAAATGTTCTATTTCATAACCACAGGGAAGGAAGCTATTTATAAACACCAATTAAATGATATAATATAGTCCAAAGCCATTAATAATAAAACTATTAATCTAGGTAGACATTACTTTCATATGGAGTAGTTTTTGAAATAAACTTTTTCAAATGCATATTTAACTAAGAAACCATTCTATTTTTTCTACTCAAGGTCATTTTAACTTCTCATATTTCCAGTGATATAAGTAAGCTGCTCCAGAAAGAAAACAATGCACAAAGCACTCAAACCTAGAATCACTTCCACAAAAAGCCTGAGAATATTTCAGTCAGCAGCTATATTTTATATGTGGTTAGAAATCTATATATGCATGTATGAAGTTTAAATGCAAATTCACGTTGGGTTTTGTCAGTCTCAGGAAACATTTGGAGACGCAAATGTCTTCAACAGAAGATTGCAGTGAGGCCTAACACCACAAGCATCTATTTGCAAGCCTCCAGTAAGGAACCCATCACAATAATGCCATTATCACACTAGAATTGTACATCAGAAGAAAGCAAACCAATTTGAAAACATTCAAAGTCATTAAGTGTCACAAAATTCCTAGAAAGGCTGTAAAAATGTATGCCATAGTAACTAAAGCTTTAGAATAGAATAGTTTATCTGCCCTGTCTCAAACCATTATGGTAAACTGAATCTAGACCTTTAAGATCTAAATACTGGACTGACACTTAAAAATATGGTTTCCTACAGAGAAGATGCTGAATTCAACTGGTTTTAAACAGAATTCTACAGCAAAGTGGGAGGGACAGCTAATGACTGCTGGGATAAGCCTTCTTGCAGTAATGGAACTGACAGGCCACCACTGGATACCCCAGGAAAGATAAGGCTACAGAATTTTACTTTTCTATGTAATAAAGACATGCAGGAACTTATTTCTTCTTATAAACACCAAGCTTCAGACACAAAATTTCTACAAGCCCACAGCAAAGCATCCACTTAAAAAACCCCAAATCAAAACAAACAATCCCCTCCCCAACTTTCCAGATATTCAGTACTTCATTCATACTTTGCTTTATCTATAAAAAAACCCCTCAAATCTAGCTCACAGTCTCATCAGAAAATTTATAGAACCTTCTTTTTGTCTTCCATGACACAGGAGAAAACATTTTCAGTTACAGATTTAAAACCAAAGGTTTTATTCTAATGAGTTTTGTAAAGGGAGCAAAATATCTCCATATTTTCAGCACACTCAGCAATGTCTGTGTGCATAAACTGAGACCTGTCATATCTGTCTTGTGATTAGGAGAAATTTAATGCTTCACCTCTTTGTAATATTTGTTGTTTTGTTATAACTGCTGTGGAGATTGAATGGCAGGTGACATTTCCTAAGATTTAAATAAGGTGAGAAATTAATCAAATTAATATATTCATTTTCTACAGTATAATGAGTCATTTGCATATAAAATGCAAGAGTCTGTAAATATAAAATGAACTCCAAATACCTGAGGACATCATGAACTCAATTTCTTACATTTGTGTGTGTGTGTGCGTGTGTGTGTGTGTAGGTATACATTTATGTCTATATACACCCACTGCAGAGAGAGATTTCAAACACCAGAAATTCTTGCTGTTTTATGCAGCAGTTTAGATTGAGCAAGAGATAATGCTTTTAGCCTCTCATCTGTCCTCGAGAAAAGGCCCAGAGTAGTTTCCAAGGGTGAGCTCCAGGTCTGATTAAGTGAAAGGAGTGAGACATATCCTTATCACACATGGAATGCCGTGAAGATCACTGAAAACCTGGTGGAGAGGACAAGATCTTACCCTGGGGCCACTTTGCAGAACTACAGAAAGGTAGAAAAAAACATGGCGTGGGGCTCCATATAGAAAAGAGACAGCAAATTAACACATCTGCCAAGAATACAGAATAAAAACCACTGTCCAGGCTTTGTTAAAATGTACCACAGGAAAGTCACACTTACAAATTAAGCAGTAGGAGTTTCAAGGCTAATTCCAGTTTAATGATGATGTTGCCAGTGTGTGAAACAATACAGTGAAGCAAAATAAGCTGATTTGGTCAGTCAATAATTGAAAATCTATTTGCCTAAAGTTGATTTACAGTGCAACAGGATTCAGCTACTGAAATTTGTGACTGGTGCTCTTGTCTACAGAAGAAAGGACAGTCTTTAATTTATGAACTGAAGAGAGCTAGGACTAATTAAAGATGCAACATAACGCTGGGCAATAGGAACTCTAACATGCAGTATGAATTCACATAAATGCAGACATTTTAGCCAGCTGGAGCTGAGTTACAGTGCTAACTGCATGGGCTTGGCTTTGCACAGGGTGTCCAACAGTTATTGGTATTTTTGTTCATATACCTACGGCCACTCACGTGATACACACAGAACTTCTTTACAGGTTAAAATATTACTGTCAGAAAGAAGAAAAAAATGAGTAAGGAGGTAACAAATTCTACAGGGAAGTACAAAAAGAAGAAAGAAAAGAAAAACAAAGGCAAGTTTTAGGTGGAAGAACAGTAGGCAGTGCCTACAACCACAGGTTACCTGTAGGAAACCTTGTCTTTCAACATCACCTGCAGATCTTTAAAAAAATTCCCTGTTTCCTTCACAACTGCAAGCACAGCTCCTTGTGCATACACTCTATGCTATCAGTCTTCTGTAAATTAAGACCCAAGTCTATATAACAATTTGCCCCTTTATTCCTCTGCTTCAAAATGAGCACCCCTCATTTCCCTCCTGGTGGCAGAAGAGGACTTTGGTCTGTAATTCCTATTTCTCAGCACGCCAGGGACACTACTGGTTTTGTAGTACGAATACTCACCAACCTTATAAACATATTCTCCTTAAGGATATATATTTGACAACCTGTGTCAAACAAGGCAGAAGACTGGCAAACACCACTCTATAATGGACCTGATCACACTGAAACATTACGGAGACACAAAGCAAATGATTTTAAATCCCTCATGTCAGCATGTTATTCCTTAAAATTGTACAGAATGTGGCCAGATACATGAGGGAAGGCACTTGGAAGTTGAATTCTATGCTTGCTTCTCAGTGTAACCATCAGTGCAAAGCGGAACAGATCCTCTCTCAAGGAATGGTTACAGGAACATGACCAAAATTAGTCTCTCACACAGAACTGCTTTTTAAGGGTGTATGTATGAGCATAATGTTTGTGGATGAGATTATCCAACAGCTAAAATAAACCCTGAAAACAGTAACTGAATATACCAGTGTTTAGGAATTTGCTTATCCATTTGAGCCAGACTGCCAGCGAATGCTTGGGATCTTCCAGACAGTTAATGCTTGGAGGGCAAACTAAGGCTCCAATCATTATTTCTTTGATACAGAAGTCATTGCTATGTACAGGGAGCCAATGAAAAACTCTCTCTTCTGGCCACAACAGGAATCTCATACTTGGTCTTGAGAAAATATGGGCTTATCAGGAAATATTAATTTGCAGAATTATTTTAACCCACTTACAGTAATGCTACAAGCATTTCTGTGGCACTTTGACAGGCTTCTTTACTAGGTCTTTCCTACTTCTTTCCTGTAATTTATACGTCTGTCAACATTTTCCTCTACGTTTTCATACTATCTCACTGTTACCTCCTAGTTGTTGTTTTTTTTTCTGCAGTACCTATCATTTCAGCTATCTCCTCTACAGCAAAGCTCAATTTAATTTCAGGCTTGTTTTCAATGAGCGATAACTGACTCTATATTCAAAGAGGTATGAGGAATGTTTACTCTTTACCTTTGTACTATTTTCATTCTATTCCTTCTAGTAAACACAACTTTGCATACTGCTTGCTCTCACAGAGTTGTCCTTGAAGCCTACAAATTTCTCTTTCATTTTTAAGCATGACTCTTCCACACGCTTCTGAAAGCAAAAATATTTCTTATTATGATTTTAGTTCTTACAAGAGACATACAGCAACTCAAGTATATCTCTATTAATCCAAGGAAACAGACACTTGATGAAAAGGAGTGAGTGTAAGCAGTGCCTCTGTGAAGAGACGGGGAGAAAAACAACTACGTGTCAGCACCGTGGGGATAGAAGCTACAACTCTATTAAACTCTTAATAGAAGTATTTAAATTAAAACACCCCTTTGAGTGAAATTCTGCATTAATGCATGTTACCTTAGACTTCCCCTGCCTCCTTTCTCTCATCCTACCAATGAACCCTGGGAAACATTTTAACCTCCCGCAGCGCACTCAGCAATCCATGCATGACTGATTGACCCACACCACGATGGAAGTAGACCCTGTGGGTCACTAGGATACACCAAAGGGAATGATGAGGCACTGAATCTCTGCTTGACGGGTAGAGGAGACAAAAGATCAGAGAGGCGATAAGGTGGATAATAGGCTTGGCTCCCAACACCTCTTCTTGTGAAGGTTCTCAAACCAAAATATTGTTAAGAGTTCTTTTCCGTTAATTAAATGGGAGCTGGGGGGATATATAACCTGTCAAGGTCTGAATAGCTCAACCTCCAACACTTTCTTCCACAGAAAAGTCTTACTGAGGAAATGAAGTAAACACTCCTATTAAACAGGCTCCTGTTTCCTCCTGCCTCCCCTTCCCTCAGGAGCAGGCATGCACTCGCAAGGTGCTCAGCCATCCTGGGTACTTCAACAAGCAGTTTGGCCCCACAATGAACCCCAAAGAGCCCTCAAGAAGAAACAACATTCATTTCCATCAGCGGACTTCTCGCTGCAGGAGTAACTTTGTTTTACTAAGCAGACATGCTAAACCTACTATTACAAACCATTTTTTCAGATAACCAAGTTGCTGCTTTAGCTACATGCACCTCTGTTTCTTTGATTCCTCACCTTCAGTTTGCTTTTATCACTAATGCCTGGTGCCAGCCTTAACACAGGAACAAATGACTTAATGAATGAGAGCTGAATGCTATAAAAAAGGTAAATTATTCAGTTGTGCTAAAAATGAGTTCTTGAATGTACATGCAGGCTTCAGAGCAGGACAGAGTATCCAGATTCTCGCACAGTGCCACTTTTTCAGGGTTTCAAGGGTCAAAGGAGCAGAGGCTGGCCAATAAAACACAGAATAGGGATATATCTGTGTCCTTCTGCATATGCACATAGGCACTTCATAACTGAAAAGAAACTGGTAGTAAAAGTTGCAAAGTATAAAACTCATTTTCTTTATAAACAACAAAAGTTCTGCTGCCAAAGCTGTGACTTGCAACGCATTAAATGCTCTGCATGTGAGGAATTGATTTCTTCAGTATTTCCAGAAATGGAAAGGTGTCTCTCAGGTCACACATGGGAAGCAGCGTCAACACCAAAGGCTGGAAACCAGCTGACCTCTCTTAAAGCCAAACAAAGATATTTACTAAAAAAGCCAACTTCAGAAGCCTTCACTAATTTGAATAACGAAAACAAAAAAAAAATTACTTAAGTGAAACCTCTGATTGAAACAATGCTCGTTTCTATAAATGTAAGACATAATTTGTATTCAGGACACATCAATTTTCTCTTCTTTTCAAGAGAAACAATTCATTATGGCAGTTTAATGAACTCCACTCCATTTTTTATCAGGCTTTACCTTTAGGGGAGGGGAAAATGCTTCACCACATGCAGTCAAACACCAGGTACTCAATGACAAATGCCAGTAAGTAAGATCTCTAAGTTCATTTCTTCAGAATTACATACCTGCAAATAAGAATGACCTAAATACTTTAAAATTTCTTAGCAATTATAGCCTAGTTTTCATGTTAATATGTGATTCTCTTGTAGTTGACAACTATTGTAAAAAATCACAAACTAGAGGTAATCATGTCAGCTGAGAAACACTTCAAGATACAAATATCTTCCCAGCGAATACTGCAGTTTTACAGACTCATATCATGCAACCACTTCTCTCACTGTTCACTGAATAAAATACAATAAAGGAGCATCAGAAGCATCCTTTGTATACTTCATTTCCAGGGCAGCAAGTTAAGGAGTTGTATTTTTGTCTACTAATCAGTGCCCTGAAGTTCATAATACCCAACTTAACTTTAAATTAAAAGTTTAAAACATCAGCAATGCAATTTTTATACAGATTTTTGGAATACAAGTTGCTTCGTTAGAATAGCTGGGCCACACCTCATGCTGCCACTCATCCTCTAGCTTCATCTGAGCTGTGCCAATCAATAAAAAATGAGATTTTGTCCTTCTGCACTGTTTATGATACATATGTTTGGCAGAAGCAACAGCCAATCTGCCAGGATTTTTTTGTGGAATTACACAAACGGATAAACTGGGGAAAAAAGCAGTGTTTATGATTTTATATTGAGTTAAGAGGTCTCTCAAATCTAAGAAAATTGCCATTGAATATACCACTTAAACTGTGATATTTTGTCTCAAAAACTTTTAAATTAAAAGTATTGTTAGCATTTTAAAGAGCACCCTGAGGAACAACAGCTTTGTATGCAACTTAAGGTGTATAACACATAGGATAGACAATATACACAAATGTGCATGACAGAGCAAGTTATCACATTTTCATGTGTATAGAGCTCTGTAAAAAGAACATTATTCTTTTGACAGACTTTTATTCTTAAGTCTCCTATTGTTTCCAAAGGCTCACTCCCTCTTGTAAGACACTGGTAGATTTGGCAAATCCTCCAGGTTTTGGCAGATGTTTATTTTCTACACCAAGGAAGCTAAGGCGATAACAATGAGAAGAAATGGCCATCTGGGGGTCTCTGAAAGAAAGAGGAGAGTTGTCTATGCCATGGGTGTTGAACACTCTTGGAAGAATGGGGTCTCAGAGGCATCAGTTTATAAACAGGCACAGGGGCAATGCTGCTGCAGAGCTGTTCTCCCACAGTGACTGGGGGACTGGCACCACCCTTAGGTTCGAGCGGGAAATTATGGGATTGTTGGAGACACAAGTGCAAGGGCCAGTGTGATGCACGACCAGTAGGCTGCGTGGGATATTCCCAAACAGACTGCCCTGCATCTGCATGCACAAACTGACCAAATCAAACACAGATGACAGAGGACAGCACGTGCAGAGCCTGTGTTAGTAATGCTGATGGTTAACAGAATATGCTGGTCTGCAGCATTCTGCATTTCAAATAAAATCAGCTATTAATGAGTGTTTTTTGAAATTCAGCATGCACAAAAAGACAACCTGGATTTCTTTGTCTTCTCCAACTTAGGTTATTTTTTCACTGCTGATTCTTCCTACAGATAAGTCTGAAAGTCATGGCACTTTGCCAAAGTGCATATTACTTCTGAATCAATTTAGATGCATATTCTATCTAAATAGAGCACCTGAGGTATCTTGGTGTACTTTCTTTACACATATTATTGTTATTTGAATTGTTTATATGCCTGTGAAAACATGCTTAGAAGAGAATCAAAATAAATGGGTCAAAACAAAGACTTTACAAGTGTGGACAAATGTGGATCTAATACATGGCTCAGGAGAAAATAAATCATTTGGTTTCTGGCATAGGCTTATTTAGTCATCTGAAAATCAATTTTCAAAAATAGGTGCTAAAAACAACTAAATATTCAGATAAAGCCAGATAATGATAAAGAGAAGGATCTCTGATTACAGGGTTATATACTGATCTTCTAACTGTTGTCTGAATATCATAAACTATGCAATTGTATTTACTGTGACCAGCTTTCAGCCTCTGATGGTTTGCATCGTTATCAAAAAATTTACTTCCCTTCTACCTGTTATCACTAAATTGAATTGCAGCAAAATTAAAATGACAGAAGAAGACAGATTTAAGGCAGCAATACACAAACATCTGATGAAATTGTGAAAGAACGGTGAGGGCCACAGAAGTAAGAAGGTTGAAATAAAATTTTATGAGCTGTCTCTGAACCAGAAGATACTAATTAAGGTTGTAGAGTTATATGAAAAAAGATAAAACATAGATAATACATCTACAGGCATATTAACCAATGGCTGCCACGTGAGGCTTCACTGTGTGGCCATAAAAAGGAAATGTGGCCAAAGCCTGAAGAGACAGCCTGGACTCTGAAAACCTTCCCTCATCACCTCTGGGGAAGTCTACTGTAAAAATGTAAACTTAAATTACCAGTGGTTTGAGTTAAAACATAGCAGGTCAGGGCCAGACTGCCTCACCATCCAAAGATTCCCCCTCTGCGAGGATAAGGGGACATGAAGACAAGGCGACACCTGTGGGAAGCAGGGACTTGGACTGAGTAATCCTTGTGAGTTCCTTCCAGCTCGAGATATTCCACGATTCTCTGATCCTGTATTGACCCACTGAAGTTCAAGACTTGTAAAGCAAAGGTTTCAAGTCCATCCTCACTACCAGACTGCAGCTCAGGGAAGCTCTTCACTACCCACCTCCATCCATTCAGGGGACACCAAAACAGGCTGGTACCTCCTCAGACCTTGAGGAGTTACTTTAATGGGATGAAGAAAATGTTAAAAATGAATTGTTGCAACAGAGCCTGGATGAAGAAAACACAGTAGGAGAAACCTGGATACTTCTTGAAGAGTTTTCCTTCACAAGCTTGATGTTGCCAGTGCAATGGAGTGAGAGGTAATTAGACTGATTAACTGAAAATCATTGCGGAGCTGTCATTGGCTCCTTTGTCAGTGCTGAAGCTGCTCAGTGCCAGGACCATTCTGCCCTGCAAATACCAACAAAGAATACTTAATGAAGAAAGTTCCACTAGAGTGTGAGACTATTTGGAGTGTTTTGTACCATAACATGGAACATTTGCTATTAGTTCCCAATGCATATTTTTCATTTTAAGGAGTAGTAGCCACCTTCCAAGTTTCAATTCCTCGATTGTATTATGCCAAAACTGAACTCTTTTAGATGAATGTCTTCCAAAGAGAAATGAACAAATCAACAGCATTCTCCAGAAGAGTTTTCAGCAGTGAATCTTCCTGGGATTTTTAGAACAGCCCATAAGAGAAAAAAAAAAAAAAATTCCTTTTACTTCTTCAAGTGGAAATATCGATTAACTCATCAGATTTTCTTCTAACAGTACAAGAATTATTGGTAGGTTTCCTTGGAGCCTGATATATTTCTGGTTAATAACTGAAATATTTGGCCAATTTTTCAACAAAAATAGCAAGAATATTCTGGAACAAATGCTCTGGGTATGCAGATTTACATATTGAAATAAAACATTTAAAAGCTGGGTGTCTTGCAGCTTATAATTCAGTGATTTGTTGCAAGTCATTTGATTTTCCAACTCCTCTTCCATGTAAGTAACAATAATTGTACAGGAAAACATCCTTAGGCAAGACTGCTAAAACGTTTTATGTATTCATTCACAAATTATTTTTATTGATCTAAACCCAAAAATCCCCACCCACATTCCATGTTTGGCCTGAGCAGTTTCATCAGATCTGTGGTTTCACTCCCAGTGTCACCTGTATGGGAACATCCAGCAGGAGTGACAGAACACACCATGGTATTGCTCTCCACTACACTGAACTTCCTCAAGATTTTAAAAAAAGAAGAAAAAGAAAAAAAAAAAAAAAAGAAGAGAAGAAAATATTTTATGACTGGGTGACAGCAACAGAATTTTTGAATAGTGAAATCAAGGGGAACAAAAAGAGCACTGATGAAAAGTTGAATGACTCAGATGAGGAAAAATTAGTTGACTGTGTTCCACCAGAATCTGCTTTTTGGTTTGAAATTCTATGATCTGGAAAGCAATATATTTGCATTTACTTTTTAATGCATTAATAGCAGCTTAATTGTGACGGCTTCTTCTTAAATAATCTCGTTAAAAATTAACTGGTGCTTGATTGATATGAAAACAGTTTTGATTTAGCTTTCTAGCTTTATTTCTACTAAAACTGTACGATTTGAAAAGTAATATATTTTTGTTTAATTATTATTGCAACAGTACAGTAATTTTGCCAGCTTTTCTACTGAATAATTTGATCACTATAGAAATGAGATTTGCTTCAGCTTGCTTTTGATTTGTATGAACATGCATTAGGATTTTATGGTCTTTAATTAAAAGCTAAAATGTGATCTAATAATGTTTCCCGTGTCAAGGACAATGCAATGGGGTATTTTGGAGGAATTCTGGTTGAGGATTTGGGGTTACCTTGCCCACAATCTAAGGTGCAGATCTCTACATACAAACCAGGTTACTGCCCATCAGGAGGATGGTGCCAAACTTTTTTTGGTGGTGCCCAGCAACAGGACAAGGTGCAATGGCATAAAATAAAACACAAGAAGTTCCACTTGAAGAGGAATTTCTTTGCACTGAGGGTGGCAGAGCACTGGAACAGCTGCCCAGGGAGGTCACGGATTCTCCCTCTCTGGAGACATTCAAACCCCACCTGGAGGTGTCCCTGTGTCACCTGCTTGAGGTGACTCTGGACCTGTAGGGTTTTGGGCTGGATGATCTCCACAGGTCCTTTCCAATCCCATCTATTCTGTGATTCTGTGAAACACACTTTTGAAGGATATAATTATTTTTTCCTCACTGTAAATGATATCATAGGCAATTTAGAACTTTGTTCTCTTCCTTTTTAAGTGTTCGTCTGCTGTAAGAAAACCGTAAATTTGGAGATCGATTTAAGAAATGTGCACAGAAACCATCATGCAAATTGTTAAATTTTGAAAGATCAAGTACAAAAAGAAAGTTTGTAAAAAGAACCCCCACAACTTCCACATAATCTTTCATTTGATTCCACATGCATATTTAATACAGGTGTGTGCTTCAACATCTTAATCTTATATCAGTGTTTCTGCACAAATCCCTCTTCATTCACAGCAAAGGCAGTTTACAGGGAGGGGAAATTCAGTGTGTTTTTAACTTCATAAATCTACTTAGAGTCCTAAATTTCATTTAAGCCCTTCACTGGCAAGAAATCTTATAGACTGAAGGTATTTTATTTTACTGGTGAATTCAAGTCTTATGTTGAATGACTTTTTCCTAAACTAGAGCTGCAGCGTAAAAGGAGGGATTATCCATTATCCCTACCTATTTTTATCACAAAGAGACCATATCTCCATCCACAATAGGTACAGAGACAAAAATCCAAGTTGCCCTCACATAACTTCACCTACAAAAACACTGCTTGTAGCATAGTTGTATGTGAAAATGATATTAAAAAAATAAGAATCTCTGCAATTCATATAATAATTTACAGCACACACTGTTGTCACAACTTAAAAAGTGACTGAAAATTGCCTTGGAAATTATGGCTAATGGATTATAATAGTCTTTGTCACAAATTATCCTGAGTAGTTTTGGTTAAGCATCATGTAGCTTTATATAACATTATAGTGCATTAATATGCTATTTCATCAAACTGCTCAAAATGCTCTATTAATCTTAATGGACCCAAAGAAAGAGATCTCCTAAGAACTTTGGTAACATCTCTGTTAGTATAGGTGTACTGGTTTTGGCTTGAATGGAGTTAATTTTCTTCACAGTAGCTACCACAGGGCTGAGTTTTGGATTTGTGCTGGAAACAGTGCTGATAATTCAGGGATGTTGGATGACTATTTAGCCCAAGAAGATAGACCTTATCACATAAATATCTACTTGACAGAGAAGAAGAGTTAATATTTGTCAAAAAAACCACCCCACATCAAGCCTGGACTGAGCTATCTATACTCAAATTCTAGAATTTTCTACTTCCCCACAGAACCCCAAGAAAGATCAAATTTTCAAAACAGATATTGCAAATGTACTAAGCAAAGACTTCAGGGTGAAGAAAGACACAGGAAAAGGAACAGTCAAATTGCCTTATGTAAGTTCCTGCATTCTCTTTGGGTAAAACACAATCATGAAGAGTTACTACAGCTAAACATTTTTCAGTCACTAGAAAAATTTAAATGGGAAAGTAACTTCATGTTGCACAATGTTGAAATAGCCAGCAACATGCAAAGAAACATCTACAGAGACCCAATTTTTTTTGTGTGTGCTTGTATGAAGAATTTGAACAACATTCAACATGCTGCCATTATGTGAGAATCTCCTGATTGCTGTAACTCTGCAACAGAAAACAGGATTTGTATACAAGTAATGGCAAGCTACTCCCTGGAAAAAGGAAATGGTACTTACAAGTGGACTTGTTAACACCAAGAAATATGGGATGCCTGCTGTGCAAACTTATTTAAGAGCACTGCATTGTACAAAATTCTAGTTGAAGTGCTCCAGCTAGAAAAGGAACATTTTTTTACCAAAAACTTTCCTTTGACTAGAGAAATGCTTAGTATCATCCCCATATTATTTAACTTAAATAAATATGCACTATCATGCATTTACATAAAGTAGGAAACACTGATTATCTTAAAATGATCTTAGACCACTTGCTAGCATGCAAAGTCAATTGAGTTACAGATTTGAGCTCTTAACATTTTTCTCATTCAAACTCTTCATATGGCTTGAGAGGGAAAAACAGTGCCGGGTTTTGGGAACAGTCTTCTAGTTCTGGTAAGACATGTCCCTCTGCAGTTTCATGAATTCACCAGGAACAAAGAAAGGGTGGCTGCTGGGGGCAGGGGAAGATGGAAGGGAGAGAAGGGGGAAAAAAAACCAAAACAAAACAAAAAACAAAAGCACAAATTGTCCTACAGTCAGAAGAATTCTGCATGCCAGTCTGAGGATTAAATCAGAAGTTGTTCTAACTGCCATCCTTACCAAACTTAATGGTGTTCTGCACATTTTACAGGTATTAATCTGATCAGATGTACACAACCCGTGCTTTCAAAACCTGCACCTCAACTTTAGTACCATTTTAATCTGCTACAGGTAACATGCTCCAAGATTAAAACAAAGAGCATATTACATTTACAGCAAGAGCATCTGCTGGAAGTGCATTGAAGAACAACAGATGTTACTGTACCAAATAACTATCAGTCTTAAACTGATCCAACGGCACTGACAAGGCATTCAAAATGCAGCTGGACAAGGAAAGACCCTCCTATCCCAAAGCTATTCACAGAACTCTGTGTGATTTAGCAAAATAATCTCGAAATCTCTGGACATCTCAGCAAACCCTACCTTTAAAAAGCCATTTAGATTCATCACACCATTCTGTCTAGCAGTAAAGGATTTATGTTGTTTACTTGTCTTTGTGTAGCTGCAGGATTTTATGTATCCCAGTATCCAACAGTGCAGATACTGGCAGCAAAAAAAAAAAAAAAA
>VZTJ01003630.1:713456-736101 GCA_013397795.1 Orthonyx spaldingii
TTTTTTGCAAGCTTGGCACTTCACTTGCATGTTGGGTGTAAAATTTCATGTATTTCTCCTTCCTGTATTTTCTTCTTGTATTTCCTCTTGCATTTCTCTGGCAGTGTTCTGTGCTCTTTAAAAAAAAAATCTGCTTTTTGTTCACCAGAAAAATAGGGTATAAAGTTTTAGAATTGGTGAACAATCTCACAAATGGAAATGCACTGAAGAAAAAAAACTACTGGGAAAGAAGCAGGTTCTATTTTCATCTTCCAGAACAGCATCAACAACAGCAAGGAGAAAATAAACTCAATCTTGCAGATCTATTGCCTCACACACAAACACAAACAGGGCATAGTTTTAATCCTTGCACCTCGTCCATCAGCCCCTTTTATCTGTGGCTTTTCAATACAGCAACGCAAACCTAATGACAAAGTGATCTTAAAAGCTAGAATCAATTTGCACTGCAGTCACAGCTGTCAGAAAGATAGGGAGAGAAGTTAGATCTGATAAGCAAAATTAAAAGTAACATCAGTTAGACCCACAGGTAGATACACTGGGTAGATTGCTAGCAATGCCACTGCAATCTGTGTGCACTTGGTTTATTAACAGCATTTCATTTATGAAAGACGAAGGAGCATGACACAAGATTTATCCTGAAGCAAGGCTTCATCAAGTGTGAAAGATGGGGATTCAGCACCACAAGATAAATGAGCACTCTTCCTAATACTGGGAAAGGGAAGGAGTCCTGATAGCTCCAGGTGAAGCAAGGACCATTCTTAACGCTTACTTCACTTGTATTAATAAGTCTTCAACACAAATGACATATATTACAAATAAGAAGTCTAACTACGCAAGGAACCAAGTCAGGAATATTTCAGTCTGCAAAATACCCCGCCTTCCAAGCTTTGTTTGTGTGTCTCATATGAAAGAGATGAAATGAATTTTAAAAAGACAGAAACATACTCATGCACTCAGAGATTCTCATGCATTTGGAATTAAGAACATTTGTAACCATTCCACTTGGATTTAGAGTTTCTAAAGTTTGGTCCCTGGGAAGGGAGATTCAGAAGCTAAAGCAAACATTATTTTCAAAACCAATATTTAATGAGTATCATGCTTAGTTCTTTTGCCTAGACTTTTCACATTGGCTAAAAATTTACAGAAACAAGATTTCCAGTGAAGATCGTGAGGCGATTATGCATTGAAGCATGTGTATCATATTGCTAATATTAATTCCAGATCAATCTAACTACACCAATCAGCACCACAATATGAGGGACACAATTTACCTCAGAGTATCAGCAGAATTTTATATCTTTGTTCTCCCACCTCTAGCTCCACAGCTGGGTCACTCCTTGCCCACACTGTGGTTCCAGGCTTGAAGCAAACAGATGTGCCAGACAAGCAGATGTCCCGGAAACCTTGGCTGTAAATACCAGCTCTTCCCTATCCTAAGCCCAAATGAAGCGGCATTATGTCCTTCCCAGGCAAGGAAGAAGTTCAGAGGTGCAAATGAAAGCAGTCCCTGACTGTGTGTAAATGGCCATATCCACCCAGCATATCCACCCAAAAATGGCAGAGCCTGTAATTTTCAATTAATAGGGGTTTTTTGTTTGGTTTTATTATTCCAGTTGCCCTTACCAGTCACAACTCACCCGAGCTACAAACAGTACTAAGAAATAGAATCAGCAACTTCAGGGAAGTATTTCTAAAGAGTAAAAGAAGACCCAAGTAAGTGTTCATATTCCACTTGAATACAATATCTTATTATAATTCCTTCATATTCTGAATAGAAAATCTAGAATCTAGATTTTGTGTATGTGCACTGCTATGATGTAACTATTTAGTATTAGAGAAAACCTTATTACTTATAAGGCTGTTATGAAAATCTGCCAAGACTCCAATGAAGGTGAAGCTGCTGAGTACAGGTGGAACACAAGGAGTCAGAATTGCAAAGAATCCCAGTTTATGTTTTAAAATAACATTAATTTTTGGTATAAAACCCATATCAAAGTTACAGCATAGAGAAGCATAGTTCTTATTGCCAAAGGGAGCTTGGGACTGTGACAACAAATTTTAGGACACTGGATTTTAAACTGAAGGCACTCCTATCATGAAACAATCATTCTATCCTGGGAGTTATAAAAACCACCTAAACAATGTAAGGCCATAAAATGTTCGACCTCTTTCCCACAAGCCAATAAATCAGGGTGCCAAAGAAGCACAACACTATCAAACTGATGAAACCATGAGGCTGATGAGAAGGCCTCCAAAGTCAACTGGGAAGAATTTCATTTCAAATTTCCAGGGGGAATTTCTGATTCCAGATAGACTGAATTTCTACTCAACATTTCTCTGTGGCGATCATTACTTTTAATTACTTCTGACATTTTGTCTATCACACTGGATCCCTGGAGAAAAGTAATGAGGCTCCTCATGTGAAAGGTGAAAAGAACGAAGATCACATTAAGATGCCTGAAATAAATTAACCACATGATCTTATAACCATAAAACCCCAGAAAGGATCCCATTACACCACTTGCAACTACCAGTGTGACCACAAAAATCTCCTCATTAGCTATAAAAGCTAACTGGCAACAGCTTAATTCTGGCATTTCAGTTTCATTAGTTGATTGTGTGTGCTTGTTCCAGATTTAATGTCAGCAATTGTCTGATAAGAATGATCATGTCAGTGTCTGCCAATCAATGAGGGCTACTTACCTGAGGAGCTGAGCACAATCATTTCCTGTTTCCTTTTGAGTGCTTGGGAAAGCAGTTTGGTAAAGTTATCTTTAACCTTTTCCTGAAGGTCATGCTTGTACCGTAATAAAACTTACTCAGCTTTTTGCAAAGAATACACCAATCAGCTCAAATCAAAAGCATTGGAAAGTACAAATTACATTCTCTCTCCTCCTGGCTTACTGGGAGGTGCACTGTCTGAAAGCCTCAAGGAAAATTAAGCAAAGAAGTCCAACAGTTTGTATTGTTGTATCTTAATAGAATTTTACAACAGCAAGAAATGCCTCAGAAATACAACAAAGGAGAAAAGCTAATTGGCAGCAGATTAGAAAATATATTTTCACATTCAACAAAATAAGTACAAGATAATTTATTATTATATTCAAAGCTATAACTCAATGCCTATAAAGGCAGAAGACTGCAAAAAATAATTTAAAATACTTTCCTCTGAGAAATACTGTTTTATGAGCTACTAATGTATCAATATATTTTATAAAAAACACTGATACATTAAAATAGTCTATTTTCTCCCTATTTCTACATATAATGCATTTACTAGGCAACGTTTCAGATATATGCAGCCACCTATATATATAAAGTAGCATAAAATAAGCAAATATGTACTCAATTTTCTTCTTTATGCGTTAAATTGTCTACCTTCTCTTGGTAATATTCACACAAGACCTCGTTTCTAAGGTGCATAAACACACAGCTACAGGTAACATTTCGAGCACTTCTACTCACTGGCAAATTGAGTTCAGCCTTGTCCCAGAAATGGTAAAAGATGGTCAAGAAATAAAATGTTACAGCAAATACCATCATATTTCTAGATGACAAAAGCTTTAGAATTCCAAGAGTGCCAAGTTCATTTTCTGTGATCTTTTAACACCTTTTACCATTCCTAAGTTTCTTTAGCAGAACTCCTGTGGATCTTTTTGTCAGAAAAATACATTAAGCAAATTAACTGATTACATTTCTCCTGGGGCCACGAGTTACACCACATATTATAATGAGGTGATTATGTTGCCACTTTATAACTGCTGGACTTTGCATTAAGTGTTATTTGACATATGCTTTTATAAAATGAATTAAAATAACAGGCAGTAGAACAGTGGTGACTTCACATTCTAATTGTGACTGCAGCTCTCTCATTGGTACCCAGTACTACAGCACACACATTTTTGAGATAAGTTGTGTTCCAGCTGTCAGACATAAAAGATAACTTGTCAACAAATTTGGATGAGTAATTAATACCATAGAGACAAACGTGAACTAAAATTCCAAGATATTTTATATCTTCCTTTCTTATTCCCTCATGTTGTCAATGGGCATTTGAACTAAATGTTTAGAAGTAATTACCCAGCCATTACTGGAAGCAGTTTACAAAAACCTATACAGAGTCCATAACTATAGGAATAAATTAATTTAAAAAAAAATCGGAGGAATTATTCTGCAAATTCTCAGGTAGAAGGCCAGCAGAGAACTGCAGAGTAATTTTACTATAAAACCAGAAATGCATAAAAGGTTTGGGTCTGTATAACCAGCTCTGACCATGAAAAAAATAAACCCATAATTTTGTCTGCCACATTCAGCAGAAGAACCAAACTCAGTAATAAGGTTTGAGTACATAAGCACAAAAATCAGGGGTTTATTCTAAAATGCATCTGTTTCCCTCCAGCAGTCTTGAATTACAACAAAAAAGACACATATATAAACATAAAAGATCGGCAAACAGGAAGGAAATAAGTCATTGGGACTATATTTCAATTTAATCTCATGTTTAGCAATTGCTGCAGTACTCATCAGATGTGTTACAGTAGTCAGAACTGGTACACCCATAAGCCATGATTTTGCAAAAATTCCCTTTCAAGATCTTTACTGAAACTAAATACAAAATCTTACTGACTTTACACTGACACAAACACATCTTCTGGGTTAGCAAGCACAGTTCTTTGTTGCACTAACTCATATTTACACTGCCCTTAAATCTCACCTTGAGGAAAGAAGGAGCAGCTATTTCAAGACTAACGAGTACCGTTGTTATTGAATGTGCTAGGATATTTATTACAATGTCTCATCACACATAACTGTGCAAAGCAATTAGTATTTTTGTCATCTGCAGTTATTGAACTTCACATTCACCATCAAAGAAGCCCATGCTTAACTTTAAACTGGTTTTAAATACTTCTTTTTGAAAACAAAGAGCTTTTCTTAATTTTTCTTTTTAAGTTTTAGACAGTTGGGAACTGCATTTTATTTAATAAGCTGCCCCTTGGTGTGACTTCTAAAACATGTAATCTGAGAAAATAAAAGACATGAAATAGACCTTTTGGGCTTTCATATATTATTATCTATGTGTGAAAGCATGAAGAGCATTAGGCCTCTTCATCTTTGAGAATTGTCATTAAGAGATGCACTCTTCAGAAGAAAGCAAGAACAAAAGCAAGACCATGTCCTAGTTACTACAAAGTATATCACCTCAAGATGTGTAATAGCAGTTAATAAGAGCAGACAGAAACGCTGCAATATAGTTTATTTAGTATAAATAAATATCTAAGTGATTTGATGGGAAAAAAAGGATCAACTGTCTCCATTCTCTAGACCTTCCTCTTATAGAACAGGCTTTCAGAAAAAGCGTTCTTATTGAGCTATATTTCAAAATCAGAGGAGTCCTTACTCTCCTAATTGCAATTTAAGATAAAGAAAATATCAGAAATAACACACTCATCTGTAAAGACACTGTAAACCACAAGGTGCTTTATCCAATGGTAAACTGTTATGTTATGATTTGTGCTCCCAACATAGGAAATGGCAGAGTCATAAATCATCATGAAATTGCCTGGGTTGGAAGGGACCATCAAGTTCCAACCCCCTGCCACTAGACCAGGTTGCTCAGAGCTCCATCCAACCTGACCTTGAACATTTCTAGGGATGGGGCAGCCACAACTTCTCTGGGCAACCTGTTCCAGAGCCTCACCACCCTCAGAGAAAAGAATTTGTTCCTGATAGCCAACCTAAATCTGCTGTCTTTCACTTTAAATGGAATCATTTTAATGGTAGTTCCTGAATACAAATATTCTCATTAAATAGTTGTGGGTTTTGGTTTTTTTTTTTTCTGACAATGGATTATTGGTCAGTGGGAGCAGTGTGGCTTTACTGACTCTTGCTTTCTCTCAACTGGCAAGATGCGATTCTGCCATTTTGTAGAAATAACATATAGCTGGTGCTATAGTGATTAATGGGAAAGGGACTATCTCTGTTCTGATGCTTGATGTATCCTTCTAAATGCACTTCTAAATGCACAAAGCTCCACTCTGTTCACTGAGAACTGCTGTCCTTTCACAGCAGAGAAAATAAGATCACCATCTGTTTCTTTGCAAATACTTTATCTAGAGAGATTGTTGTAAAAGCAAAGTAAATTCTGAGAATAAAATAGGAAAAATGTAATTTGAAGTTGTCACAATACAAATAAATAGAAGATGAAGATGGACGATGGTGGGTGGTCTGGAAGCCTGTCTAAAACCATATGGGCCTGATCTAAGACCTAAGACATAAATTAGAAGTTTCAGGTTTCCTAAAGAGATTTCAGTTGCAAGGACCTATGTAAATCATTAAGACTGAAGAAACAGAGTCTTATTGTTACCACTGCTTATGGGTTTTTTTAGTTATTTATGAGTGTGGAAGTCTGTTATTTAAACATTGTGACATTTATAAATGCATTGTATGTTACCATAAACTCCAATTTATGGCAAAACAAACTGCTTCAAGCTGTGCTGGATGTAGCAAATGGAAGCTGCAGGTGTCTGAGGAGTAAATGGATGCCAGCTTGTTAGCTGAGGTAAGAGGATGAGGCAATGAGCACGGTGAACTTGCATAATGAAGAGCCGGTTTCAGGAAAGGCTGAAATTCTGCAGGCAAATGAGAAAAAGAAGCAGAAGCAAAGTTAAATTTTGTTTCTTTAGAGGGTCTGGACACATTAAGGTAAAGCAGGAGCTTATGGTATGTAGCTGGATTTATGGAGGTGCTGAAGGAGGATCACTAGAACTGTTGAACAATTAGGCAGAAGCCAAACACCTTAGAACTATGTGGAGGTGGTCTGGGCAGCAGACAATGAGGATTCATGGATAACCACCAGTATCAGATTGCCAGACCACCAAAGCAGAACATTTTCAGCGCCCTTTTAAGCAGACAGAAAAAGGGGAAATGCTAACAATAGACTAATTAGTATACTAACAATCATTTTAGCATGATGGCTGGAACGCTCTTTCCCCAATTAACTCTTCAAAAGGAGTTGCTGTTTCTGTTTCTTCTTGCCCCCATAACACCACTTACTTTGTATGAAAATGAGCACTTGTGTGGCTGCACGCTGAATACCAGGGAACTAATTCAGCTGAAGAGCAACTTTGCATTCCATTCACAATCTCACCTCATAAACACTCCCTCTAACTCAAGACAAGGTGTTATGCAGGGCTAGAGAGCCCGAGGCAGCAACCATTTCCACGAGGCATGAATATAGTGAACAAGTGGGTGTGTAATGATTTGAAAAAAAGCCAAAAACTCTGAAGGAGTCACACCTCCTCTGCTATCCAATAAAGCTGGCACAGACTGTGCCTTCTTCAGGACTGAAGCAGAAGTGACCATAGATATTCAGTAATTGCCATTTCTGCCAAATATTATTCACAACACAAGTGTGCTGAAAATTAAGTAGAAAATTATCATAATGAGATTCAAGGACCTATCCACAATCACCTTTAGAGGATTCTAATCCTCTAAATTCTTTTAGAATTTAGAGCCCTCCAATTCTTTTTGTTTTACACCTGTCTGTGTGTAAATCATGGACCAAATGTAAATGAGAACTTCCATGCAGCAAGAGGTGCTGGGTTTAGTAGGGAAAATTACATTTCCCACTTAAAATACTATCCTTTTAAATATAGTGCAATCATAAATCTTTGTTTCAAACTTGTTTGATCTTATACATCTGGTAATCTCCACTATAAAAGGTGGGAGCAATTTTCAGATACAAGAGCCTGTTTTACTACCCTTCCATTAACATTCCACCATTTGCACAGCTCTCTTCACAGGATCTTTGAAGCTGGTATTATGAACAGTTGGAAGAAATAAATGCAAAACAAGCTCTGTCTTTGGCTCTTGCACAGCCAAGTCACAGAAACCCAGAAGCTCACAGTTCAATCTTATCAGATTTTCACCACAGGTGAAACGTGTTCCTTCCTCTTGCTTTACTTTTTAGTTGTGAACTCTATCATAC
Organism: Orthonyx spaldingii; assembly: GCA_013397795.1. Classification (NCBI taxonomy): domain Eukaryota; kingdom Metazoa; phylum Chordata; class Aves; order Passeriformes; family Orthonychidae; genus Orthonyx; species Orthonyx spaldingii. Next base: position 721,444 of record VZTJ01003630.1, read on the forward strand.
GTGCAGTGCCAAAACCTGTAACTACCAGGAGACAAAAAGATCTTGGCACCATTCTTTAGAATTCCACTCTTCCATCCATGTGAGTTTTTAATGAAAGATTTCATCGGTGGCAAGATATTACAGGAACTCTAATGCAACCTTAAGAAAAAGGAAGAAAAACTCAATTTGTTTACAAAGGAAATTAGACCTTAGTTCAAATACATGTACTCTACCCCACTTGGACTAAAAGCTAAAGTCTAAGCTGACAATTTCTTTGAGAGAAATTAATGTTATCTTTACCACGTGGCCGTTAACCATTCAGCATTGGTGACTGGAACCCTCCCAAACTTTTGTTGCACATAGTGTCAGCTATAACACAAGTTCATATAATGGAAGTGCTCTCTTGTTCTACAAGAGCAGATAGTGCTCACAAGTTATATCTATTTATTTACACACTTCACTGTCCTTGCCACTTGTCACAGTGACTGAAAAGTATCACTGAATTTGGCATTAACACTCCAGTGAATTACATCACTGTGTTCTCATTTATAACTGACAAAAAAAGTGACGCAGAGAAATACAAAATGCAGGGCCTAAAACTAAATTCCTAAATTCTTATGTTGTCAACTGGGCATCAACAGAATGATCACCTGCAGTTCTAGTTTGCTGAAATGCAACCTGACAGGCACCTCACCTTCTCCTTCCCAGCCCCAACCCAAACAACTCCCAGACCATTTAAAATGATCAGGTTTCCAGTTACAGAGACTAATTTCGATTATTTAAATTTTCAAGTGCTGACCAAAGCACCTCAAACATTATAAGTAGGCAGTGTATATTATTGAATTAGTGGCATGACACAGCCCTTCTCGGAATGAAGGATGCAGACGAATTAGCGGCTCTGTGATTAAGAGCACGGAAGGAAGACCAAGAGAGAGGTCCCAGAATAGTAAGTCCAAGCTGGAAATGATCTGTCCTGTCCTGGAAGCAGTCTAGCCACATTAGCATGCTGCTGTGCTGTGCCAATAAACCTTTTGAAGTTAGAATGCCCTGAGTGTAACTGGATAAAATAAAGCGACTCAACTGGGGTCGGGAATCGACAAGTCTTAAATCTTGCATTTCAGAACGTTCTGTTCCAGAGCTGAAACAAGCAGCTTAATTCCTCCTCTGTCTGACATTAGTTCTAGTAAAGCTTTTCTGTGATTGAATCTGGCTGTGCTGCTATGCCTATATCCCAGACAGGATCCAGTTATTGCTAAGCTTCCTCAGTGTGAAAAGAGATCAGATGCAGTCTCTGACTTCAGGATTTCTAGAAAAGTTTCTAGGAAGAAATTCCCTTGGAAAAGAATGCCATCAAAATAAAAAAGAAAAAAAAAAAAAAGAAAAAAAAGAAAAAAAGTTTTTAGTTTCTCACAGTATCAAAGGCAAAAAAACGGAACCCCCTCCCCAAAAAACACATGAACAAACAAACGAACAAACAAAACCTGAAGAGCAATAGCTTTTTTGGACTCTGTATTTTCTTACAGACCCCAGCAAACTAAGCACCACAAATCAGAGCTCTGGGTTTGTAGCTAAACTTTTGTAAGCCTCTACTGAAGCTAAATAGAGTAATTCTCAGAATTTTTCATTTCAGTTGTACTTAATGTAGCCCTACTACTCAGATGTGGTCAAACCATATCACATCTACAAGTCCTTCCTCGGTGTCACTCATTATCCTCAACTGCAGCGCAATATGTGGTCAAAATCACTAAATGTGCTCACTCTCCTCATTTTGGTGCAGATCCTGGCTTCTCTTCTGAGACAGGAGGCTCTCTTAGCACCTCTGCTTGTGTCCAGCATTCTGCCCTCCCCAAACTGTGGGTGTCCAGTCCCTGTTAAACAACCTGGCAGTCAGTTTTGTCAGAATGCCTCTTGTCAAAACGCTAGCTGAACCCTCAGCTGGTCACTGGCCCACTTGGCAAAGCTGTTGTCTTCCTTGGCCAGCTTCTTCCCTATATCCACTGTGGAGCCCAAGTGGGCCTATTCAAATAGCAATGAGCATTTTTAATTTCTTCACTGGCTCTGGCCAGGTCCTGCCTGTCATAAACAATGCCCATGCAAACAGTGACCATCACAGGAAAAGATTAGAAGCAACACACAGGCACAAAATAACCAGGTAAACCTGGTCATTTTTGGTTATTGCGGTATTTCATAAAACTAATTCAAAAAATCTTCTTTGCTTTTAAGGCTTTGGTTATCCACAAGGTTAAAAAAATGGCAAAAATCCGATACTGTTATTCTATTACAGAAAAGTCAGGCAGCTTTGTGTGCCCTGGAATAAAGGAAGACATAAAACTTCTACATAAACTCCTGGGATGCTATAAAACAACGAGTTTTCAATTTCTGACCCTGAACACTGTCAGTAAGCATGCCCGGCTTGTTCAGCCTATAAATTTTCAAGGCTATTTTGAAAGTGAAGAACAAAAAAAAAAAAAAAAAACGAAAACCTTCTTCTCATGAGAAAAAACTCATTCATATCAATAAGGAAGGATTTTTTTTTTTTTTTTTTTACTCATCAAGATATTATTACTGATACAACTTAAAAAGNATTTAAATAAGGAAGGATGTTTTTTTTTTTTTTTTTACTCATCCAGATATTATTACTGATACAACTTAAAAAGTTAAATAGGCTAAGGCATTATACATATTGTATTTTTAATACATTTAAAATTCAGTTTGATTAAAGTCCAGCATGCAGCATTTTAGGATCCAGCCATAACTTCTCTGGTAGTTTTGAAAGATGTTGCTAGATATGAGCTATGGAACCAATTAGAGCTCCAGCTCAGTCTAAGGAAAAATGAGCCTCCAAAAATAGAATACTTGTATCACATAAAAGAAAAAGCAGATATACCCATAAACCCAAACTAGAACACCAACATGAAATGAAGCTGGATTTTCAAGGAAATGTGATAAAGGCGAATGAAATACCTGCAAATACACTGTGCAGCGGGTTTTATGGTGAACATTTCAATTATCCAACATAGGTATGCCAGTGACTTCTTACAGATACACCTGAACTACCTGGTACCAGTATAAAGAAGAAATTAAATATCTCTCTCAACTCCTCTTCTCTCCTTTAGGGACTCAAACCATTAAAATAATTTACATACACAGGCTCTCCGCTTATATGCAGCCCCTTTGAATGAAGAAAGGACAGCAGAAAAGAGGGCAAAAAGACAATCAAAATGTGGGTTTTGCTGTTTCTGAAAATATAACAATGTGATGGTGCTAGAGTGAACACAAGGGAAAAAAATTAAAAATGGTGATCTGAATGCCTCTGGATGGAATGATTATTCTCAGTGCAGCTACCTATGAGATCACTTCCCTCAGAGTTATGAAATGCTATGCTGCACGTTTTACTTTCATCAATTGTAGCACTCCAGCATTCTACAAAGAATGAAGAATCATTGATGTTATAATCTCTACTTATTTTTCTTTTAGCATTTTTAATCCTTTTCAGCCTCTTTTGAGGTACAGCTTCCTTCCAGCTCACAAAGAGGGCTAATGACATTGACTGCTCATGAGGGCATTTGTAACAAAACCTTTGCAAAAGAATTCCAGTGCTTTTGAAATAATTCAAAATTTTTCAGGAGACGAAACTGAACTAGCTTCATCCTCCACCCCCCCTTCCAATGAAACTGAAAAAAAAAAAATACACACACACACGTGGCTTTCTCCAACATTATAAAGCAAAATCTCTTGCTTGTCTTTGTGTTGATCAGTGACAATGAAAAACCCCTGCACCAAGTTGGAATCAAGTCAAAATGCCCTTTCTGGCTTATTAATGAAATCCTCCTTATGTACAAAAGGCATTTACTCACCACCTTAATAGTCACACTGCAAGTAGATGTTATCTGGCTAGAGATTCATTTATTTCAATGAGAAACTAATCTCTTTTGTGGGATTCATATAAAGGATTTGAGCTGAAAAATAACTAAAGGAATTGTTTACCTGCAGTAGGTAAAAATACCTTTGGAAATGCCATCTATGGATATTGACTACTGAATCATGAAGCATTAACCTGGCACACTTAAATGAGTTCATGCTGTAAAAGCATGAGTCTACGCTTTAGACCAGCACAGAACAAAATGAAGACAAAGTTAAAATTAGATTCCAACCACACTCAGAGAAATGAAGGGAAAATTGTAAAAAACATTTTTAGAGAATGGGTTTGGAAATGTATGTAAAAAGCTTCTGTGCTTGAAGCCTTGCAAATTGCATTTGAAGGGAGTGACCTGACATAAGATTGGCAATGGATGCAACTGGAGCTTTAATTGACTAAGCTCGGACATCTGTCTGGACTGCCAATCCTCCTAACAACAAGACTGATAGATGCAAGCTAATCGCCAATTAGAGGGAGTTCTTTCACTTCCAGGCTGGGCTGGAGAAGTTGGATGAACTTGCACGGAGGTGGATAAAGAGAGTGTGCAGGAGGAGAGAGAGATTTCTGTCTGCTTCTTTCCAGAGACCAGGAGATCTTCTGAGGCTGAATTCATAGAGCAAAGCAGCACAATAATGAAGGAAAAGGAGAAATGCTGGCTCCACAGCTGCGTGACAAACCTCCATCTCGTCTTAAGGCACTCTGAAGCAATACCCAGTTTGGCTTTACTTACACAGTCATTAGCATCCCTTTCCTTCTGGAATCCAAAGTATTGCAGCATTACATAATGTGACTGCATTAGCTGTCTGCTTTTCTTCCTCCCCCAAAGGCAAATGCATTATCTAGTCCTTGTATCTCTTCCACATCCTGCTTAACAGGTTACTATCTATAATAAAAATCATTAGGATTCCTTTTGCTCTTAAGATGTTAAAACTCTTTCTGGACTGTCCTTGCTGGATGCTGGTTAAAGATTATGTTCTCATTTTCTCTATTAATTTTCTACCATTGCTAGCTTTGGATACATAGCCTGTAGGGAAAAAAAAAAAAAATATTTTTCTTCTTAGTTTAGCAACTGATTTTTTTTTTTTATTTTCACTGGCCCAGACTTTTAAAAATCATAGAACCATAGAATCATGCAATATGCTGAGTTGGAAGGCACCTATCACGATCATCAAGTCCAACTCCTGGCCTCGTGCAGGACACCCCAAGAATCCCACCATGATGATGAATCTTGTCTCTTCTCTCCCCTTGCCCTCCTCCAGACTGAGGGATTGTGTCTTTGTGAACACAGACTGTGGGTTTTATAGTTTAGTGTTACTGATATTTGGGATTCACGTGTAATGCCACCATGATACACCATAAGAGCTCTTTAATGAATTATAGTTATATTCAGGACACAATAGTGCAGTGAATTTATTCTCTCTTCACTATTAAAAGTTTGTTCTGTTCAAGACACGTGGTAGTTTCTTTAAATACTCCTTCTGTAATTACATCTGCACAAGTACTTTGATTTGGATTTATGTACTTGTAGAGCAAAATTGTTAAGAAATGTGGTGGCTTTTGGGAGCAAATACTTGTTTCAGTTCTTGTTTACATTTCCATTCTAGCCCTCATATTGTCAGGAAACTGCTCATGGAGGCAGCAGTTGAGGTTATAACAAGAGTTGCCAGGTTTGAGAAAGACTAACTGGCAGCACAAAACCTCCAGCATGGCATAGACAGATCTACCACCTAACAGTGCAGTGCTTTTTCCCCCAGCAAACCCTAAATGGCTTCTGGTGTGACCTAGTAGCATGCAGCAGACATTAACAGGTACATCATACTGAATTATCCCTAATAAGCTTCTAAGATAATCTATTTCTAATTTGCCTATGACTTGAAGACATATATTAACCATACCCAGAATAAAAAGAAAAGGTTTAGGATGCCTCACGAGATGCTTTGCCACTGACCATTGGAGCTCTGCCTTTTCCAGGACCAAATGCTTCTTAGGCGTCTCTGCACAGCCAAGGTTCTCGGCTCATTACTAAAATAAGCATTATTTAAAACATCTGAATTCATTATGCAGTGCTTAATAGGAAAGCAGTACCTTTGGGGACAGGGAAAGGGAAGGGAGGAAGTAAAAGAACTTAGGCTTGCATTTTTATATCTCAGTGGTCAGGGAAGTCTCCACCCACCTAAAAAGCCCAGGAAGTGACTTCCAGATATTTATGTCTGGACCAAATAAATCCTGTCTCTGGCAGACCAACATTCTGCAGTGGAAGCTGACTGTGCTGCTGTTGGCTGGTAATGGAAATGCCAGAAATACCTGAAGTCCCAAGGGTTAAATCATTTCTGTAACAATAATGATCAAGCCATTAAATGTACATGAATGTTTAATTTCAGCTGCACTTAGTTCCAGTCTTAATTGTCAAAACCACTTTGCTAAAAATATGCAAATAAATTATCTATTCTCCTCATTTATGCAACATCTTCACCTCCAGGTTTAGGACAAGGAGTTACATCCACCAGGAAGCCATTTTAGTGACATGTTATGCCAATTTTGTCCACCATGCAGTAAGAACCAGGACTAAGAAGAGTTGTGACATTATCCATTCTCCTTCATCACCCTTTCTTTTTACTAAAATTTTCACAGTTTTCTCATGATCTATTGAGAGTAATTCCTCCACAATGACTTGGTTTTCTCATCAATGCTTTTTACTTGATCCAGGAAAAAACTCCACTGTCCAGCTTCAGGCTTTCAAAACATGCTCACATTCAGTGTGTGGGAATAACTCAGGGTTAAAACCTCATGTGTGGAGTGCAATTCACTTTAAACATAAAATACTTTTAATGGCACTATTGAAAGTGCCCCTAAGCATTCTCCAGAATGTATTAAGCCATTCAACGCATCCTGCAGTGCTAGAAACTCCATGTACTCTGGCCCAATGACTACTCCATGTGGATCTTTTATCTAGAAGAGCCATATAGCAATGAGAAACAGCAGTGACTGGCACATCACAATTAAAAAAAAAGAAAATATGACTTATATTTAAATAGCTTTCTTGGATTTTTTTAAGAAAAATGTCTGTTTTTCTGATAGGTTTACTTTGTCAGGATGAAAGACTTATGATGATATTACTTAAATATCTGGATGATTAAAACTAAGCAAATAAAGCTGGACAATCAACAGCTATTGGAGACAAAACTTTAAAAAGTAAACTTGAAGTGTACACTACAGCCAGTAGTAAAGAAAGGAGCAGAGGATGAAGTGACAGCACACCTAACCTTCAAGGCAGGCAAAATGCACACCTAATAGTTTTGCTTTTAGGCAAAAAGTCTTAATTCATTGAGCTACAAATCCATTTTCCAGTGTTGCCTGCTAGAGGCCACACAGTCAAAGAGCATTTTCACATCATTTTTTATAACTCAGCAGTGCAGCTGACTGCGACAATTTAGTGCATTTTTATAGTGCAAATGAAGTTATTTTTCTGTCATTGGGAAAATTTGAACTTTGCAAAGCCTAATTAAGAGACATTTATTACGTTTCATACAGCATGTTCAAAAAGACAAATTTTAAAATAACATACTGCTGCAGATGAGTATGACAACATAACCGAATCTTTTGCATGGAAGGTCTATTGTACACAATGTGGCTTTATTATATTTGAAGGATTGAATTTTATCAAGTGGAATGAGTAGCAAAAAATGGTTTTATTAGGCTGGCTTAGAAATATGATCAAATTTGGACTAATGACATCGAGGTCTAGCGTGTATCCTAAAAGGAAGATGAGAAGATCAGGCTCTTTCACCCTCATATCACCACACACACCTACTAAAGAAAACAGCAGGTGGGAGAATCTTCAAAAGGAACAATATTGATGAGAAAGGTGGAAAAAACCACAGCCCTAGAACATATTTGTGAATATATGAGTGTGAATGTTATGTCTAAGAAAATCTGTTTGTGCATTAATTCAGTGACAAACACTACAGGGAAGGTTTTTCTTCAGGAATATTGAACTTTTCACAGTTCCCTCTTTGTTAATATGTGTGTCTGACTATTACAAGGCAACACTACCACTATCTTTTTCTTTTCCATCTCGGAGAGAAAGTGAAATTAATTCAACAAAGAAACATACATTGCCGTGAACTAGTCCCTCATTTGTTTTCTAATGTTTCTCTAAAGTAAAGCAGCAACACAAAAAGATACTCCCAGGTTACCCAGTTAATGCGTTACTCCAAAGGAAATACTTCTGAGTATTTTCATGAAGTGAAAAATCAGTTCTTGGCCAAGCCAGTACACCTCAACATCTTAAGTTTTCAAGCTGTAAAACAACTGAACACTATTCACGCCTCTGTGCCCACACTAAGATATTCCAGGTGTTTAACATGCCTGGTGAAGAGGTTAACAAAAACAAAAGGTAGACTTGTCACAAGTTATTGTGTAACTTCAGAGAAAAAGTCAAAGGAGCTGCTATGAGCTCTGGTCTGAACAATCAGATTTTTTTTCCCCTTTTGTTAAGAGTTTTTGAGGTTTTGCAACACACACTGTGTTAAGTAAATGTAAATAATACCAGAAACCAACATTTTCTGGACGATGCAGTTTGTTACCATATAATCACTATTATTCAGAAGTCTAAATATAAAGACTCGATTCATAACTCTTAGTATCTATATTGTTATGTATTTTACTTGCAGTATTGTTGAAAAAAAATTGCATGTTCTCTGGAAGATGATAGAAATGAGCACTTCCTACGAAATGCAACTTACCTACTGCAACTCGAACAATGAATAGAATAAATACTCAAAATTGTATCAAACAGAAGCAAATTAAATAATGGAAACATTCCTAATTTCCTCCACTGGCATCACACACACTTATATTTGGGAAAGAAAGAAGAGATAGTAGAGGAAGAGAGGGAGGGAGGAAATTTCGAATAATCAGACATATGTCCCTTTCCCCCAATTTTGTTTTATATAGCCAGCAACAAACAGGAACTAAAAAGCTGTAAAAGTTACTTTAAAATGGCAATAACATTCTGATGACCAAACTAAAATCAAAGTAGCTCTTGTGTTGGATCCTACAAAGTGCAATTATAGGAGAATCCCTTTTTTCATTTTAGCTAGAGCTTAAGGACTTGAAAGTTCCACCACTTAATACTACTTATTATGTAGCTACATGTCTCTGTTGCTCAGTGAGAAGGTAACAGGGTCCTAGGGTCTGGATCCTGCTTGGCAATGCTCTTAGTCAAAAAGATCTTGATTAAAAAAACCCAAAAAACACTAAAAACAAAACCTTTCACTGAACCAGGGCTGGGAATCAGGCTCCAGTCACTAAACTCAAGTTACTGCTCTAAAACACTCTGGGAACTCTGTGCAGATGCTTCCAAGCACGTTAAACTGCATTTTATTGCACAGCATGTGGCTGCCTTGAATTTCACTTTGGTGTGTCCAACTTCCCCCTTTAACGTTACAGAACTTAGAACATCTTTATGTGACAAAGTATATGTTTAATCTCAGATATGTTTAATCCCAGAATTCTCTAGAGCTAAGCATGCATTTTAGCATTCCATTTTCTGATTTAAGATATATTGGCACAGAACGGGAGCAAGTGTAAAGGCAGACATTTATATGTTCCTAATCACAGGGAACATAAAGATATATGAACATGAAACAAAGCAAGAAAGGAGATGCCTTGCAAAATGGTGGCTTCCTCCTTTTCTCCACATATATTTATAATAAGAACATCAATCTCTCTCAGCAGATTATCTCCATCATCTTCTGCCTCCACACAGGTATGTCAGAAAGCCTTTCTTCTCAAAACATGAGCACGAAGCCCAAGGAAAAGGCTTTTTTTTTTTTTGACAGCACCTTCTTTACGTCCTACTTCTCTGCTTCTCCATATATGTGTGAATTTTCATATGCAACAGGCAATCATTTAGGTTGGGGAATTAAAAAGTTAACACAAGCCAATTGCCAGGAGCTGAAGTGCATATGTTTCCAAAAGCAAAAAAATAAACCAAATCAATGACAGTGGGCTGCATTACAAAAAGCAGTGCTATGAAGAACAAATTTTACTTAAGTGCAAGCAGCTGAAGCTCTGAATAAATTTGGATAGAACACCAGATAATTTTCTCTTGAAATCAAATAACCTTCATCAGCATGAAGCTGTTAAACACATCTTTAATTTCTACACAAAATCTCAGTAAAATTTCCAAGATTATTAATTTCTGAGTGAGCAACTGCTAGCTCCTCACATGCAGATCATTATTATTAAGCATGATATCCTTATAGCAAAGGCTAACAATTTTCTGCAGCAACTGAGCAAAGGTTATTTTTCACACCCTTCTGGATCCTACATGCATTTCCTTCCCACAGTAGATGGAGGAATTTCCAAAGCTGAAAGCTATTTTGAGCAGCTTCCAGAGCCTCTCTTTGTAACACCTTCTTAACTGTGATTTCCTAATCACTATGCAGAAGATTTCACTGCCTAATTAAAGGACTGGTGCAGTGATGAAGATAAAGAATACAGAGCAGGGCTGCAAGCTAATCTACAAGCAAAACACAGGAGCTACTTGTCAAGAGTAAGGGCATATTTTATCGACAGCTGTGTCCAATAAGGATGAGTTATATAGTGAAGGTTTCATATTAATGCATTTCAGTCTTTCCCATTACTTACTCGTTATACATACCTAGAGCATTTCCAATTCTCTCACTCTCCCTTCTCATTGTAATGCAATTAACATTTTAACCCCTCTGAAAATCCCTGTTTTTACATCATCTCAGACTTTTCCAGACAGTGCTCGACAGAGCCGTAGGTCTCAGCAGTTACGTCTTTGGCCTGTAAAATGCAGGTGGGGGTGTGTAAGTCTTGGTGATGAGCATATCTGCTGTTTGCATCTTTGAAACTTTCTTTTCCTTTATCTATCTCTGTCTTTCTCTCTCTCTCTATATGTGTTGAGGTATGTAAGTCTCTTTATACAATTGCCCACTGAAAGGATATCAGTAATGAAACAGGTACTGCTCGCTGTTACACACAGAAGACATTACCTGCTGTTATGTAAAACAACTATTTTTAAACAATGCGTGGTTACTGACTTCAGCATCAGCATTATGCTCCTTTGGACAACCATGGCTCAGCTCCCTTGAGAGCTGGACTGCCTCTGTTCAAGCCATCCGTTCCCCCCGTGGAATTCTGCCCATTTATAGCAGAACTATCACCTGGGAAAGACTGAACCTCTCCCATCCACATCACAGCTATATGGGAGCTCACCGCTGTCCAGTGAGGAGGAAAGAAGCAATAACCATAGAAGAATAATCTTATGGCCAAAACCGGCAGCCTTTTCTATCTCTACACTGTAATCAAAAAATATTAGATCAAAGTCCTCCTCATGGCTACTAATTGACCGTTCTTTATTCGGGGGCAATTAATTTGAGACACTTGGGACATGATCTGCAGACATAAGCACTCACAACAACAACACAAACACGGAGAATGCTGTTATCAGCACATAAACCTCTACACAATCATACCCTGGGAGTGTCAAAAGGAAGACCCAACTGATGCTTTTAAATTGCTGGACATAAATTGTCCATGCCTGGGTTTGCCTTATACAATTTAAGAATAATGTTAATATGGCTTCAAATCACAGAGGTGTTTTAAAACTGGATTTTCATATGGATATGTATTTTACAATACAATTCTCTTGCAACAAGAAAGCTCAGGTCTGCTTCTCTGCAAGAAATGAAGTGCTCATGATCTCTCCTCTCCTTCCTGAAGAAAATCTTTGAAGTTTTTCAGAGGGAACAAAGCTATCAGGACCCCAAGCACATCTCACCTCCTGGGGCTTTGTCTAGCTGGACTCAAAGCCAACACAAAGCACAGCTGGTGACCTTGGAGACAGCCACTGTGAAGAAAGCGAGAGGAAACCTCAGCTGGGACTGCTCCCCCTTCCCTTGGGAGCTGCTTTTTTGCTGAGCCTCTCACCCTACATCCCTGTCTGAGCTGTGCTGCTGCTGTGCCACAACCCTGACAGGGCCTGGCTGTGACTCCTGCTGAGCTGGACCAGCCTTGGCCCTCCTGGTTCCTACAGCCACAGCCCAGATCAGGACCCTTGACTGGATGTTCCCACCATCCCCAGGCCTGCCTGGCTTGCCCCAATGGCTGCTGTGGGACAGAGATGTCGTGGCTGAGAGCACTGCCCTGCCTGCTGTGCTGCCCCCAGCCCTGGGGCTGTGACCCAGTGGTGTCCCCCAACCCCAGCACTACCAGGCTGGATCCCAAGGCTCCCCCAGACCCTACTCCCCAGCCAACCTCCAGCTCTGTTGCTCTGCCCCACTACCACACCTACCCCAGGCTGCAAGTGATGCCATCCCAGCCCAGGGTTAGCAGTGGTCTCTGGTGGCACCTGGCACGAGGTTCCCATCAGAACATCATCTAGTTATTGATAACAAGATTGTTCCCAAAAGACTGTATTTGCAGATAGGAAGGCTCATGCAAAACAGTTGAGAAGTAAACCTTGGTGTCCTGCAGTTTGAGTGTCTGACTAGGAGCCAGCATGTAAGAGGTGAGCAAGTGAACAGAGGTTTCACCATCCCCACAGGAAAAGAGCCAAAACCTCGTTCCCTGCAGAAACAGAATCATAGAATGTCAAGGATGACCTTAAAGATCATCTAGTCCCAACCCTCACTGCCATGGGCAGGGACACCCTTCACCAGACCACATTGTTCAAGGTCTTATACAATGTGGCCTTGAACACTGCCAAACCTGGGGCATCCGCAGCCTCCCTGGGCAATCTGTTCTATAGATAAAGACTTTAGGCAATCAGCCCTCCTCAACGAGCCAGGAGTGGCAAAAGGCACCTGGCTTCAGACCTGACACATGAAAGCATCCCTTGTACATACAAAGATCCACGGTCAACCCTTGCAGCGCTGGATTGCCTCCCAACTCCTCACTGGGCACCAGGATCTAAATCTAAGGATGGCAGAGGAAGCTGGATGTGTGCTGATGAGCCTGCACCAGTGCAAGTATTCCTGTCACCGAACCCAAGCCGAGGATTCCCTGCTCTGTGGAAAAGCTGTAGCAGCAATACCCCGAGGCGTCCACGCGCTGAAAAGGGAATTTAAGTTGGCGTTGTACAAGCTAAGCTGAGAGCCAGACACCTACAAATTAGGCAAAATACCTCTGTCCCTTTGAGGATCTAGTCATAAGATATAACAGCTGAAATATGCGGGGAAAAGCACATGAGGAAATCAATAATTCCATCTGTGTTCAGTGTGAGGACTGGACTGTGTGCTGTAAATATTACATGCAGGAAGGGAATGGGGAAGCTGGAAGGAAATACTCAGTAGCAGCTCATGCAGTCCTCAGCAGAAGTAAAACGTTGTGAGGTGACACCAGTCTGGGAGCAGGTAATTAAACCCTGTATTAGTGTCCCTGCCTGCAGGGGACAAATCAGTGTTGCATAAGCAATCCTCATCAGTGTTTCCTAGGCTGTGAGAGCTTGCCTTGCCACCTTGAAGTAGCCTTGGCACACGTTAATTTTCATTCCTTTTAATGTCATATTATATAAACAATCCCTGTATAAAGATTGACTTCAGATATTTGTATTAAAAAAAAAAGGAATTATCCTCTTTGTTTTATTTGAAGGATACATTATAACACCTTCCCCGCTCAAAGGACACACTGTAATTAAAGATTGAATTTTCTCAGGATTTTAACTAAATCTGTCACTTAGCTTATGAATTAAAAATAATTAAACACAGGGTCTCATAAGAATTGTTCTTCTGCGCCTGCTCACTTCTGTCTGATTCCTTTCACTAACAAATTGCTAGTTTTCCAGTGTTCTGCATAATTTGAAATAACCAATGCACTTAGGAAAATTACAATTAGAAACATTTTGCCCTTATTATAGTCAGAATTTTGTCTCTCTTGAAATACCAGTTATTCCACTCCTGCCCATGGTCCAGGAAGGCAATAGCTTGTCTACAGGCAATTTTGTCAGGGACTAGCTGGTCCCTACCAGATGATGATATCCTTTTTATTTCTCCTCATCCCTCAGAAGACCCAGGGAAAGAGAGCTGCCACCTCACTGAAGCTTGGCATGGTGTGAATGCTACCTGTGAGCAGCAGTGGCTGATGTTCCCACTTTTGGGAGAGGGGCTGCTCAGGGAGGTGGCTGCCCTTTCATTAAGAAGTTTCCCTGAAGAACTCAATTATTAAACCTTTCTTTCATGTCACAAAATAAATGAAACATAGAATTCTGAGTTTTACTATGGACAGTAAGTAAGATAAAATAGATCAATCTGCCCTACATACTTTCTCACCATGTGAGTGAAACTCATTGTTTCAGCATTCATTCTACAGATATTTCAGCACATGTAACCCATATTGCCATCCCAGATACCTGCTTCCAGCAGGATGAGCAACTGACCTTCCATCACCACAATGGACACTCTGATCCACATCATAAGCCTCAGCTCCTCTTGGCTGCTGCTATTTCCCTTTCAAATCTCAAATATTCCAAGCATTTTATGGTTGATTCCTTCATTGACTAATAGCAAAAATGAAACTGTGACAAGAGAAGAAAAAAAATACCTAAGTTTCACAGAATCACAGAATTCCTTTGACCTTTGGAGATCATCCGGTTCAACCTCTTGCCTCAAGCAGCACCACTTAGGGCTAATTGCTCGGGACCATGTCCACATGGCTTTTGACTGTTTCCAAGATCTGAGACTCCACACACTCCGAAGGAATTTCAGCTTTGCTTACAAAAAAAAAAAAAA